>VZRI01009652.1:53619-132064 GCA_013397515.1 Upupa epops
TTCCTTCCTTCCTTCCTCCCTTCCTTCCGTCCTCCCTTCCTTCCTCCCTTCCTCCCTTCCTTCCTTCCTTCCTTCCTTCCTTCCTTCCTTCCTTCCTCCCTTCCTTCCTTCTCTTTCTTCTCTCAAAGCCTGTTTTTTGTTTTTAATACCTCTTGTGTTTTTAGATTTCAAAACCACAACCACATTTCCTTTTACTGGGAAGGTTTTCTATCTGGCTTTGAAGAAAGCCCATATTTGACAATTCCAGTCTTCATGCTTTAAGGTGATAAAAACTATTTTCATTCCCTTAAAAGTTATAATTCTCATTGAAGCAATTTTCCAGTCAACAGATGTCAGTCAGGATTACTCCCCAAGACTGTTGCCTCATTGAGTGTGTTTTATGCCACTGCAGTGCCTGGCCTCCACCTAACAGTCATGCGAAGGTTTGAGCTGAGCCCATTCTCCTCATGGCTCTCAGCCACTCCCTATTGGGCCATTGTTGGTGGAGTTTCTCTAGGGTAGAGTAACAGGAGATTCCCTTTTTGAGGAATCTTGCTGAAGTGAGGTCCCAGTACAACTCACCGGAAGGACGGGGTATGTTTTTTCAATGAAAAGTCTGTCAGCCATCTTGAGGGAGTACGTGGTGTTTTGTCTGGTGATGTCTGAGAGAAGATCCTTGAATGCTTTGTGGATGTATTCAGAAGAGTCACACTGAGGTAATGACGTGAAAATAAGATGATACATTGCATTAGCTTCTTCTTCTCTAGGAAATAAGACCTTAAAGGATTGTCAATTACAAGCAGAGTCCTCCCTCACAGACACAGGGCTGTCATCTTTGGACAGGAGGTTCTGCCGTGATAATGTGCTGAACCAAGTTCATGCTTGTCAAGATAAGTCCCCTGAAATGTGTTCCTGTAAAAGTCTGTTGTGTTACTGTCACTGGGACTTGTAGGTTTTGATCTGCCCAGAGTCTTCCTGCTCTGCTTTGGCTTCTATCAGCTTCAAGTCTGACTGCTCTACCCTGGCTCCAGGAACTGATCCCCTTTCACATGTTGTCCTCCAGCAGCACTTGCCAAGGAAGACCACCCAGTGCCCCAGCACCCTGACCCACACTGTCACTAGTTCTGCTGCAATAGTGCAACCTACCTTCTTCCCCTGGTTTCTAACAATGGGTGTTACACCCTTCTCCCCTCCCTCCACAGGGCTTCTCACTTTGAGAGCACTCCAAAGTTTTTGACAGGGTCTGAAACTGCCAGGAAGAGAGGCAGAACAGTTCTAGTTTTGTTCTGAGGAGAAAATAAGGCAGAAAAGGAGGTCAAGTTATTCCTCTACCTGGGAATCACTGGTGTCTGCAGCTCCTGTAATGTTATTGAAGTGAAGAACCTGCAGAAGAAAACAGCAGTGGTAGAAACAACCAAAAACTACATGAGTTGGAAATTTATATGCAATGTTCAATGCAAAGGTGCTTACTCAGGAGAAAAAATACTGATAATTGGGAACACATGAACCAATAGTTTACAAGTGACCTTGCAACCTGTTTATACATGGGCACAGCCTCCTCTGAAATTGCAAAAACCGCACTCTTTGCTTAGAAACTTCTTTCTAATGGATGTCAAGAAATTAGCTGAGTTCCACAGTGTGGACTGATAAGCACATTATGATGCCTTCTGTCCCTGGGGTTTGTCTTTTTAATACATTTAAGAGAAAATTATGATCTCACCATTTGAAAGATAGGAGAAATCAGAACAACAATCACACAATAGAAGTTGCCAACTGGAGATCCACTTTGTTATCATCCTTGAGATATTTTTTCCCAGTAAAAACTAACTGTTCCTTGTAGTAAAAATATGTGTTTGGGTTATTTAGTGTTTTCTTTAAATAGCTCTCCATCCAATTCTCTATTTTGTGACTGTGGCTTATTTCTTGCACAGTAAAACAGGAGAAGCCCTTCAGTAGATAATGAATTATGGTGGTGTTACCAAGGAGGAACAAGAAGCACAAGCAGAGGTCACTTCACACCCATGGCAGTAACTCACCTTCTCCATCTGAGACCGAGTGTTACCTCTTGCTCCCAGGTAGACCATGGCCAGGGCTGAAATGATGCTCAAGGGGCAGTAGCAGATGTTGTCGCTGACATGGTGGACTTTCAGCTCTTTGAATACATCAAAAGCAAATTCTGAATTTGCTGCACTGATGGAGCCCATTGTGAAAGCAGGCTTATCTAAAGCAAATAAAATGAGTCTGACACAAATGCAGATTGCAAATGCATCCAGTTTATGACAAACATCTATACCTAGTTCATCCCATTCACTGCTGGCTCAGTCATATCTCACTGTTTTAAGAGGTGTTCTTTCATTTTTATTATTACTTTTTCCATCAAATCTACCTGTGCTTACTCAGCTGCAGAGATCTTTGCATTTTCAATATTCAAAACCATTTTCTGCCCTTTTTCTGATACCCTTGTGAGGTTTTCCCTGTAGTTTCAGCACCTAGCATTTTATCTAGTACTGGAGGGAAGGGTGTTTCAGCAAAGATGATGACACAGCAGAAAACTACACTATCATCAAGTCTAACACAGCAGTACTGTGTTTAGGCTACTTAAAATTTCCCATATGTTGACCCAAGCAGAAAGAACCTTTCTAGCGTTGAATTTCCCCTGGTTCTTGGGAATCTCCAAGCAGTGCAAACTTTAATGTTTCCCTCCATGGTTGCTAAAGAACAAAACGTAAGCCCATATGCCGTGTGTGCCACAATCCCTATGGAATTAGCACAGTAATGTGATAGTCATCTCTTAGTGTGGAATGATTGGAACAGTGCATCTAGCTGTTCCCCTGCTGAAAGGGATGTTCCTCTCTAAATTGAACCACTTTGTAGGTAATATAAGATAGTTTTTGTCTTTTTGTTATTGAACAATCCTGCCAGCTGTTTTATCTCAGGCTTTAAGCTACATTTATGGTCTCAGTGAAGAATAATATTCATGAAACAATTTTATTTTGTTAATCTTATAAAATGTGACTATTAAAACTAACACAGAGCTGTAATATACTGAGGTCACCTGAATGCACTGCATGCCTTCATTTCAGTCAGAGAATATCTGCCAAAACCCCCACAACCCAGTTTTAGTCACAGCCTGTAGAATTTAAACACATTCAAGTTTTTCTTTTATTCTAAATGAAAAATTAAATGGATAGAGGAAGAAAGGAGAAAAGCTGCCACATCTATTTCTTTTCACTGTACTGTTAGTGAATGTAGATTTCACTCACACAAGCAAATTGACTCTTTGAATGACAGAGAGCAAAGCAGAACACTCGAGGTGAGATGACAATCCTGCAGAAGGAATCCTGCAACTGTTTATTTCTTCAACTGGTATTGAAGATCAAAACATGAGGTTACATCAATCTCTGCTCTAAGTTTTGTAACAGATAATTCTTTTCAAAATTGCAGATTAGAAGTTAAATAATAATTGAAATAATTGCTTACCTTGTGAGCTTCACCTGGAAAGGGAAGGATACAGCCTCCCTGCTGCACTTGGGCCAGACTTGCCAAACCCCTTGAAATATATCTCGTGTTTAGATTGTGACACGCCCCATGCTGCCCATTCTGTGTTTACCAAATCAAATGATGGATGGAGCTTCATGTTAGACATGTGCTTTTCCATGGAATAGGTTCATTCTTTAAAAAAAAAAATGCCTAAATTGAACAATTTTGCCCTAAAATCTGCAGAATGTAAGATTCATTCATCGTAGTTTTGAAAACTCTTCAGGAAGGGAAGGAGCATCTTGAAATGGCTGAAGTAAAATCAATGATAAAAGCCATTCTGCATCCTGGGCTGTATCAGCAGAAGTGTGGCCAGTAGATTGAGAGAGGGGATTCTGCCCTTCTGCTCTGCCCTGCTCAGACCTCACCTGGAGTCCTGTATCCAGCTCTGGAGCCCCCAGCACGAGAAGGATGTGGAGCTGTTTGGGCCACAAAAATACTCAGAGGGCTCAAGCACCTATCTACTTGAGACAGGCTGAGAGAGTTGGGGTTGTACTTCATGAAAAGAGGACACCAGGGGGACCTTCCAATCCCTGAAAGGGGCTGTCAGAAGGCTGGGGAAGATTGTTCACAAGGGCAGGGAATTATAGGATGAGGGATAATGTTTTGAAGCTGGAAAAGGGGAAACTGAGGCCTGACAGGAGAAAAAAGTGCTTTAATCTGAGAGTGGGTATCCTTGGAACAGGCTACCTAGAGAGGTGGTAGACGCCCCACCCCTGGAGCCATTCAAGGTCAGGCTGGATGGGGTCTGGGCAATCTGTTCTAGTTAGAGCTGTCCCTGCATGTTGTTGGGAGGATTAGACTAGAACTGTAGAATGGTAGGATCATATAATATCTTGAGTTGGAATGGCCCGGTCTGGTTCAACCCCCAACTTTTGAAGGTCCCTTCCAACCCCATACCTTCTATGATTGCATGATTCTATTCATTGGAACTTGATATCAAGCATCAGTTGCTCATGGCAGCAAATAGTGTGGCACAGCTCATGAAAATAATACAATTAAAAAAAGTGAGAAATTCAACCTTACAGAATGTGTCTAAGGAATTTTGGGATAATTTCCTTATTATTCCTCTGTAGTTAACACTGAAAGGCCAGTACTCACTGCTCAGACTCACCATTCTGTGAACTGAAAGCAAATTGGTACTACCAGTCCATGAAGGACTGTTTGCCGTGGTGTGCCCACGCTGCACTCACTGCTATGTTTCTCTCACTGTCAATATCACTAGTCTTTCTCCCTACCAGAATCTGTAATTCTTGGTGAGGAATGGAGAACTACAAAAGACATTGAGAAAGATCACCTGCTTCAAATGTTCAAAGGCAAATTTAATAATGTTGAAATAGTTTATTCTACAAAAACATGGGTAGAATTATCCAGTACCTCTTACAAACTGATGAGCCACACAGACCACAGCTCTTTATCCTAGAGCATCTCTGCCCAAGGAAATCAGACAGAGCCAGAGTCTGTGTAGCATGTCAAGTGCAGCAAAACCTTCAGCGAGCATGTTGTGGGAATGCAAATCACTTCAGATACAATATTCTGCATAGTGAGGAGTTAGAGGGGTGAGAAAAGGCATTTGGGGAAAGAGGGGTTGAGTAGAAAAGAAAGATAAGGCTTCTGTCACTTTTTAAATTCAGGCTTTGGGATATTTTGATCCCAGTCAGATGCTACCAGAAAACTTGCTGCTCAGATTTTGAAAGATAGTTTAAGATGAGCTGTTCTTTTCCACAGGTCACAACACCAGGTACTGGGTTCAAACTGTGCCTGTTGTACATACCATTCTTACAGGTCTTCCACAAGTAACTTCATGGCACATCAGATAAAAAAAACTAGCTGAAGAAACATTCATGGTCTGCAGGACAGTAATAATACACAATAGAGAGAAAAAGCAGTCACACTCAATTATTCCTTTGAAATAAAAGAATGAACAGACAATAAGAGAAACTGCTTTGACCTCTCTAAGTGCCATGTGATTTTAAAACAGAATCCAAAGTCAATACACAAAATGCTTCTGAAATTGTCTAGACCAAATTTTGCCTTTGGACACACGAGGTGGACACTTTAATGCTTTCAGTTATGTATGCAGGTGAAAAGCCTCTGAATCATCCAGATCTTTCTCCCATTAGAGAGGACTATATTAGCTGGACTGTATTAAGAGTCCTCATAACCTCCTTTCCGCTGAAGGTGCTAGTGCAGTAATTGTAAGGAGCTCGATTTGAATCAGTGCACTAGCATGCCCAGTGTTTTACATGGCACAGTCTGCTATAGCCGCTGCTGTACAGCACCGGTGCTTTTGGGGAAAGCTCCTCAGGCCTTGCCTCACGTTTCTAGCCCATCATTATCTATTGTAAAGAGAACAAGCAGCTCTCTCCCAGGAGTAGGGTGTGGATTGGTTACCACTAGTGTGAGTCCCATTTAGCTAAAAAAGGTGGAAATACAGGTCAAATGGGTAAGTGTGCCTGTAAATGATGAATACCTTTAATTAAACCATTGGGAGTGCTCCTGACACTACAAGCTGTTCCCCTGGCTGCTGCTCCTTCCTGCTTAAGGCTTTGTTTCAGTTTGAACAGGCTCTAGCACTCACTGATGGGGCCCATTGTTCTGTAATTTATAGCTCAGAAGTCAAAGGATTAGCCAGTACATGTCACTTTTTACTTCTAACTTTTGAGACTTTTACAGGATAAAAAATATACTGAGTTGGAAAAGATTTCCAAAGCCCATATAATCCAATCCCCCCTTCAACAAGCAGAGACACCTCTAACTAGAAGAGATTGCTCAGGGCCCCATCCAGCCTGACTTTGAATGGCTCCAGGCATAGGGCCTCAACCACCTCTCCAGGCAGCCTGCTCCAGGGATTCCCCCACCCTCAGATTCCAGAATTTTTTCCTTGATTCTTTTCCCTTTACAATCCAGTCATCAGGCAGTACATTTCAGCTCACCAAAGATGAGTCACCTTGGCAGTTGTGCACCAGAGTCACACTTGGATCATCATAGACAGCCTATAAATTAGTAGCTAAAAGGACATCCAGTGAGTCAGTCCAGTTGTTCCATGGCATGGAATGTTGGTAGCAGTTGTGTTTTCCAAATAACTTATGAGTTGAATATATTCATTAATGAAAGGAAGTGTTAGTTTTGCAGTGGAGAAGAGTCAGTACTCCCCTCAAGAAGCATGTTAATACACAATCTACAGTGCTGTTTTTGTCACAATTTCTGATTTTATTCGTCAGAATATCAAGTCTTGTAAAGCTAGCTGCAGAAACAAAATAATTTCACAAGGAAGGAAAAATCTTTCTCATGGTCAGCCATCAATGCAGAAACAGCAATGTAAGAGGTATTGCATAGGTTATTCAGCAACAGTAGTCCTATCCTGGACTCTAGTGACATTAAACAAACCTTACTGTGGTTGAAACACCTCCTGGGATACAATATAATGGACTGCCTGTCCAGCACAGCTGTGCAATGTAGCACAAAACCAAAGGGATGTGTTTGCCATGTGTCCTTCTGCTGACAATGCTTGTCCCAGGAAAAGGTCAATGAAAGCTCTGTCATTTGCTCTGCCAGACAGTTCATTGTGGAGCTGTCCCTAAACCAACAGACTCTTGGATATTCAAGACTTTCCAAAAGGATGTAAGGTCCAGGTCAGCTCACAGACCAAAACCTCTCATTCAATCACAACAATCTACACAGAACTCAAGATTTTTCTCTCATCTGTGCTGCTGCTCTTTTGCCAGTAGGAAGGGACATGTTGATTATTTCATATTTGTCTTGCTCACAGTGACTGCCAGAAATTGTTCAGTTTGTTGCCATTGCAGACCTTGGTGCTGGAGCTATCAGTGATGGTTTCTCTCTCAGTTGTCCTGTGGGACTGTATTCTCTCCCCAGTGTGGAGAAGATGATGCATCTGCTCAAGATCCTTCAGACAGGACCTTTCTGCATAATCATTGTGCCATTTGGTAGAGATGGACAGTTTTCCCTGCAGAGCTGGGTTGATCATTCACAGACTGTGACAGCAATGTGCATACCTCAGGGCTGGCAGAGTGGGTTTGTCCAGCAAAGGCACTTTCAGAAGGATCCTATGATAAGCTGTGCTACAATAGGGTGTGGTCCTGTGATTACACTTTACTCACTTCATTTGCTTAGCAGAGCACACACAACATCCAGGGTCTCCTGCAACGGAGCTTCTGGACCAGTGCACACAGCAGTCAGTCACCAGAGCACATACAAAGTCCCTTGCTGATCCCTCAAGTCCATGAGACAAAGAACTACTGGAAAGAGTCCATTATAGGGCCACAAAGATGACAAGGGGGCAGGAGCATCTGTCTTATGAGGAAAGGCTGAGAAACCTGAGGCTATTTAGATTGGAGTAGACTAAGAGGAGAAGTCTTCAATACTTTTAAATACCCAAAGTCTGAGTGTCGGGCAAACAGGGCCAGACTCTTCACAGTCATGCCCAGTGATGAGACATGAGGCAACAAACATAAACTGGAATACAAGAGGCTCCACCTACACATAAGAGAGATTTCTTTACCTTGAGAATGGCAAACAGTGGGAACAGGTTGCCCAGAGAGGTCGTGGAGTTTCCGTCTCTGGAGACATTCAAAACCCACCCAGACACATTCCTGTGTCACCTGCTTTGCATGGAGATTAGACTAGATGAGCTTCAAAGATCTTTTCCAACCCCTTCCACTCTGTGATGTTGTGAGAAGCTAGGGTAAGTTATGAATGGACTTAACTCATGGGCTTCGAAGAGGGTCCCAGGACATTACGACCAGCACACTTAGTGCAGAACAGGTGGCTACAGATTGTGGTATAATTAGTTTACTGGCTGTGCCATCTGGGACCCTATTTAGCAGGGTCCCAATCGACAGAGAAGACCATTTTGGCAGCCCATGACTAGCACTGCCACTGTCCCTGTTATTTGTCTCTTTACCTCCTGCCACTCACTGGAAGTCTGCCCAGCATGCCAGTTATCTTGGCACATGCTCCCAGGAAAAAGAACATATTTCTTTCACATAAAACAGGATAAACTAATTGCCTTGTTTCTCTTCTCATGAAACTGTCCTCTCCTTTGACTACAGCCTACTGATATTATTAATAATATTCTTGCAATGTTTCCTGCCTCCCCTGAAGAAAAGAAGAGAAGGAGAAATGCCACACTCCATGCCATCACATTGGCTTTGCAGAAAAGAACTGGCAGTACTGGATGACACCAACTTGACTGAGTCAACACTACATCTTCTGGCAAGGAAAGTCAATGGACTGCACTAGAAGAAGTATTACTAGCAGGCACTAAGAGATTAGCCTTCCCCTCTGCTCAGCACTGGGCGACCACTGCTGGAGAGCTCAGCATCCCGCTGGAGCCAGACTGATCTCCAGTGAATAGACAAGAGAGAGTCAACACCAATCAAAACAGCATAATAATATTTAAACATAAAAAATATTTATTTATGGGGAGGGAGGTGAACACAGGTTTCCCCAAGAGGCTTTTTAGACTATGTCCTTGGAAATACTCACAATCCAGCAGAACATCATTCAAGAAACCTCTTGTAGGTGACCCTGCTTGAAGGGGAGATCTCAGAATAGATGACCACCACAGGGAACTATCAGTTTCAGCTCTTCTGTTGTACTGTTTGTAGAGGAAAATCTCAAGGGAGATGGAGACAGCAGGATTACTGCACATTAACATGCAGACAAAGTGCTGTGGTGTGGATGAGGCACTGGAATGGCAGCGTGTGGCAAATCCTACAGAGGAATGCCGTTTCCATGTTGTTTTGGAAGCAGCACTGCCTCATACTGGGAGGCTCTTGGATCTCATGTTGGTTTTTTGTTGCAGGTTTGGTCCAGGATTGGTGAGTTTGCACTTTTTGCTGCCTTCTCTTTCCACTTTTGAGAAAAGTGAATCTTTGTACTTGCTTCTAAGCCTATGGTTCCTTTGGATTTTCCCCATTCTTTCATTTTGGCCTTTGTGTTTTTCAGGAGACAACACTGGCATGTCTTTGTTCTGTGAACAATTTCCAGTCTAATAATCATGGGAAGGCCAGTTTACAAATGCTACCCTTTTAGAGTCTGTTTGTTTAAGTGTATAGGTTTACATTTAACAGACTGGATCAGCTGTCTCTGGCTGTGAGAGATGAAAAAGGTGAATAAACATCTTATGATGAGCCTTGAGAGGAGGACATTTTGCACTCTTGGCACTATTCCTGTAGCTGCTTTTATTTTTAAAGAACAAAATTTCTGCTTGGTAGAATAGCTGTTTTTAGCACTGAAAGACAGCTGAGTCTGTATCACAAACATCCTGATGATTTTCAAATACTGCTGATTCAGTCACAGGATCATGGAATCATGGAGTGTTAGGGATTGGAAGGGACCTCAAAGGATCACCTACCAGCTGCTTTCCTTGCCAGATTTGCATTTCTCACACCATGCTGCCTGCTAACGTGGAAAATGCAAATATGAACAGAGTCCCTCCTCTCAAGACTCTCAGTGGGAAAGTGCCGTTGATCATATTATTCTTTGTCATGCCTTTTGAGATGAGAGATTTTCAGATTATTTCATGTAAAAATGGCAGGGCTGCTGGAATAGCTGTCCCATGAAATATTTGCCAGACTAATGGTCAGTGTACCTTTAACCACACCAGAATTGTGTTGAAAGATGCATAAGGATACATTAATAATCCACTGGGCTATGTCTTGGTAATCTATAATACAGAGAGGAATCAAACTCTAGGTGTGTTCATTTCTGCATTAGTAAATGCCTAGGAAATTTCATCTCTACATGCTCTATTCATTCTAGAAATAGAATTTTTGACTAAAACATATTTTGCTCATAGCAGTTACCAATGTCATGACATTGTTAAGGTTTAGTGGTTGGGAAAATTAAGGCAATTGTCATGTCCAGAATCTCATGTGTTTTTTTTATTAACACAAAAGATTAATCAGTTGTATGCATGAAAATCACTAATGTGTGATCAGAATGAAACCAGGACAGTTCAATAGCATTGAGCTGATCCATTCTCATCTTTGGTGGCAATAAACACACAGGAAGAAAAAGACTGATAATATTAGGGTTCTTCATGTGTTTCTTAAAATAAAAGAGATGCAGCCTTTAACTACCCTAGGAACAAAGAAGCTCAGCTTCACTTACAGAGAATAATGCACTCAAGTTTTGAACTTAATTTGAGGGTTTTCCAGGGGACTGTCTGAATTGGTTTGTTAAGCAAGTTAATAGAGACAGGGATTGTTTTGAAAGCTGTGATTTTTTCATAAAACTCCCATGGAGAAATCAAATTCTTTAATACCACTTCCATGATTTTTTACAAAAATCAGCATAATCTCAAATTTGAAAGGTCTTCTAGTGTCTTAAAACAGCTCATTTGCCTGGTGGTTCACACTGAGTTCTGGATCATCTTGAGCATTCGGATATCCACGCTTTAGGTTTTGAATTTACACTCTGTGAGAAGGCATAACTGCACCTACACAAAGTGAAACCTCTCTGTGTCTTCGGAAGAGGAAGGGAGACTTTGGAAAACCTCTGCAAGGAATTCAGAATG
Source organism: Upupa epops (assembly GCA_013397515.1). Classification (NCBI taxonomy): domain Eukaryota; kingdom Metazoa; phylum Chordata; class Aves; order Bucerotiformes; family Upupidae; genus Upupa; species Upupa epops. The sequence continues at coordinate 64,682 of VZRI01009652.1, forward strand.
AGATGAGGACCTCACAATGAGAGGAAAGCTTTGGTGAGCGAGCATGTGCAGTATTCCCAACAGCTCAGTGTAAAAGAAATAAATGCACATACCCATGAGTGTGCTGTGTGTGGATGAGAACTTTAACCATGAGTGTCTCCTCCAGACTGGAGATCTCAAAGCCTGTGTTTTCAAAACAACATGGGTTATCAGGAGAATGCTACTGGGGAATAGCTGACCACAGCCCATGGGAGTCTATGCAGTGGGATACCAATGACTTGGAGTCATGCCTGCACGTTGTTCTTCAAGTGAAAATCACTTGCCCGTTTCCTCAGTGGTGGATGCCTCCGTTCTCTGGTAGCTCAACCTTTGCTTAGCTCAAGTAATTCTGAAACCAGTGTGAGACAAGTGAACTTATTTGCTGCTCTTTCCTCACCTGCAGATACATCCTTCCTTCCCAAATGGGCATTCCTTAGATTAGCTTTTTATTTGAAGAAAACATTGAGGTCATAGATTACAGTAAAATATTATGAAAAAGAGGGTCCATTTCTGAGGAGAAGGCAACCTTTATGTTCAGCTCTTTTCCTCCTTAGGGAGAACAATATCTACCAAAGAAGAGGATGGTGTTTGTTGGATTGTGTTTGACCAAGAAAAGGAAAGGGTGGTCAGCCTTAAATTCATTCAGCTCAGCAGAATGCCTGATGTCTCCCAACATCCCTGCTGCACCAGCCATCACTGTGCCCCTTTCATTGACTTCCATGTATGCTCTGTGGATGGCCTCTGATATCTTCAGGTTCTCTGCTGAAGAGATGCCAGACAGATTGGCCAAAGGGCTGAACAGGTCAATCATACCCAGAGTTACTAAGAGAGCTGTCAAGTTATATTTTTCCTCAATTTTCATGCGTGGGAGGTAAACTTTCACTCTCCTCTTTTCCATCACGCTAGGACTGGTCCACTCCAGAAGTTTTTCAAAGCTGATTTTGCTCTCAAGCTGCAAACAGAGGCAGGGAATGAAATGCCTGGGACACAAATGCAGTTTCTTCCTACTATTCATTTCAGTGAAGAATATAATTTAAAAAAATCTATACCAGAGTGGTTCCTGAAGCATCTCCTACCAATATCTTCCTTGTAGCTTTTAATTTGTCTTTCCATACTGTCAGTGTCACTGACGTTTACTCAGTTCCTTACCCACCCAACACATCCCCTTCTGTCAAACTAATCTTGTGTGATGTGAGGCACAACTCTGCAGTTTCACAGCCTCACAGATGACTCAGCTTGTGACAAGAGACTGCAAAAAAAAGGCTATGAAAAGTCATCTACAGTCAATAGCACCTAATATACGAACTCTCTTTCACATCTTTAATAAATCTATAACACTTTTCCAAAAAAGAATAGTGGCCTATATAATGCAAGCGGTATCACTTTTTCCCTTTATTGAATGCATACAGGCAATTCGATAACACTTTGATAACTTTATTTTAAATTATATTAATAATTAAGAATTACGGGGTTTTTCTACTTCTGTCAGAAATTCTGCATGAAGATACTATAGTCCACATGGCTGAAACAAATTAACTTTTTGAGTTCTGTTTCTGCCTTGCATCTGTCCATTTTTAGCTCCTCTTTGTCATTAGCATCCTGCCTTCAAGCAGGTTTTTAGCTTCATTTTCTTCCAAACCCCAAACATTGCGTTTAGTTTTTCATAGTGACTTAGTGATACATGTATTCTTGTCTCACTGTATACTGACACCACTCTTTTTTTCTTTAAAGGAAAAAAACACCTTTTAAACTAATTTTCATGCATCTGGCAAAAACTGACTCAACCTGATATAAAGCTTGTTTGATGTTTTCTTTTCCTTTCTATGCAATTCTCATTCTCTGTCCTTGTATGTTCGCAGATTCTTTCTGCAGTTGATGGTTTACTTAGATCAAAGACTCTTCTGTTTCTCCAGTATGATGTAATTTCCAAGTGTCTTCCAGGTATTTCCTTTCCATCTCTATAGCTAGGACTCTCTGAAGTCTTAACTGGTGAAACATATCGATCAATTTGCTTGGCTTGATTGCTTTCACCATTAAAAAAACAAGAGTATTTTATTAAAGAACATGCTTTTTAAGAACTCTGCTTTTCACTGAATGGTGACATAAGTGGAGCAATCTTTGGCAACAGAGTTTCATAATGTTGGAAGAGGACTGTTTTTTGAAAAATTTATTACTGATTCCTGCAAATGAAGCCCAATTCTAATCAGGTCTAGCAGTATTTCCTCAAAGGTTTCTGTGGAGCTGTCAAAATACCTTTCAATGAAAAAATATCTGCTCATATATCCATCCTATTCTGCCAGGTTACAGCAGCACTAACTACATTCCTTTACCCTGGTTTTATTAGATGGAGCCCAGGGCTCTTCCAAGAGACCTGTCCCTGCCTCTGGTAGCACCTGGGCTCCCCAGCACAGATGTGGTGTGGGCAGCTGGGATGGAAATGGGCAACAAAAAGTCTGACAACAGCCAAGTTCTTCCACTCAAAAGGTAAATCCTCTGCTTTCCCTGCCCAGGCCATACCTGCTCCAGGCCAGAGACCTCATCGGGTAACAGCACCAGCATGCTCAGCTCTCCGCTGGCATAAGGAAGCTCCAGGATCTTAATTTTCTCTGCAGCCACTGTTGCCACTCGGAAGGTGCCATTCTGGTGCATCATCTGCACTGGTCTGCTTTCTTGCTGCAGAAACACAACCGGGAGATGCTATCACTGGGAGGCAGTTTTTCTGGAAGCAGTACAAGCCCTCTGGAAGGGGCAGGACTTGATCTTCAAGCATGTAGCCTGTGAACAGATAGGTTTTTTTCCTCTTGCCTGCTGGTGTGCACTGGAAACCTGATCAGTTACCTGATTTTGAGGGTCCCAGCTAAGTCACCTAACCAATACCACTGTGAGTTATGTGAGTGCAAGCCAATAGCCTGGCTTCCTGGCTAGAAGCTGTGGCTGTGCTACTGTACCTTTGTCACACTGAAAAGCATCTCCCGAGTGTGTTCTTCTTTGAATGCTGCTTTCCATATCCCTTTGAAGTAAATGGCATTCACAAGGACTATGACAGTATCTTGATCAACAGAGCCTGCTTCAAGGAAATCTTGGATCTGCCCTTTAGGGAAGAGCAGAGCAGATATGGGTAAGTCTCATAGCAGTGGTCTTGTGTTTCAGAGGTCAGTTAGCACATTGCTGCTTTACCTGGCTTCTTTAAAGGTCTGCATGCAGAATCCAGGTTCATTAGGATGATTTAACACTCAATGACTGGCATATTGTTAGGCATTGCTGTAAGCAGACTGGCAGGTTCAAGACAGCTGTACAAACCTGAGAGCACTTCTAACCAATGTTTGGGAAGGAGCAGGAGAAGGAAGCAGCAATACAAATGTTCTTTCTCACTGTGCTTCTTTTTTGGTTTTCATTCTTACTTTTCGATCCAGCTCATCAGGAAAAGGTGCACAAGCATCTGAGTCATCTCTATCCCACCTCCACCCAGCACATACATTACCTTCTCACCCGGAAGCCCGGTGTGTATCCATCCAGCACATTCTTGAAAAATTACGACAATATTAAAGAATCACAGAATCACTAAGGTTGGAAGAGACCTCCAAGATCATCCAGTCCAACCATCAACCCAACCCCACCCTGCCCACTTAACCCTGTTCCCCAGGACCACATCTACTCATTTTTTTTACCCCTCCAGGGACAGCAACTCCACTGCTTCCTTGGGCAGCCTGTTTCAACCCCTGACCACTGTCATTTTTCCTGATATCCAACCTAACCCTCCCCTGGCACAACTTGAGGCTGTTTCCTCTTGTTCTATCACCCCCACCACTTTCAGGTGGTTGTAAAGATCTTCCCTCAGCCTCCTCTCCAGACTAAACAACCCCAGTTCCATCAGCTACTTCTCATCTGACCTGTCCTCCAGGCCCTTCACCAGCTTCATTGCCCTTCTCTGGATGCACCCCAGAACCATAATGTCCTTCTTATATTGAGGTGAGCAAAACTGAGCCCAGTACTCGAGATAAGAAGCTGGGATTAACCTTGCATATGTTTTAGCTCCCCAGACCCAAGGAGTGTTCATATGGAGTGTGCACATCCTGGAACCTCAGCCTTTGCCAGATGTATTTAGGATACACTGTCTCTGCCACAGAGCCATCCCTTTCCACGTGAAATACCCGCTAATGGGGATTTGTCCTCTAATGTTGTCTCTTTCCAGAAGTCATTAAAATACTATTGCTAGAAGGAACAGTATTCCAAAATCTTTTCTGCCCTTACCGTTGGTCTGATTTTTCACCCAGGAGTTAATGATCTGTCTGGCTCGATCCGATGCTGTTTTGAAGTTGACTGTTTCCAGACTGGTTGTGTACAGTTTCTTCACACATTTTAAATAGATCTGTAAAGACAGCAATTGGATCCATCAGACTAGTAGTTTCTTAAAAACAGTGTTAATGTGAAATAAAATATGGGGGAAAACAATTCTGTAGTGAAGCCCTGGGTAGGCTGTTTCCACTGCTTATTTCCTGGTACAACCTGCTAGAACAGGACTAGCAAAAAATATTCCAGTTGCTGACATTTTCAGATCTGACATCTTTATTACTTGACCAGTTAGGAGCATTAGAGATATTTAAATATTTTATTGAAGAAATCCTGATCCAAAATGACTTTCAGATGAATTTCTAAGCATTTTTACTTATTGTTGAAGATAAGAAGTTTCTTTGCATCTTTTGTTTTCATAACGTCAAATGAAAAAGTTTTACAGATTTTAAAGCTGAGGGGGTTTAAGTGAGGTTTCTGAGAGAAGAAATGTACTCAAGTCAAATTATTATCCAAAGCAAACCAAGCAAATTATCTAGCCTAGAGGGTGTGGGAATGGCAAGTGAGGAGGTAGAGATTGTGTTACCAAACAGTTGTGTTTATTGCTCCATTTTTAATTAGGCCACCTGTTTTGCCTAGAATTGCTTTCCATTGAGGCTGTTGTCAGGGCTGTGGGAAAGGGAGAAGCTTTGGAAGTCCTTACCAGTAGAGACCACTGGATTGACAGATCACCTATTCTGGTCAGTCCTCCTGTATTACAAGTTTAAAATGGGTTTGGAAGGAAATCAGTCTAATGCTCAACTCACCGGTAGGATCGAACGTGTCTTTTCAGCATAGAGTCTGTTGGCGATGTGGATTGAGTAGTTGCCTTTTGGTGCAGTGATGTCAGAGAGCAGTTCTTTAAACAGAATGTGGATATTCACAGACTTGCCACACTGAGTTGGTGATAAGAGGATAAAACAGTATAGCTGTTAACTCGTTTTACTAGGAGAACTGTTATTTACAAGGGATAAACAGCACAGACATTACAAACACAGTGCTTAGACATTTGCAAATTTGCATTTGCATTTACGGTCTCAAAGCTCCACAATAAGGGTGTTTAATACAATCAACTAATGATGCACAATTAATTCATAGCATATGATAACATTTTAGGTGATTACAAGCAGAAAACCTCTATGATGAATATGAAAACAAATGGCTTAGGATTAGGTTGGCTAAAGGAATAATTCAAGTGTCAATTATTGCAACTGGCAAGTTGCCATGGATATTGAGACCATAGATCCCAGAGTCTTGCATTCTCATGGCAGCTCTTTGCAGAAGCTGCAGATGGGAGAAGAGTGCTAGATTAAAAGGAAGTTGAGAAGCATTTCATAATATAGAGAAAAAAAGGATTAACTGCCTAATCCCCCAAGAATAATGGTGCAGGAGACACAGGCTACAAGAATGTAAGAAAACTGGGACCTCTAGTCTGACTGGTGTACCCTGGCTGCAGGTGCTGAGCCCCTGTCAAGTGCTGTCTCCCCAGCAGCACCTGCACATGTGCAGATGCTCATCTGCACAGGATGACACCCTGGTGCCCAAAGTATCCTATCCTATCCTATCCTATCCTATCCTATCCTATCCTATCCTATCCTATCCTATCCTATCCTATCCTATCCTATCCTATCCTATCCTATCCTATCCTGTCACTTCTTCTGGTGCCACATGCACTGCCTGTCTTTGTCTGTTTTTCAATCTTACACCATTTGAACAAATAACATTAGCAAAGCTTTCAATTCTGTGATTCCACTTGAAGCACAGTCAGAACAGTCTCTTCTCAGAGGAAAATAGGAAAGAGAAATAACTGTACCTTGGATTTCTGTACCTTGGAGTGAGTACTTCCTCCAAGCCCTGCAATTTTGTCAAAGTGAAGAACCTGCGGTTCAGAGCAGCAACAAAAGAAATTAAGTGCATGAAGTCCAATGAGAGTCACTGATGTTAGAGTTAAAACTAAGTTTGGACTAACCAGGCCAAATTAGTGCATGGATGAACTGAGAAGCTCCATGTGAGCTTTAAATCATTGCTTTTACTGCAAGTGACACTAGAAATTTGTTCTTCCACCTGGAAGGAACTGCATCTGAGAGATCTGAGAGATAAAAAAAGAGCCCTCCTTAGCCATTTATCAGGACTGCTCTTTCTTAAAGGAAACTGAAGGCCATTCTCGCTCTTTATGGGGAAAAGCAGTTGTAACAGAAGCAGCCTCAAGTCCAAACTTTACCATTTGGAATGGCATCCATTTTCCAGGCTGATTTGAATCCAGCCCCAAATGTCACCATGTGACTTCCTCCCAAACATGTAAATAAGCTGTGTTGAACAAGAGTAAAAACAGTTTGTCCACTAACGTAACTCACCTTCTCCATCTGATACTCAGTGTTACCTCTTGCTCCCAGATAGACCATGGCCAGTGCTGCAATGATGTTCAGGGGGGAATAGAAGATGTTGTCGCTGGCATGGTGGACCTTCAGCTCTTTGAATACATCAAAAGCAAATTCTGCATTTGCTGCAGTGATGGAACCCATTGTGAAACCAGTGTTGTCTGAAGAAAATAGAAATATGACTGTATGATAGTCACATAGAGCACTTGTTTTAAAAAATTATTATCAACAGCCCAGAAACTCCTCATTCATTGTTTAACTAATTGCTGGGTTTGTGATGCTGGGCTAATGAGCAACATGAATCCTATAAATTCCATGATCATTTGAAATACTGCATTTCCTCATTCATTTATCTCTGAATTTAGATATCAAATTTAATTTTCTTTCAGCAAGATCCTAGCTTGTCATGAAGATAAAATCTTGTCCTTGCCTTGTAGAAAATAGTTTCACCCATGCTTCAATAGGATAAATCTAACAATGAAGAGAGAAGTTTCCCAATGGTCATCTGATGATGATTGAGACAATGCAAATGTCATATTTCATTTATCTTCTGGCTACTCTAGAGCTTTAAACCAAATGCAGTCAAACAGCTTTGCTCTCAGTGCTCTCACAGTTGCTTTCTTATCATTTCTAGGAATAACAGAAGACAGATCTGTAAACCCAGATGGTTGCTTTGATGTCAAACTACAGATCTGTGGGAGTTCTTTAGTGTAACCCTGTTTTAGATGCTTAACCTCTGTGGATGCTTTTTAGTTGAGAAAAAGCACAAGTGTGTGTGTCACAAAGAGGGTGTTTGACAGGACAGTTTAACACAATGTAGAGTCAGGTCAAGTCCTACACACACAAATCAACAAGCCTTGTTAAGAGTTTTCATTGAAACCTGCAGTCATTCTCTTTTTGAATCTGTGACCAAACTAGTTGCACTAGTTCTTGTATCTCCAAAGTTGGAGGAATGGTGGAATATCCATGGTTTGGAGCAGATGTGGTTGATTAGCTGACATGTCGCTAAACACTGTGGATCCACAGACTACAAATCATCATGCTGTACCTCACCCATGCTCTCCAGAGACTGAGAAAACAACTTTTGTTCCCAAACCAGTTATTTAAATTATAAAAGAAGAGTTTGTATGCGACACAAGGTATTACACCAACAAGAGGAACTTCTACTCAAAGCGCTGGTGTACAAACATCTGTATTTTGCCCACCCAAAAGCATTTGACAGCCAAACAGTACCAAATATATGGATAAGGCAAGAAAGGTTACTGTATATGCTCTTTTATCATATCTGTTTTATACTTACCTTAAATCTCAAACACAATATCTTTTCCATATTAACAAATACAAAATAGAAATTGTATTTTACTTGGAGAAATACTTACCCCACAACTTCAAAGAAGCATGTAAGGATCCAGCTTGCCAGCTGAACCTAAACAGAATCTCTGAATTCTTGGTGATATATAATGTCCCACCAGAGACACTCCCACCGTTTGCCTTCAAGCTCTTGACTTGTTCAGTGACTGCCTTTCATCACAACCTTTTGATTCATTGCTCTCCGAGACATTGAGGAGACCAGTGTCAGCCTGGCTCTCTCTCTGCAGTAAACCAACCTTTATGCATTGATGTAAAATCTAATTAAAAAAATTCATTATTTAAGCTTTTGCTTCCTTGAACTCTGTGGTTGTAGGAAAGCAACTGAAGTTAAACAAAGTTAACTTAAAGCAACAAGTTAAAGTCTAGACCTCTGTTTTCTGCAGTTCTTTTGGATTTACACACTGATGTGATTGGGCCATACTAGGTAACTGGAGCCAAATGAAAAACAAATGCAGAAGGGTATTACAAATATATCCAGAGGAACAGAGTGCACTTACAACTGTCACATCAGATCAGGTGATTCTCCGAGTCAAGTGAAGTTAAAAGTCCCCAAATACTATAAGAAAATAAGGTGTTGTCACAGCACAGTGACCTGGAAGGGATCAAACAGTTCCCATCACAGCCCATCAGTGCTGAGCATCTACAGATATTGCTGAGGACAATCTTGCCACACCAGGGAGGGTAAAAGAAGTGCACCATTCCTTAAAATCTGTTTTTCCTCTTCTCACCTGCATAACACTGTAACACAGTATTTCCAGTGAGCGAGAAGGGGAAAGCGGGTACTGGGCTAACTGGTGAAGGTCTGCAAGAACTCACTCTGGCATGTGTGCAGTGGAACAGAGGGAAGGTCCTTATAGGCAGTGACCATCTGATGTTACCAAAATAATGTGATTCCATGCAGAGCCAACTGTGGGATGGTCTTTCTGTTCGGAGGGTTTTGAAACTGATGTTTTCTGTGCAAGAACAAATCCAAACCTTTCAGTTTGCTTTTCAAAACCAAAATAGTACCTGAAGGTGTTTTGGGCTGTCAAAATGCAGCCCAAGGACTGCTGTGGTTTATAGCTTGCACTTGTTAAAAGCACAGCCACATCTAGTGTGGGCCCTAGGTGAGAGCAAAGTTTTTACCTGATGTCAAACTACAGGATCTGCAGCATAGTGAGTGGGAAGGAAGAAGGGCTCAGAGGAGAAAGGTGTTTGGTTAAAACTTTGTTTTGATGAAAGGAATCAGAGCAGCAGTGTTGTGCTGGACAAATCAGGGGAAGAGTTGTAAGGAATAGTCAGTACATGCTGGGCTGTAAGTTAGACCCCAGCATATTCAAATGGTCAGAAATGGATTTTAACCAGCCAGTTGTTTTTAAAGCATGATTGAGGGCCAGATTTTCATTGCCATTCTCTGCAGGTCATGGCAATGATGTGTGTAGCACATGCACAGGCCATTCTCATAGATCTTCCATACCTACCTTGTCACCATGGCAGGTGAATGCAGAATCTGCCTGCAGGAACTTTCATGGTCTGTTAGACAATCATAATGCACAATATTAAATATAATTCAATAGTAGAAAGCTATTGCTCTTTACTGAATGCACTTGATGAGAGTAAAGAAACAAATCTGGCATCTGTAAAGGCCATAGGGGTGGGAAATAGAAATCTAAAACTTGTACATATGAAATCAGAGAGCATAGAGCAGTAGGTGCATACTCAGTGAAAGGGAAGGAGCACTTACCCGCCTTTCACAGCATGTTTTGTTTTGCTGAAATGCAGGCTGGTGCAAGCAGAGCCTAGTGACTGGGGTGGCTTTTGGTTTCCCAACTCAGAGCGAACTTTACTCATAAGGATGTTACAGCAGTGATGAGGATGGGAACAACCTAAGCCAGTAATCAGCTCTTGTCCCATTTCTTCAATGTTCTTTGTTCTGTGAGCTGGGCTGCTGTTGTTTTTACTCTATCCTATCAAACTGTTACTGCCAGAGAGCAGAGACTTTGTGTGGAAAGAGCTACAGTATTTCTTTTCTTACTCTTGTGCTTTCACATATTCACATTAGAGTTCCAACTCCTAGTCAGCAGCTGCTCAAACATGTCTTTTGAACTTCCATAAAAAGCTTTCCCAAGCACCCACAATCCTCTGCATGTTCACTCTTTGTCCTCATTGATAAGCAGAACGTGCACCAGAAGGACACAACTGGTCCTGCTTTGGGGATGGCTTTTCACCTAAAGTGCAAGATTTTATCAACAAATATTTTGTTGCACCAACTCCTTTACCAAGAGGACAGTGACTTCCTTTTTACAAGGAGTCACATGGAAAAAACAAGGGGTGATGGGTGTAAGTTACTTCCAACTGGAGTCCAGAAGCAAATTCTTCACCATGAGAACAATTAACCACTGGAATCATCTTACCAGGGAAGAAGTGGATTGTCTTACACAGGACAGCCTGAAGACCCAGCTTGACAGGCTTCTTGGACAGTTAATTAGAACCATATTTTTAGCTGGATAGGTTGGACTAGATGATTCTTGAGGTGTCTTCCAACCTGATTCCATGAACTCTATAAAAGAATGTCTTTCTGGTATGTTCTTCCAGCCAACATATCTGCCTTCCTTGTACACTCCACATTTTGTCCCTCTGCAGCTGTTACCACAACTGGTTGAACATCTGATAACTGACAGTTTCTGAGTTGTGCTGTCTACCTTAACATGAGTCAGGCCCCAGCATATTCAGATGGTCAGAAATGGATTTTAACCAGCCAGTTGTTTTTAAAGCATGATTGAGGGCCAGATTTTCATTGCCATTCTCTGCAGGTCACGGCAACAAGTTGTGTGACACCTGCACAGGCCATTCTCATAGATCTTCCATGCCTACCTTGTCACTATGGCAGGTGAATACAGTGAATGAGCTTAGGGAAGAGAAGTTTGGTTCTCCCAGCAGTCATGGATAGGGCAGTACAACTTCCCCAGAGCAGTCTGTTACTACACACATTTTTTTGTGTGTTTTCTATGCTGAATTGAGTGCAGAAGTGGTTCCATAAGCAGCCCAAGAGGAGGTGAAGATTTCTACCAGAATGGTCTGCCATATGCAGTCAGTAGCAGACAAGGGCAATGAAGCTGGGGAAATGAGCTGCTTCTCCTAAAATTCCAAAGCCAAAAGCAAGACAAGCAGGTTAAAATGCTCCATAACCATGTTTGTCCCAAGAATGAGGTCAGCAGGATTTCACTTCCCATTGTATAGTATTGCATAGGCATCACATCTTTCTCATTACATTCTTTGTGAAAATACCAGAAGGAGGTGACAGGTTGCAAACCCAGGTGTCCCATGGTGATAAAACAAAGCTTCTGACCCTGTGAACACCCTGTAAGGACACATTTTTATCCCCAGTTTTGCCCAGGTGCTTGACTAAGGCTAATCAAAAAAAACCTGCCTGGTCAGGATGCTTAGTGCCATAAGCTGACAGGGAGTCCTTTCCTCTGTAGAGAATTAGATGGATGTTGAGACTGGACATGAGGAAAAAGTTCTTTAATCTGAGGATAAGGGACCCCTGGAACAGGCTGCTTCAAGGGGAGGTGGATGCCCCATCCTGAGAGCCATTCAAGGTTGGGTTGGCTGGGGCTCTGAGCAATCTGTTGTAGTTAGAGCTGTCCCTGCTTGTTGTAGATGACCTCTGGAGGTTCCTTCCAACCCAACACATTCTACAATTCTGTAATCATGAAAACAAACACATGAGGGTGCATGTGCCTGATGTCATCATCACACAGAGAACTAAGGCTCATGGAAGGAGCACATGTGACATCATTTTTCCAACTGGTAAGATTCATAGATTCATAGAATGGTTGAGGTTGGAAGAGACCTCAAAGATCATCTACTTCCAACCCCCTTGCCATGAGCGGCTATACCCCACCACCACTACCACTAGACCAGGTTGCTCAAGGCCTCATCCAATCTGGCCTTGAACACTTCCAGGAAGGGGGCAGCCACAACCTCCCTGGGCAATCTTTCTAGTGTCTCTTTGTGAAGAACTTCCTTCTGACTTCCAGTCTAAACCTCCCATCTTCCAGCTTGAAACCATTACCCCTGGTCCTACCACTCCAAGCCCCTTCCCAGCTTTTTTGTAGGCCCCCTTCAGATACTGGAAAGCTGCTTTAAGATCTCCCCAGAGTCTTCGCTTCCTCAGGCTGAACAGCCCCAACTCTCAGCCTGTCCCTGTAGGAATTGTGCCCTCCTCTGGACACGTCCCAACAGTTCAATATCTTTCCTGTGTTGGGGGCTCCCGAACTGGATGCAGTACTGCAGATGGGGTCTCACCAGAGCAGAATAGAGAGGGAGGATCACCTCCCTCAACCTGGTGGTCCCACTTCTCTTGATGCAGCCCAGGATGCGGTTGGCTTTCTGAGCTGGCTCATGTTGAGTTTTCTGTCAGCCAACACCCCCAGTCCTTCTCCTCAAGGCTGCAAGTGCACATCTAAACAAATGAACTAAGCCAAATCTGCTTTTGCATAAACTTTTATATAATGCAGAGTAGCACAAGGACAGAACCAGTACACATCACTGGGGAGGAAGTGGCCCACTTAGCCACAAGTTCCTAAAGAAAAGGGAATCATCAAGGTCAGATCTCTACTGTGGAAAGGATTTGCCACAGGTACAGCATACAGGTAAGGAGACAGTGTGTGTAAAGCACCTGTATTCTGACCAAGACCCAGCTGGCCAGGAATAAAAATCACAGCAGGGCTATCCTGTTTTTACTGGCAGTTACTGAAAATTGTGCAGACAATTTTCCTCACAGGAAGACAGCAGGACACCAACCCCATCTCTGCAAGCCCAGGCAGTTGGGGTGGGACTACACTCCATGGCTGGGCTGGGGAACTGTAAGAAATGCAGGAGTATGTATAGGCATCGAGGGAACAAATTACTCATATCCAGTGAGGTTAAGGCAGGATTTTCTTTTAGCCTGGACTCAGATCAATATCTGCAATTCAAGTTTTCTAGTGGCTGAGTATCAAACCAATGTATTTGAAAAGAAACTGTTTGCAGTAGATGGTTTGAAATACAAATTAGTTATCAAAGCATTAAGAATTAATCAAGGAAAAAAATTCACTTCATCTCGGTGTTTCACCCAGTGTTAGAAAATGTTCCTGGTTCTAAGGTGAGCAGAGTTTGCCAAAAAAAAGGATTGTGTCAGTAGCATTGTGTCTAATAAAGAAAAAGAAAGGGCGATCAGCCATAAACAGCTCTGTGATAGGAAGAGACCTCCTCACAATCACAGCTCCGGTGGCAGCTGCTGCTACAGTGCCTTCCTCACTGACTTCCACGTACGTTTTATGGACAACATTTGACAGAAACAGGGATTTTGTAGATGACATTGCAGAAAGATCAGCTTTTGATTCAGAGAAAATGTCAGTCATCCCCATCTCCTGTAAAACATCATTGAGGTTGAAGGTGCCTTCAAGCTTGAATCGAGGGAGGTACACCTCTACCATTGACTCAAACATGTGCTCTGAAGAGGCCCACAGCATCAAGTTTTCATAGGTTAGTGTGTTTTCAATCTACAGAATGGAGAAAAAAACGACCTTTAAAAAGTTGGGCAGCTTTGAAAAAATTAGATCTTTCCTAGCCCTCATTGATTCAATCAGCCACAGCCTGTCATTGATCCTGCCTTACCTCCTCCAGCCCACCAGCAGGTCCATCAGCCGTGTCACTTGGCAGCAGGATGATCATGCTCAGTGTCTTCTGATCATAAGGTAGCTCAAGGACCTGAGCACCCACCTCCTCAATGTAGCCTAATCTGAATGTGCCTTTCTGATACATCATCTGCACAGGCTTTTTCTCATTCTATTTGAAAGAAGATTATAGCATCACTTAATACAACCCCTAATATTTAAACTTATTACAGTTACTTTAGGATATAATACAGAGTTATAACTATAGTAATATATATAACTATAATATATGTTACATATTTTAGAATATAACTAATATATATTATTATATTATATATTATAACATTTGTAGGTGTAAGTCAGGGTTTCAGCAGTAATGGTTAGGCTAAAGGTTTTTTATTCTTTTCTTCCATCTGCACTGACACATGCAACAGCTGCTTTGCTATGAGTAAAAAACAAACCAAATAAAAATAAATAAATAAAAATAAACCAAAACTATTTCCCTGCAGCTCATCAGATAACAAAGATACTTAATACTATTGGACTGACAAACAGGCTGATGCCGGGTGGAGTCCTAACTGGGATAAAGAAGAAATAGCACAGCAAGAGCCAGGCTGTCATTTATCAGTGTTTAGACAGGAAGCAATTAATAGTTAAAGAGCAAAATCATAGCCTTTATCAGGCATCCTCTCCTAGCTGCTGTTTTCTTGCCTTTTCTGGGATGGAACTCTCTGAAAGCTTTATAATGGCTCAAGTTTCCTGCTCGTATCGGTTAGCACATGAAGAACAATATATGCAGCTGCTCCCTATCTCATAGTTTCTCAGTTTCTCTCATAGTTTTCAGCAGTGCATCAGTTGTTCTCAGCTGTAGATCACTGACCATATTCCCATTCAAAGACACTGAAAGGGTACCATAAGTGCCCAATATGACAGTTTCTTACTGATGGCTTCACAACACAATAACGAGCAACACAAGGTTTTCTGACCTTTTCCTTTAGGAACACTGAAATGAGACTTTTTACCATACAGAGCTCTGCAACTTCAGATGAGATCTAAATCTGTTGTGTTTTTTTTCTTTTTTTATGGATGAGAACACGTATGGGTGGCACAACACATAGGAAGAAGAAAGAACAGAATAAATCAAAACCATTTACTTTGATTTCTCTTTGTTGAGACTATCTGTTAGACTTCAGGGCACACACAGGACTTGGAGGAAGGTGCTTGTTGAAGAACTAACTTCATGAAAAAGAACTAAAAATATGTATTTAAAATAAACTTTCAAGCACTGCAAATCCTGCAAACAAACTGAACGACCCTGTGAGAATATCTCCTTTCTCAAATTGCAGCTGTATTTTTATAGGTTGTTTTTTATCTGGTTTAGTTTGTTTTGTTTCTTTTACTTTTGGAAATGCATCATTAATGTTAAAATTCATTAAATATGCAAACACCAGGGTAACTTCTTAAAGTGTACATGAAATTGGATATTCAGGTTGCCTCCATCCATGACAACCACATATAAGGACTATATTCAAAGGTGCTTCTGTGTTATGATTCCGTTTGTACCTGATTCAGTTTAAAATCCCACTGTACTGTTTTTTGTTCATCAAACTTGTGTTCCCAGGATGCTTTGAAGTAGACAACGTTCACCAGCACCAGTAATGCATGTGCATCAATCACACCAGGAGCAAAGATTTCCTTGATTTTACCTAAAGGAAATTTTGGAATGCACAGTTATTTGTTAGCTGTCAGTGAGACTCTGGGCTGAGACTCCATTTCCATTTTCTAAAGAAATGTAGAATGCAATTCTAGGTTTATGCAACAGATTGGGATAATATAGAATCACAGAATCATTAAGGTTGGAAGAGACCTCCAAGATCATCCAGTCCAACCATCAACCCAACCCCACCCTGCCCACTAAACCCTGTTCGCCAGGACCACATCTACTCGTTTTTTGAAATCCTCCAGGGTTGGCAACTCCACCCCCTCCCTAGGCAGCCTGTTCCAACCACTGACCACTCTGTCAGGGAAGATATTTTTCATTATATCAAATCTAACCCCCCTGCCCTGGCACAACTTGAGGCTGTTTCCTCTTGTCCTATCACTAGTGACTTGGGAGAAGAAGAAATGTAAGAAACAAAATTGGTAGATCCCTCTGTCATGGAGGACAGAGGGGAGTGGGAGGTCACCAAACTAGCCTAGTCCACATGTAGTATGTGACAGGGGAAACTAGCCATGGGGAAGGAGCAGCGTCATTTATCGCATGTTGTGGTTAACACAAGAACTTCTTTCCTTTTGCACCAAGCACAGCAGTGGAGGTTTTGAATTTATTCAGAGAATAAATAGGAGATAGCAAGTCCACAATCTTCATGTGAGCATGCAGAGCAATGATGGCTTCTAACCCTGTTTGAGATTGCTCTTGAATCTTCAGCTCTCTTACTGGGAGCCAACTGGAATTAACAACCCTTTCCCCCAGCACTCACAGGTGGCTCTGCCTCTACAAGGACAGGTCTGGTCAGGAGATGGGCA
This sequence comes from Upupa epops, assembly GCA_013397515.1. NCBI lineage: Eukaryota > Metazoa > Chordata > Aves > Bucerotiformes > Upupidae > Upupa > Upupa epops. Next base: position 80,946 of record VZRI01009652.1, read on the forward strand.
ACTGATAAGTTACAGAAGCCTTCTGATCTATTTGCCTGTTGTGGTTTATTTTCAGCCAGAAGAACAACAAATGTTCATCCTGTTGATACATCTCTGGTAAAACTAAAGGAAAACGGTGTCTGTCATGTTTAGTCTAATCAGCAATGACCCCTGCCAACCTGTTATGGGCCTGAGCTGCTTGATTGTCACTTATGATAGTAACTCTCAATGGTGGTCACATCTCCTGTATTTGGCTCTACACATGGGCAGGTCCTCAGTCCTCCTTCACCTCCTCCCCCAGGTTGTTCTCAATCTCATCAACACAAAGCTCACATCTTCGAGCCCCTGTCCTGTAAGGAATTTCTTTGGTCAGCGTTACAGGTATTATCAAAATTATCATCCCAGGCACAATGGTGGGAATGCAAAAGTGACAACAAACCCTTCTTTAGGTCGGAAATAATTTAGTTGATAACATACTCTAATATTTCTAGAGCGGATGGGAAAACATACTGTCTTTAAACAACATAAGATAGAGCACCCTGAAACACCCGGAAACATGCTTTCCATACCCTAGAATTTCTTTCATGGAAGCAATAGTACGACTGTGGGGTTCCTTTATTTTACCTTGTGTCTCACTTTCAACCCAAGTGTTAATTTTTATTCTAGCCACCTCCACATCACCGTGAAAGTTGAGTGTTTGCAGCATCGCTCCATACAGTTCCTTAGCGCACTGCAGAAATTGCTGAAAAACAAAGTACTTACAGTGACTGGTCACACCCATTAAGCGCTTACTCCCTCTTGACAGAAATCGATGATTTTAGAAATGGTGAAGGCCCCATTTATCGATAAGCTACACTTCAGTTTGGAAATATCAACTATCTGCAGTTTATTCAAAGAATCTTTGAAGAAGAGGTAATTATTCTGTTGTATAGGCAAAACAGTAAGTAAGTTAACAGAAGTCAGAAAAGATAGTTTTTCCATGGAGAACTGCACACCTGAGGGCCAGATAAAAATAAAAACCTATAGAAGGTGCAAGATATGCTGTTTAATGCTGAAGTATCCAAACCACTCAACAGAAATGGTTGACAGGAAAGCAAAGATGTGAGCAGCAAGTTATCCAAACTCAGTAGTCTAGAGAAAACTCTGCTCTTCATGACAACAGTAGACATGAAAATGATAAACACTCTCCAGAGTTACTATTGCCCCATTGTTACTTGCAAGACCACAGTTAGTTACTCATCAACAGATTGAACAGGCCATTTGGAGCTGTGTTCCACACAGACTGAGTGTAGAATCACGGGGTCATTAAAATTGGAAGAAACCTCCAAGATCATCCATTCCAATCATCAACCCAACCTATCCTGCCCACTAAACCCTGTTCCCTAAAGTCACATCTACTCATTCTGTGAATGCCTTCAGAGACTGCAACCCCACACCCTCCCTGGGCAGCCTGTTCCAACCCCTAATCACTCTGTCAGGGAAGACATTTTTCTTCATGTCCAATCTAACCCTCCCTTGGCACCACTTGAGGCCAATTCCTCTTGTCCTATTGCTGGCAACTTGGGAGAAGAAACCAACAAACATGCAAAACCAACCACAGACATCCTCGAGGTGTTTTTTTTAAACAAAATAGCTGAAAGCTGATACATTTCCCCAACATCCTGAAGAGATACAGCTCCAAGGAGCAGCCTATCAAGTGCTCCAAAATGTAGACAAGAGGAACAGCAGCAAGACACAGTGTTAGAAGGAAGCTCAAGGTCAGGACCACAACAGTTAACAGACTAACTGGGGTAACTGAGATAATTGTACCTTACCTGCTGGAGTTCAAATCCTTGTTGTATAAAAATATTGTTGGCCAAAGTTAAAACATATCTTTCACCAAGGTCTTGTAGTTGCAAAAGCAGTGCCTGCAGCGCTGTATGGTTAAGGTCCCCATTGTTGTTACACTGGGAACATTACAAATACAACAATTATAAAAATTCCTCCGTATAGCTTAGGTTGTTAATTTGTATAAGGATTAGATCACACTATAGGGCTAAATCCTGCTGTACTAACTTCTACCTTCAGCTTGTTTGCAGCTCAAGCTCCTACAGATGACATCACTGAGGGCTTTGGGATTACAAAATCATGGAACTGCCCAGATTGGAAAAGACCTCTAAGAGCATCAAATACAAGTGTCAGGTGACAAGCCCTCCACTAAACAAGATCCTTCAGCACTATGTGTACAAGACTCTTAGATACCTCCAGGGAAGGGGACCCTGCCACCTCCCTGGACAGCTGTTCCGATGCCTGTCAACCCTTTCAGGAAAGAAATTTTTCCTAATGTCCAATCTAAGCTTCTCTTGGTGCAACTCAAGGCCAGTTCCTCTTGTTCTATCTCTTGTTACTTGACTGAGCAGATCAACCTCCTTTCAGGTAGTTGTAGACAGCAATAAGGTCTCCCCTCAGCCTCCTTTTCTCTAGAACAGTAAAAACCCAGTTCCCTCATAAAACTTCGTAGCTTCACGGAAGCAGCTTAACCAAGTGACTCATGCGCAGGCATTTTCCAGTGGATGAGGCAGGCTCTGTGCATGGGATCTTGCCTCCCTCTAGTGGCAGCTTCCCTTACACCAAATAACCTCTTGGTGCAGTGAAGGCTCCAGCGCTACCCGCCCAGGGACACACCTGTGAGAGGTCAGGCTGTCCGCCTCGGCTTCCTTCTGGCTCCGTGTCTAGGGCTGGGCTCTCAGGAGCAGCCCCGAGGCTCACTCCTCCTGCAGCATTCCCGACATGGAGCACCTGTAGTTGAAGATGTCAGATGACAGACATTATAACAGGGATAAAAGCATTTTCCTTATTTGCAAGGCTTGCTATGCCTTTGTAGATAAACCTTGTGAATGATATTTTGTCTCAGACAGTCTAAAGTGACAGTCGTGAAATTGTCCCTACATTCATGTTAAATTCACAGTCCTATATCAGCAAACTAAGAAGAATTGGTGCTTAACTCCTCAAAACCTTACCCCTCCACTGCCCCAAAATGTTTATGTACGATTTGTATCGTAACATTATAAAGAGTTGTCTTTGAAAACATCAGAACTGGCTTTTTGCAGTCAATCTTTGCATCAAAACAATGGGGCACTGCCTGGAAAGCAGTCCTGTTGCTCATGTGCAAATATCTTGCGGAAAAAATTCTGAATTATAACAGTGTTGGATCATACATAGAGTTAACCTTTTTTTTACTGATAATACTGCTTTCCTAAAATAATCTCTGCATCTGTGATCTGTGTGGCAGGATGATGGTAGTCAAAAGGCTGCAGCAATGGACTCTGCAGAGATCAGGGACCACCCCCACGTGGTTCCAGCCTGCTCCAGATTGATATTCACAGAATGTCAGGTGGCTGGAAGTGATCTCTAGAGATCATCCAGTCCAAACCCTCTCCCAGAGCAGGATCACATAGGACAGGTCACACAGGAACAGATGCAAGTGGGTTCTGAAATTCTCCAGAGCACAATTATCCACAACCTCCCTGGACTGCCTGTGCCAGGGCTCTGCCACCCTCACAGCGAAGAAGTTTTTCCTTCTGTTTTGCCATGACAGTAACTGTTGAGTGATATTCCTGCCCTCATCTTGACCCATAAGCTTTTGGGTATCACTTTATCTCCCTGAATGTGTTGAAGAGGGGGAGTACAAGAGTGGCTGTGTGGTCACCTCACAGCCACCAGCCAAGGTCAAGAACATCCTGGAAACCTCATGAGGAGGGCATGTTTGCCCTGGCTGCTGCTGACCCACCCTTGGAAGCATGAAGATGACACCCAACATTTTCATTAAAGGAACAGCAGGGAATGAGGAAGCATCCCCGTATGTCTCATTAATACTTACTCTCTCTATCTGAGCAGCAGTATTGTTTCTTGCACCTAAATGGACCAGTGACAGGGCAACTGAGATGCTCATTGGAGAGAAGATGATGTTTGTGCCCACTGCATTTCTGCTGAGGTTATTGTAGAGATCCAGGCAAAACTCAGTAATTGGTCTGGAAATTAAGCCCATCATGAAGGAGCTACTAACTGGAAGCACAAAAGAAAGAAGGCATTTAATACCACCTATTGCCTAGCTAGATCACATCTAGAAGCACCTGTCTGCCCTGACATAGTTGGCTGCTAAATAATAGAAGTTTTCTAATTTGTGAGAATTTGAAACAGCCAACCTGGCACCTATCTGTTGGTTCATACTGCAGAGCAGGAGCAAGGGCACAGCATGTCTGGAAAAGAGACCCATGCTCACAGCACATGTGAATTCCTCAGTAAGTACTACTTCCCTGCCTAATCCCATAGTGTGTCTAATTTCAGATCATAGTAGTGAGATCAGCCAACTGTGGGTTAACATTGTCTTTCACTAAACTGAGTTGATGTTCACAGTTCTACCAACTCTATCTGTAACAACATAAGATGAGAGACAGAAACCTGGTGATGGAAACTGTGTTATGGACACTGGGCCTGCACATATCCATGGCCGATGACAAAAGCTGTGGTAGGACTTCAAATGGCAGGGTTCTACACATAAATTAACAGTTAATTAAACATTTTCAGTTATGAAAAAGGGTCATTGGTCTCTTCTCACAAATAACGGGTGACAGGACAAGAGGAAATGGCCTTAAACCACACAAGGGGAAGTTTAGTTTGGCCATGAGGAAAAACTCCTTCCTGGAAAGGGTCAGCAGGTCTTGCAACAGGCTACTCAGGAAGGTGGTGGAATTGGCATCCCTAAACGTGTTTCAAAGTCATGGAAATCTGGGGCTTAGCAACTGGGTTTAGCAGTGGTCTTGGGACAGCTGAGGTAACAGTTGGACTCAATGATCTTAAAGTTTTTTTCCACCATAATTGATTCTCTGATTCTATTCCCAGTTCTGGAGACTGAACTACATGGGGAACCATGAACAGTTTGAAACACTTTTCCCTCTCCACATGATGTTTCCAGAAGGCAAAGATTCAGGCAGGATACACAATTAAAATTTCCAAACAAAGCAATAGCTCAACAGCCCTGAGAATGCAGCCTGTTCCTGCCCAATTATATGACAAGTTCTGTGTCACTCTTTTCTTTCATACTGAAACGTTATGATCAGATATCTGGCTGACCTGATACCAGTGACCTGGCAGTGCTAGGTTGAAAGCTGACTTGATGATCTCTTCCAACAAAAGAGATGTCTGCGATTCCCTTGGGTCATTTACATTAAATTCACATGGCTAAGAACAAGTTCAGACCAAGTTCCATCCTGGCCAGCAGGAGGCTATCTGAAAAATAGGAGGTTAGAAATTCCTTACCTGTCCCTCAGGATAAGAATTGTAGAGTTGCTGTTGGGCAGTAGTAGCATTGCATGAGTTTATCCATACAGCTTGTGTACAGCCTGTCCTGGGCTGCCATTTCCAGCAACCTCATTGAGACGAGTCTAGATCCTTCTTGGGAAGGGGCTGTCTGATTCTTGGGACCTCCATCCTCTTTCTGACAATGCTCCCCTGCCACTCTGCTCTTCCTCTGAGGCTCCAGCTCACAGCCACTATCCCTACCTCACAGAGAATCTGACCTTCAGAGAGTTTTCTTCACACAAAGTGCTCCTAAAAATGTATTGTCCTCAAGACTCAAAGCACATGATACCTGTTGCTCATAAGCCAGACACAAGATTTGCTTGAGAAACTGGTGCTTGGGTGCCAGAAGAAGGTACCAGGGCACTGGGAGTTGATGTGGCTCAGCTGGATGCAGCTTTTGTCTGCACAAAACCTCTTAGCCCACAGGCAGTGCCAGACAGTGAGATGAAACTCGCTTGGCCCAGAGTAAAACAGCCTTAGACTAAGACAGATGGATGCAATAGCTTTCAAGCTGCTGAATAAAGGAAAGTGCCACTAATCCAGACATTTCTTTCCTTTTGACTAACTTGAACAGCACAGCAGTAATTAATGCTTCATCATGGTTCTGGCTGATGCTTTGTCGCAAAAACCTATGATGCTGAAAGAAAAGGTTCCTATCTTATTCATACTGAGTTGTTTATTTTATTCTGAAGTCCACAACAAAGTCCATAAAGCTCTAATATGAATGGGCAAAACAGGGGAGAAACACCCAGAAAATTCTGTGAACAAACCAGTTAAAGGTGTGTTCTACCTCATTAATCCTGAAAGCAGCTGAGTATCTTCATGTGTCTTTGCATGAAATGTGGATTTCAGTTTCCTTTCAATAACACAGTCATCTCACCACAAGAAAACCAAGTTGCACTAAATAATCATCGCTCCTTTTTTCCACCTTCATTACTGACTACCCAGAACCTTCTGAAAACAAAATTTGGCTCTTCGTGAGCATTGAAGTTTGTACTGCTCCACTTCCACACCTCTTGGGAGATCTGAGACAGAGCTGTGAACTCATTCACTGCCAACGTAGGTCATGAGGTGCAGGGTAGATGTGCCCAAACCTCACAGTGAGTCCAGGAAGAAAAACAGTTATCATCCCCAGCAGGAATGAGGCATCTCCACCCCACCCAACAGGGAGAGAACTGTTGCCAAATGTGGAGGGGAAGCCCAGTAGCCCAGTAGCCTGGCCCACCAAGGTGGCCACTCCTTTAGAAAAAGCACTCTGGGAAGTGTTGAGGTACAAAACACTGCAGCCAGCTCCAGGGGTCTGGGAATGGGAACTGTGCAAAAAGCTGCCCTGGAAAGGAGGCAGGGCAAAGCAAAGGAGGGCAGGGCTGGTGGAGGAAGGTCCTCACTGCAGAGTGAAAGGATTTAGTGAATGTTCTGCACCTAAACTGGGATGGGAAAAAGCGTATGAGAGAGTCCACCCCATAAAGCTGTGTGTGCGCAATCATTGAGGAAAGTTTGGAGTTCTTGTAAGGACAGCAGGGTTCAGAGAAAATCTCCATTGTGAATAACAAACAGTAACGGCATTTTTAAAATATCTTGGAGAGGCAAGGAGAGAAGATAGAAGAACAGAAGAAGAGTTCCAGGAAGATCCTAGCTGCTGCTTTGCACCAGCCCAAGCATTGGCACTAAGCATTAGGAATAGTGCATAACCAGCAAGGGTTGGGGTTTTACAGCTCATGAAGAGAGATGCTTTGCATGATGGTTCAGCGGATGAAAACTGCTGGCATTGCTATGTGTGAGCAAGAAGCTTCCCAAGAAAAGAGCTTCCTTCAGAAGCAACCACTGTGCACCAGAGGTCTTGTGAAGGTACCAAATGTCTTCCATGGCTGTGTGAAGCAAAGAACACACCTTTTCTGTAACTATTTGTTCATATGTTCATAGAACACCAGGCTGGAATGCACCTCAAGGATCATCCAACCTATCAATCTAAAAGTACAGGTAAAATTAGCTGCCCCAGCAGCCTGTCAAGCTGGGTCTTCAAACTGCCCATGTAGGGCAATTGATCCCTTCCCTTGGAAGATGATTCTAGTGGTTCATTGTTCTCATTTTCACAGTAATCACAGTAATGATGATGAGGCTGGAAAAGTCCTTAAAGATCATCCAGTCCAACCTAAAACCAACCAAGTAAACCTAAACATCTGACATCTAGATCATGCCACTCAGCACTTCATCATCCAGCCTAACCTTAAACACCTCCAGAGATGGTGACCCAACCACCTCCGTGGGCAGTCCGTTCCAAAATCGGATCACTCTTTCAGTGAAAGACCTTTTCCTAATGTCAAGTCTAAACCTCCCCCGATGGAGCTTAAGACTGTGGCCCCTTCTCCTGTCTCCAGTGTCCAGGGAGAAAAGACCGACCTCCACCTGACCATAAACACCTTTCAGGTAGTTATAGACAGCAATAAGGTCATCCTTGAGCCTCCTCTTTTCCAGGCTAACCAGCCTCTCCTCGTAGGGCTTACCTTCCAGGCCCTTTACCATTCTAGTTGCTCTTCTCTGGACTCGTTCCAGCACCTCAACATCCTTCCTAAACTGAGGGGCCCAGAACTGAATGCAATACTCTCAGTGGGGTCTAACCAGTGCCGAATACAGGGGGAGGATAACCTCCCTCTCCCTGCTGGCCACACCATTCCTGATACAGGGCAGGATGCTGCCTGGGCACATTGCTGACTCATGCTAATTTTCTTCTGGACTCCCATCAGGATTTCCCTAGGAGTAGCTTAGAGTTGGTCAACTTATTCCCAGTTATTATTTATATTTATCTTCTTCCTTTACAGTTTGTGTTTGATTAGTCAAGGTACAGAGTCAAGGTACAGGTACAGAAAACCAAGACAAAAACTGTGGAAGAATAGAAAGCTGTGCTCACAGCTCTCATCATTAATAGCTGTATTAGATTATATTATGCAGTCAACAGGAGCAGGCAGTAAATAAGTTGGAGAGACTGAAAGAGCTGCTGCCTTGTTTTAAAGGTAACTTTGTATTGAATACAAGGTAAGCAAGAAGGAACCTGTTTTCCCTGGTGCCACATGACAATTCTCATTGCACCTTTTACTTATTCAATCTGCCTCCCATCAAGGTGCTGCAGCGCACAGTCATTTCTCACACACAAAGGAAGGCAAAATCAGCAGAAATTATGGGTGCCTGTCCCAGAAGAGGAGCACTTGCCGGAGAGCACTGCCTGACTACTGTGACCAGCAGAAGCAACTTTCTTGTTTCTCACAACTATTCATTAAACAAAAAGATGCTTCCAAGTGTTTCTCTGCTGGTTTGGACTGAAAGGGAAAAATAGCACGTAAGAGAAATAGCATTTCCTACAGCACAGGTGTTCTAATCATCCCTGTGTGACACAAAACATCAACTGCAGTTCAACTTTTTAAGGGAAATGCTACCAAGATCATTTTCCAAACCACTTGGCCTCTCAGGATGCTGTTTTTATGCCAAAACAGGCTTTTCAGACTGCTTTTCTTATTTTGTTTCAGTACATCCAGGATCTTTTGTACCCTTGTCTAGCCCAATGATTCCAGCACAAGCAGACAGAGAAGTACATTGGTTAGTTACATGCTGAACATGGCAAATTCTCTGCCCTGCCTGTGTGCAGCTGCCTGGGGCTCCTCAGTATGCTACTCAACATCATTGCCTAAGCCAAGAGCTAACACTTTGATAGTGAAGAGTTGCATCCCCGCTACCAAACCAAATCTAAATACTGCTCCACCCTCCTGCTTTTTTTATACCATCACTGTTTACGTTTGTAAACAACCCCCTGGCAGCAGGGACTGGGGTACAGGGGAAACACCTAAATACCCAGTCAGATAATTGCATGACCTGTCGCTTGTCTAGTGAACATTTCAAGGGTTTTTTTCTTGTCCCATGGAAATGGGACTTGCATTTCCCTCTTTGTGGATGAATTTGTCCAGGTCATCAGCATTGTCACTTAAAGTAAAGTGCTCTGAAAGAGTTGCCCTCCACTCCATCTTGAGACACAGGCAGAAAATCATGTATTTTCTGGGATAAGCCACCGAGCTGGCCAGTCTTGTAGCAAACAGAGCTTTCTGGATGAGCAGAGAAGTCCTAGATGTGAAAATGTGAAATCCAGGTAATAATCTCTAGACTCACAGCTGTGGACATGTGTTCCTGAACACCCCTGCTGTGTCCCACTGAAGACCAGATCCCTGTGTGTGAGCTCTGGAGCCACTTCAGTTTCAGCAGTGTGTTGAGCTGCCTGCAGGCTGATATCTCACATCTGTGAAGATGATTTTTACTTTATCAACCTGTAGACTACGTAGCATCTGCCAAACAAAATCACAAGCTATTCTGGGGGGTGAAAACCAAAAAAAGAATAGAATTGTTTACCTTCTTGCGTGAAGAGGTTAAATGAAGACACAACAGCTGAGCTCTGCAGCACGTTCTCGTGAATATGGTATTTATGATATTACAAACATCTCTCCCTCTCTTGTGGGAGACTTCAGTCTCTACCCAGCAGCTGATGACAGCAGTGTGTTGCAATTTGATGCAAATGCTATTGACAGTCAGTTTATTGCATAAGACTGGGAAACCTATATCTAGCAATATGCTAATGGTGTTTCTCTCAAAGCTGCTCAACGAGTTTGGCCGGCAATATCTGCTGGCAGCATCTCTTGACTGTAATGCCAAGTCACCCACATCTGGAACACTGGGCACTAACCCTTTAGCTCCATGGCTGCACTGGCAGTGCACAGCCCCTTTCATGTTAAATGGGGTCTAGCCTGAGCACAGAGGTGTGCAGGTTCCTGCAGGTTTCAGAGAAGCCCAGTTTGGAACAGAGTTTGCCTGTAGAGATACAGCAAAGGAGTGGGGAATGCATGAGCTTTATGTTACCTACAGACTCTCCCCCTCAGGTAAGCAGCCAGCTTGATATATGTGGAAGCAACTTAATTAGAGCAAAGAAGAAGGATGTCCTTGAACTCTAATAGGAATCCCCAGCCAGGGGGTATTCTTTTAATTCTTCTCGGTGAAGAATAAAAGGCCAGAGGTGGTTGATCACACAAATTATGTCTCCAGCACAGAATGAGATGGAAATAAAGAGCTGGGAAGCATGGAGTTACACCAGCACAGTGTTTGATCTCCCCTAACTAGCATCACTGAACTTAGATGCTCAACGAGGCTAGCAGCTGGACTCAGAGATCAAAAGTAAGTCATCTAGGACTTGCAACTATAAAAGATTTCAATCTTTTCTTCCTCACCTCTTTCCTCCTACAAAGCATAAAAGCAGCTTGAGTTTTTTTAATTTTTTGGGGGGGAGGGGGCTATTTGTAGAATATTTGCAGGATCAGACATGGGAAGGGTTATACAGGAGGAAAGAGGAAGGTCTTCCAGAACCATTTTGCCCTTCTTACACTTCTAGGGCTGAAGCAGGGACATATTCAGATGCAGCTCCCATTAACTTTGCTCTTCCCTGCTCCTCTGACAAGGTCTCAGCTAGTTGCTCCTGCTCCAGTTCCCATCTGCAAAGAGCAACTTTTAAACAATGCAAGGTACAACTGCTCTGCTCTTGTGAGACCTCACATAGAGTTCTGTATCCAATTCTATGAAGACAGGCTGTTCAGCTGGAGAAGTGAAGGCTCCAGGTGGACTTTATAGCAGCTGCCAGTACATGAAAAGCCTACAGGAAAGCTGGACAGGGGTCTTTTACAAGGGACTAGAGTGATAGGACAAGGGGATGGTGTCAAGCTAAAAGAGGGGAGGTTTAGGTCAGATCTGAGGAAGAAATTCCTCCCTTTGAGAGTGCTGAGGCTCTGGAATAGGTTGCCCAGGGAGGCTGTGGCTGCTTCACTTCTGGAAGTGTTCAAGGCTAGGTTGGATGGGGCTCTGGGCAACCTGGTCTGGTGAGAGGTGGTACTGGGGTTGTAACTGGATGATCTCTGAGGTACCTTCCAATCTAAACCATTCAGTGAGTCTATGAAAAAAATGAGAGTTCTTGTTACCTCTATACTCTTCTTTGCCTTTTTTGCTTCCATTGACCATTCACGTGGTTTCTGTCTTCTCCTACCTGTTATATTTCTGTAGAGTTCCTTAGCCTTCCTCCCTCAGTTCTTTCTGTCTCTTTATCTGTGGGGGTTCCTTTAATTTATTTCTGCAATTGCATTAGCTTTTCTCCTGCTAGTTTTATGAGTCCTGACCTCTGTTCAATGACACTCTAATAAATACTTTTCAGTATCTTTCAAGGCTTTCTGTCTTCTGGCCTCTGTGCTTTCTACCTACCTCCCTCTAATATTAGCATTCTTCCTCTACTGATTTATTTTACGTGCTTTGTACCTATCTATATTCTCTCAGAACTTCCTTGCTATCAGTTTAACGGCTTTGCCTCAGGAAATGTCAATGTACATGCAAATTATGTCTTCCCACGCCCTTAGGGTACCACATTCTGGGTTCAAGACCCTACTGCTCTCCCAGTGGGGACAACTGGATCAATGTAGCATTTTTCAAGTTTCAAAACTAAACTGCTCTTTGCCACCAATTTTTGTGACAAGAAGACATTAAGGTGTCATTCTTCTTTTCTACAAAATGCTGGGAACAGGCAGTGGGCAGTGACTGTGCCTCCGAGCAAGGGATGAGATGAGTAGGCACACAACATTGCAGTTTGCATCTGCCTGCACAAGCCAGCCATGGCTTGTTATTTTCCATCACCGCCATCACCCATCATGGGATAACAATGCCTTGCTGATGGGTGAGGTGGAGCAAGTCTTCAGCTGTGTTCACTTTCTCCACTGTAACCCACACCTGCTAGCACGTCAGTGTTTCTATACACAAGCTCCCACACATGTTTTCCCATGTCCTCCCATGCAATTTCTTGCCCAAGGGCCAGAGGCCAGCATGGGTGGGACTGAACAATAACTGGTGACAGTGTTTCTCACACTAGCCTTGCTGATACTTCTCCCTCCCATGATCCAAGATGGGTGGGTTTTATACTAAGATAGGTAATGAGGCAGGAATGAAAAATGACCCTGAGCTTTCCATGGGCAAGCTACCTTGGTTTATAAATGGCCCATAAACAGGTTTACCTTCTGTGGACTAAGCCAGCTTCCTATCTCCAACATCTGCTTGCCTTGCGTACATTGGGGTCCCTTGGCATTAGTCAGGAGGTGCAGAAAGATGGGCCAAACCTGAGGCAATATTTCTGCTTTCATGGGATAATCCTTTCTGGCAGACCTGTCACAGAGAAGCCTCTGCAAAGCCAAGCTTAACATGAGTAGACGTGCTAAGGGCTGAGATCAGCACTTACAGTGTGACCTTCATTGAATGAAGACTGGTGCCTGGACTGGAATGGCTTCAGAATCTGAGAGTGATGTCTGAGCTTTTCTCTTCCAGGGAATCTCTTCCAAACAGGAAAAAAAGGACAGGGCCATCTGCTAGATGTTTTCATCAGTCTGCCTTCTATAAGAGAACCAGCAGAAACCACAGTGATGGCAGCTCTGCATAGCTCTGACCCAGCCTCCAGAGCAGATCAGACAATGATGGGGTGTATAAAATATTTATTGGTCATTCAGCTATCATGGAGGTTATCATGGAGCTGATAAAGGTCCTTGCAGACAGTTCCTTCCTGGACATGATGAGATGCACAGTAACGGTTATGTTTTGCAGCCTTCTTCTGACTACTATCCATGTATCAGCCTCATGCCTGTCAGCAAAGACCCTCAGAAGGCTAAAGGGCCTCTCCTTCCATTGCTTTTGGCGGAATCAGTCCCCTCAGAACCTTTAAAAACATGGGCCACTGACTCCAGTTAACCTTCTGGTATTAAAATATATTAGAACCCATTAAAACTGGTAAAACCACCGAACCATTGTAACTAAATGCTTTTTGTGTTTTGCCAAGGTCAAAAATCAAAACAGACCTCCAGTGCCCAAACTCACAGTAAACACTGTGATTTTCTCTAGTTTTAGATGTTTGCTTATTAGTGGATGCATAAAATCTGTTTCCAGTTTCTTTCAGAACTGAAGCACCAAGAGGAATTCTCAAGTGTCCTCATTTTTTGAACTAAATTCCTTGTGTATTGTAACCAGCTAGTAACACAGTAATTACTAGGACATATCATCATGTAGTCTAGAAGGGTAATCCAGAATCACAGAATCATATTGTATATTGGATTAGAAGGACTCCCAAATGTCATCCAGTCCAACCCCCCTACGTAAAGCAGGGACATCTCTAACTAGAACAGATTGCCCAGAGCCCCATGCAGCCTGACCTTAAATGGTTCCTGGAATGGGGCCTCTACCACCTCTCTGAGAACCTGTTCCAGGAATCCACAAGTCTCATTGATTTAGTTATTAATTTTGACTTAGTGGTCTAAATGCACCTTCTCATTTCCATTCCTATCATTTATTGGAGCTCAGGAATGAACAGGGACACACAGGAGTGAACACACAGGCTGACACTGGAGTACCACAGACATCTGACATGGGTTTTACAGTACTTTATTCAAACAGTGATTAGGTAAACAGGTACTGAACATATGCAGCAGGCAGTCTGGAGGTATACATGAAATCTCATCACCATGATTTCACAGGGAATTTGGAGACTGGTAATTACAATGTAAGTCTCACTCCAGTTGCAGTCCTTATTTGTTTCTCATGTCTCAGACATTAAACAACTCTAGGGAGACTCCTTAGTGCTGAATCCAGAACTACAAATAGCAGATAAACTTTGCATGAGAAGTGTGGCACTTCCATGATTAATACAACTGGTTTCTATCCTGGAATTGCATAATGTTTTTTATCTCAGGACATACACAGCAGGGCTCCTCATGGCTGCAGTGAACTGGTCCCATCTTCCATGTCTGAAGAGCAGTGAGTCAAAAACACCCCCTGCTGCAGAGTCTAACCTCCCCAGTCTATGAACTGATGTAGCTCACACTAAGGACTCTTCTGGGCATCCGTTTTGTCACCATGATTATTGCCTCTTGCATCTACAGCTCTCAGTACAACTGCTGTTTCACAGATACAAATTCTGATGCCATCCTGGATTGTCTAGCTATATGGCAGAGCTCCACAATGGATTCCCTGGGCATCAGCAGAGTTCAGTAAGACACCAGACCACCAGAGTATAGGCAGGTGCCAGAGGAGGGCTATCACACCACAGGTCCACTTCTTCACCTTCTAGGAAGTAGGAATCCAAAGAACATGGGTCATGAGACAGAATGGATTGGCTAGGGAACAGGAATATAGCTATTAATCCCAACATTTCTTCCAGCTCCTGGTCTATCTAAAACAGGCTCTTGGTTCACTTAGTTTTGAGGAAAATATGTCACATAGGAACAAAGCTGGGATGCTTCTCAGTAAAATACATCGTGTTCTTCACAGTGGGGATCCTTCAGCTTAAAGGTATGAAGCATAAGGAGCTAAACTAGTTCTGCTGCATGTGTAGAGTACAGTGTATTACCCAGCTGATCCACGAAACCCTTAGATATCATTTCAGAGTCAGGATGCCAAGCTTTACAGGAACATTCACCCCCATAAATGTAACTGGGCTTTTTCATAGTGCCTGTGCCCTGCTTAAGGGGAACAGAACCGGCCAGAAAGAATCACATTGCGAGTTTTGTTGTGCCTAAACAAAAAGATAAATGGATGGTCGGCTTTAAATTCATCTTTGTGCTGCAGAATCCGATATCCTGGTACCTCTCGGGACTCACCACCTTGTTCATTTACTTCCAAAGAAACTTTATGGATGATCTTTGATAGAACCACACCTTTTGTCTCGCACATCTCAGAGAAATCTGATGTGCTCTCATTGAAGACATTTGTCATTCCCAGGCTTTCTAGAAGTGGCTTCAAGTCATAATCACCTTCCATGCTAAACTTTGGAAGAAACACATTCACTTTGGTGTTGGCCATCATGCTGGGATTGGTCCACTGTAACAATGTCTCAGGGGTGAGTGCCTTTTCCAGCTGAGGACATAAAGGAATAAAGGAAATTAATAACCA
Source organism: Upupa epops (assembly GCA_013397515.1). NCBI lineage: Eukaryota > Metazoa > Chordata > Aves > Bucerotiformes > Upupidae > Upupa > Upupa epops. The sequence goes on from VZRI01009652.1 coordinate 96,261, forward strand.
GTCCAAGGAAAGAGAGACAATATAATAGACCATTCTTGAACTGCCCACTCCTACCAAGAGCAAAGGCAACCTTTGGTTCAGATTCACAACTGTAGCTTTCAGGGTTATAGGTTCAACTACCCTCAGAAGATTTTGGTTAGAAATCAAGTAAACATCCATATGGAGGAACCTGAGAAAGACAGTCCCTACCCAGGTTACACCCAGCAAACTGGCAGACACCAAAGTCTTGATCCATGACTTTCATACCTTGAAGTAATGAAACTGCTGGTCTTTTGCACACAAAAAAAGACCTCAAATGCCAGAGCCTGATATCAATCAAACAGGCAGCTGTTTGAGCAACATTTTAAAAACTGTGAAGTGAGAAAGTAGAGTTTTTGGCCACAACCAACTGACATCTGGAAAGGCCTTACTTCCATTCTAAGCTATTTGTGTTTTGTAATTTACTACTACATACAGAAGTAGCTCACAGCTGCACAGACAGATTACTCCTGCCTTTACACTTTATGTCCAGTTGCAGTAAATTACAAAGGAGTCTTGTGTGATCATCTCTCAACCTTTGAACTTTGGAGAGAGGTGAAGACGTTATAAAGTTTTCATAGTGACATAAGAAATACTTAGTCTTCAGGAAATGCCTTTTTGATTCCATATTTATGTGCAAATGTAATAAAAATGGCTCATTTCCAGACCAAAACGTAGAGATGTGTAAGAGCTTAGCAAATAAATCACAGAGGTGAACTGAAAAAAAGAGGACAGCAGAGTAATGTTCAGCAGTACTGTGGGAGCAACAAGTATGACTTTAAAAATAACAAGAACAAAAATCTTAAGATTAAAATTGTTATGGGTGTCTGGAGTTTCAAACTGATGTAGATTCATGAAATGCGTTGAGGACACCATCTGCACTGTGCCCTGTGCACACTCTGTGTCCTATTCACAGGCTTGCACTTGGCCTCAGTGGGAAAAATGGCACCATAGGTAAGAAATCAGGAACAGATAAACAGAATGAGAAGGAAAATTCACAGGAAAACAGCTATTTAGTTCCTTCTACAGAGCATCTAAATAACAAATTCCCCCCAAAATCACAAGTCACTGTAAGTGGGCTCTTCCTAAGGGAAGCATCAGACCAGTTTTGGTCTGTGCCTCTTACCTGCTCCAAGCCAGTGGTCTCATCTTCAATCTCCTTGGGCAGCAGGATGAGCATGCTTATATGTTTGTTAAGGCATGGAAGCTCAAGAACGGCAACATTCAGTTCTTTTACATAGCCCAGACAAAAAGTAGCTTCTAGATTCATCATCTGCACTGGTTTTGTTTCAGTCTGCAAAACACAGAGAAAACAATTCACAAATAAGATGGTAAGAGAGGAAAGGCAGTGAGCCTTCATTAAGTGGCACACTGAGTAGCCTCAGGAAAATTGTTGGCTTTCCCAGGTAATGAAACCGGGTGTAGGAGACCCTGTGGGCTTTTTATAGCAGGCAGCTATCCAAACAAAAGTGGAACAGAATCCTACATAATACAATAGCAAGGTACTGGGAATGGGCTTTAAAATCTGGCATCGTGGAGCAGCTATGCCTGTGTCACTGCATGCTACAAACTGCACTGACTACATGGCATCATAAGGCCAGTAAGTGTCAAGCAACCAGCACATCTCAACAGTGAAGGCCAAGCTGTTCATAAGAGTAACTAATAAGTTTGTTCAGGCGCTGAAACAGAATAAGAATTTCAGACTTATCTTTGGTTTCCATAAATGAAATGAAATGTAAGTCTTTATTTCATAGGGAAGAGTCACAAGCCATCCTAAAAACTCATTTACGACTCAAAATATTAGAAAAATTATAAGAAAAATATTAGAAACCATAACTTTAGGAAAAAAATCTTGTGATGATTCACTTTCAATTTGGGTGATATAATTTTTAAAACTTTTTAATTTGGGTGATTATAATTTTTAAAAGTTTTTAATCTTAAACTGCTGTCCGATGTGGTAATTTCTGAATATTTCATGGGAAACACCATTTCTCATGAACATCACATATATATATATGTATGTGAGTATTTGGAGTATAAACGTACAAACTCTACCTCACAAATCATAGAATCACAGAATGTATTGGCTTGGAAGGGACCTACAAAGGGCATCTAGTCCAACCCCCTGCAATAAGCAGGGGCATCTTTAATGAGAACAGATTGTCCAGAGCCCCATCCAGCCTGACCAGGGATGGGGCCTCTACCACCTCTCTAGGCAGCCTGGTCCAGGGATCCCCCACCCTCAGATTCAAGAGCTTTTTCCTGCTGTCCAGACTCAATCTGCCCCTTTCCAGCTTCAAACCATGACCCCTTGTCCCATAGTTCTTTTTGCCTTGTGAACAGTATTCCCCAATCTTCTGACATTAAATAAGTAGATGTTTTTCTAGCTCTGTGACCAAGAGAAATTCAATGTTTTGTGCTTTGCTGCTGCTGGATTTGGGATGAAGCCTCTGGTACAGGCTGCAATCTTTTGGAAGAAGCTACCCTTCTGTACCTAGCCAGAGAATGCTTCTGATCACTCATCCTCAACTCCAGTTGTCTAAGCATACTAATAACCATAAAATCAATGAATTGTTTTGGTTGGAAAAGACCTTTAAGATCTCCACGTCCAATCATTACCCCATCTGTCCAAAGGCTATGACCAAACCCTGTCCCTAAGCTCCAGATCTCCATGTCTATGAAACATGTCCAAGTATGGTGATTCAACCCCCTCCCTGGGCATCCAGTTCCAAGGCCTGATGACCCTTCCCAGGAAGGAGCTTTTCCTCATGGCCAACTTAAACTTCCTCTGGTGCAGCTTGAGGCCATTTCCTCTTGTCCTATCATCTATTTCTATAAGGGCAGTCTGTTTCTACACTAGGTCCTCTAAAGTTGAGTGTGAAAGCACTAGCAAACTATTAAGATAGCACATTACACTAACTGTGTTAGGGGCTCTTGCAACAGCATACATGTATAGATACAGTCTAAGCAGGCCATGGTCATAATAAACATTCCTCATTTTCTCTTGTTAGGGGTTCCTTTGCATTTTCTGGAGTGGAAACCATTACCTTTTCATTTTTTAATTAGAGCATACCTTGTTGACTTTAAACAGACATTCTTTGATCTCTGCCTCTGGAAACTTCTTCATCCAGTTTGTGACAAAATAAGCTGTATTAACTAGGAGGATCTGAGTCTGCTCAGTTACACTGTCCTCATTCAAAATATTCTCCATTTTGCCTGTCAAGAGGTTTAAGATGGTGGTTAATACAATGACACAGCATCAGTTTAAAGATTGCTTCAACTCTACATGGAAACAGTTCACTGAATTAAAAAATGTGTATCCTGCACCTCACAGACAAGAAGTTTTGATTCTAATGGAAAATTCAAAAAAAAACCCCTTACTTGAAATTGCAGTTTATTGATTGCAATGGAATCTATGGTCAAGGAGTATCTTTCAAATGACACGCTTTCTTGGCTTATATAGCATGTCATCACAAACATATCTACTGCTTGTTTTCAGTACCTTAAAGAAGCTACTGATTTTCCAGTGATATTCAGGAGATAAAAGCAAAACTATATCTGTAAGTTGGAGAGCAGCACTCAAAAGGAAGTTCCAGATTAGCAGCTACTCATTTCTAGAATGACACATGGGAATAAAATAACGAGAATAACAAAAAATCCTGCTCTGACTACAGTCCTGCAGCCCCATTTCCACAGGAAGGCAAGTAAGAGCCTTTTAAAGGAAACCAGAATCCTGGTTTGATATGTTCATGTCAGGTATTTATGAAGCTCCAGAGCCAGAAGATGTTGTTCTCCCAAACTGTCCTGCTGCCATCAGTTGTGAGCAGCTTTCCTCAGGGCTAATGCAAGCTCATACTCACATTTCCACCTTCAGAAATGCTGCTGTAGTAAGGTCAGTGGTTTCAAAACAGGTTGACATCTCTAGCCCTTATTATTCCAAATCATAGGTCTGGCCTCCTTGCTTTCCCTACTTATTTACTTCTAAAATAATTAGTACAGAGGTATCATGAAGACCTTCCTCCAGAGGCGAACAGCAACCCCAAAGTGCATCTGTACTCACCACCAGTTAGCTCTGAAAGAGATTTGTTAATCTTCTTTCGGGTTTCCTCTGTTTTTTCTTTGAACTCCACTAATTCTAGTTCAGATGGAAAAGGTCTTTTTGTGGAGTTGACAAAGTCCTGAAAGACACAAGGCATTAAATTCATCCTTGGTGACATGCTAACCATGGCTAATCAAACATGCTAATCAATGGCTCTTCACAGAGCCTGCAACATCAAATTGGCCTCAAGTGGTGCCAGGGGAGGGTTAGACTGGACACCAGGAAAAATTTCTTCTCTGACAGAGTGGTCAGGGGTTGGAACAGGCTGCCCAGGGAGGGGGTGGAGTCACCATCCCTGGAGGTTTAAAAAAAAGCCCTAGAAAACACAATTTAGTGGGCAGGGTGAGGTTGGGTGGATGGCTGAACTTCATGGTTTTGTAGGTCACTTCCAACTGTGATGAGTCTATGATTTCATGATCAGCATTCAAAGCTCCACCACAGGGTACTTGGGGACTTACAGCAGCTAAGTAAGAGCAGATGACAACCAAGCTGCATTGGCACATGGCTCTCCAGGTTGTCTTCAGACTAGGATGTTACATCAGCAACAAAGGTAACTGTGGTATCACAAGCCTGGATAAGAGAGAGGATTAAGATACAGGCCACAGGCTGCTCATGTCATGTCTGTGCTCAACAGACGAGACCTTTACTGCTGTGGATGGGTATTGATCTTTGCTGCAGCAGAGGCTGAACAGCAGGCAATGTGATTGTAGCATCATTTATGTATGTGGGTTTTTCTGAAACATCACACTAACGTTGTCCTTGCTTGGAGCTCTATTTGGCAACTTTAACATTAAAAAAAAAAACCTCAATATCTTTCTCCATATGTTGTGGGGTTCATCATGTTTGGGTGATTTCAGTAGCCAGGCTTCTGCCTCCTCAGAGAGATTGAGAAAACTACAGCTCACACAATAATTATCTGTGTGTGTGAGCTGGATGGAAGCTCACACCACCAACTGTTTTTTAAAAATCTTTTTTGATCATACTTATGCAAAAACCTCGCAGTGGCACAGAAGCTGTGTGGCATTCAAAATCCACTGAGCAACTGACCAAAATCATATTCATGAAAACATAACAAGCGGTGTAATCGTTGCATAACTTGGGGTTAAGCAGCACACTCATCCATCCTTCTACCATGTTTTATGGAAGCAGAGAATTCTATCAGAGTCAGAGAATCATTAAGGTTGCAAGAGACCTCCAAGATCATCCACTCAAGCCGTCTACCCCAGCCCATGTTGACCACTAAAACCTGTTCCCTAGGGCCACATCTACTATTGTTTTGAAACTGTCCAGGGACGGTGATTCCACCCCCTCCCTGGGCAGTCTGTTCCAACCCCTGACCACTCTGTCAAGGAAGGTATTTTTCCTGATGTCCAATCTAACCCTTCCCTGGCACAATCTAAGGTTGTTTCCTCTTGTTCTATCATTAGTCACTTGGGAGAAGAGACCAATTCCCACCCCTCCACAACCTCATTTCAGGTAACTGTAAAGAGCAATAAGGTCTCCTCTCAGCCTTCTTTTCTCCAGATTAAACAACCCCAGTTCCCTCAGTTGCTCTACCACCTTCAGGTATGTTGTTCAACATTTGAGTCTGGTCAGGCAACAGCCAAAACTGGGAGAACTTATTTCAAATAGCATTGCACTCTGACAGGACAATCCATCAACCTGCTGACCAAGCAATACATAGCACCGAGTCTTTGGTGCAGTACTTACTGTAGTGGGATTAAGAGACTTGTCTACAAAGAGTCGTTTGACCATTTTCAGTTCAAAGAAAGAGCTGAGTTTGGAAACATCTGAAGTTACTGTTTGAAACCCAAAAGAAACATCTTTGACATCTTGTAAATGGAGAACCTGTTAAATGAACACAATAGAACACTAAGTATCTTCTTTATTATTCTTGCTGGGAGAGGGGTTCATAGGATCATAGGATCATAGGATCATAGGATGTTAGGGGTTGGAAGGGACCCAAGAGATCATCGAGTCCAACCCCCTGCCGGAGCAGGACAAAAGTATCTAACACAGATCACAGAGGAACGCATCCAGGCGGGCCTTGAAAGTCCCCAGAGAAGGAGACTCCACGACCTCCCTGGGGAGTCTGTTCCAGTGCTCTGTGACCCTCACAGCAAAGAAGTTCCCCCTTGTGTTGAGGCGGAACCTCCTCTGCTGCAACTTAAACCCATTGCTCCTTGTCCTTTATTGTTTATTGTTTATTGTTTATTGTTTATTGTTTATATTATCATCATCACCATCATCCATACATGCACAGTATCAAAGTATCCTAGGTTGTAAGGGACCTCAAGGATCATCTAATCCAACCCTTTAAATTAAAGAAATACAGTTTAAGTGAGCTGTCCCAGCACCCTGTCAAGCTGAGCCTTAAAACCCTCCATAGCTGTGGAATCCAGCACTTCCCTGGGAAGACCATTCCAGAGTCTAATTGCTCTCACAGTGAAAGATTTTCCTCCGGAGTCCACTCATAATCTCATAAGGAGTAACTTGTATCCATCACTCCTTGCCTTTTCAGAGATTCCTTGTGAAATGGGACTCTCAATCTTCTTGGTGGCCACCATTATAGTACTGGTACATGGTGATAAGGTCCCCCATAGCCTTCTCTTCTCAAGGATGAACATTCCTAACAGGTCAGCAAAAACTCATGCTAGTTTGTGACCAGAGCTGTGGCTTTTTGCATTAAGCTAACAGCACAGCCTCTAGCCATCATTACACAAAAAGTCATTTATACCATCTCATAACCCTGAATCCCTGATCTTATCAGAACTTAACCAAACACATTTCTTTCCTGTGAGTAGATCTGTTCATGCTGGTGATGTGGCTTGTGATTAAAACTCTGGAGTATGGGGCCATCATGTTTTCACCAAACTGACACTCCTGTCCAAAAATCTACACATTTTAAGCCAGATAAATGAGGGGTCCAGTTAGTCTCCTTTCTAGAAGTGGGCTACATCCTTAAAATCACTTAACAGAGTCATCAAGGTTTCTGGTTGCTGTGACTGCTACATGGCATCACATGGTATTTCAGCAACACTGATCAGATAACTATGTGCAATGTGATTGACAACTCATGGACTGGTGGTAGGGCTGCTGACCCACATGTGGCCACCTCCCAGCTCCTGAGAATGACAAATTGAGCTCCAGAAAGTGCTGAGGTAACCTAAAACTTGCTGCCTACAAAGGCATCAGAAGTGAGAGGTTAATGCTGGTTTTGTTTGACAATAACACTGTAAATATGAATTGGACTTGTGAAACCTGCTTAATTACAGGCATTTGATGGTGGCTGTTTCACTATGGGCAGCCTGCCCAGGCTTCCCACATGAGGCATAGCTGGAACCACTGTCTTTCTTTTCCTTCTGTCCCTCACACTACTTTCTTCCTGAACATCTCTAATACAGACGCAGCAAAGTCCTGCTCTGCCTTAAACCCATGTCTGTGTGTTCTCCTCTCTCCTTGATCAGTGGGAGAAGAAGCAAATAAGCTCCTAGGGACATGGCCTGAGCCCAGTTCTCATAAACTGAACTTCACAGTCATTTCCTCAGAAACAGTGTCTTCTAGCTATTTCCTTCTCCCCAACAGTTTCAGTTTTTAGCACATCAAGTTCAGAAATTTTCTGTGCCTGGAAACAATGTTTGGGAGGAAAAGATACACTAGTGCTGCTTTTCTACCTGGCAGAGCTTTTGTCTCAAGTTTATTAACAGTAACACTGCCAACCCAGTGCCTCTTGTGGCTGGTATGTAAAACCCAAGGGCAGGAAGAAGCTAAAATAGACTCATAGAATGTGTTGGGACCTCCAAAGGTCATCTAGTCCAACCCTCCTACAACAAGCAGGGACAGCTCTAACTAGAACAGTTTGCCCAGAGCCCCATCCAGCCTGAATTTGAATGACTCCAGGGATGGGGCCTCCACCACCTCTGTAAGCAGCCTATTCCAGGGATTCCCCCACCCTCAGATTCAAGAACTTCTTCCTCCTGTTTAGCCTCAGTCTGCCTTCTTACAGCCTAAAACCATGGAAAAAATGAGATACTACATTTTAAAACATATCAAGTACTTCTTCCTGTCTTGTAGTCAGCACATTCTGTAAACCACTTGAGAAACACTTTTATAAATCACTCCCAACACAGAGTGAACCTGGTGCACTGACTGCATCATGACTGGAGAAACCTCTTGAACATGATGAACTGCTTGTAAGGAGAAACAAGGTTGATACTGTGCCCTCTTCTGCATCCATCTCCTCGTGGCAGTGTGGGAGAAAGGGGAAATGTCAGGATGAGGTCTGCTAAGCACACTGGCTGTTGACACATAATGGCAAACTTATCTCCAGTTCTGTAAAGCTACAGAACTTGAACAGTTCTCTCAAGTGTTGCTAAAACAATTCTCCAGCAGATGCAGTGATATCGACTATGATTCGCAGCCAGAATCCACAATTCACTAAAAGCAGACAAGACTTTAATGCAGCTGTGGAGGACATTATCCTGTCTCCTTGCACATGCTTGAGAAAGTTTCCTCTTCATGCCACATCTTCAAGCCTTTTTGCTCTGTGGAGCCATTGGGTGCAGAACCACTCAGGAGGTGGATGGTTTGCAGCCTGGCTTAAAAGACGCCAAGTAGAATATTAACCAGAATAATTAAGTTGTCAGCCTCTCACAACCATATAATTTTGCAGCCACAGAGCAGGATGCTGGCAGCTTACCTGTTTCATTTGGTCTGCAGTGTCACCTTTTGTTGCTTTATACGCCAGAGCCAGAGATGTTGAAGTACACAGCGGTGCAAAAATAATATTGGCTGTTTTGTCCTGCTCACAGAGCTTTTTGAACATATCAACTGCAAAGGCAGTGTTTGCTAGCTGTAGAGCATCCATCGTCATCCTGGAACAGGAAAGGGAGAGACACAACTCAGAGTGTAATGTTGGGTCCTGCTGTGGTGACACTGGGCCACAGCAGTGAAGGAAGTACCAGTTGATACTTGTTAGATACCAGTACTGGGTATCTTGAATCCTCAGCAAGAGAAGATAAGAGGAGAGGAGAACCTGACTGAGTCCAGTGATTGACAGCTCTTGAAGAGCAGGGAAGTTCTCATCCATGTTCAGCCAAAGACATGCAAGTGGTTCAGTAATAGCCACCAGGTGATGGCTGGCAGTGCCATGTGTCACATGGAGCCAGTATTACCAGAAGCACTTGGAGAAACTTGGGTCAAATTGGATCACATTTTAATCTGTTTTTAATTAATACTCTCAAAATGTGCCAACTTATGAGGCACTTTGCCTGTGCTCTGGGCTCTCCTGGCCATCAGATAGACCTTAAATAGTTTCACAGTCTTTCCTCTCTTGCTTCATGGATAACTGTTCATTAAAGCTTTAGCTTTGGTATGTGCCCTTCCATTAAGGGATGACTCCCCACCATCCATAGCCTTCATAGAAGTCTCCATATATCTCTCTGGTCCTGCAGGTTGAGACTGTGTGAGAAATTTAAAGGAAGCCTCCCAGATAAATACTGCTGTGTGCCCACTCATCACTCAAACTGTTTTAACTGCAAATATTTTCCTGGCTATTCTTATTGCCACAGGGCTGTGAGATGATGTATGCAGTGAGGAATTGGAAGGGTGGTGCCCAGAGGACCGTTGCTGAAGTTCATGCTCTGGGAAAACCAGAGTATTCCCATCTTCAATGCTGCTTTCACCTAGCTGAAACTACACTTTGGCATAAGCATGTTTGTGTAGGATCAAGCAAACAAGGGTGAACCATGGAGTTTAAGTCTGACTTTACATCAGATACAGAAGATGGCCCCATTGACACTGTGAATTAGACACTACTCTGCCCCCAATTTAATGTATTCCCCCAAAAATGAAAAGAGGCAGTCTGTGTAATTTGGTGTTATACAGCTTCATGAAAGTTATTGGCAGAGACAGAAAGGAAATTGAAAAGATGAACACTGAGAGAGAATTCCAAAGTCATAAGATTTCACACTGAATCTAAAAGGTGTCTCCAGCATTTGCCATCTCCAGGAAAAATGGCAGAACAGTGGAATAACAATGGCATGGAGGAGTGATCTTAGAAAACAGGTTTTTATCCAGACACAGACCTACATTTACATTTCAGGCTCTGATGCTGAAGCTGTAGGAATACTATTTTATCCTATTATGAAAAGACAGTTATTTCTTACATGGATAATCTTTTGAAAAACATCTTAAGGACAGGTATTTCTGTCCAATAAATGAATACTTAATACTGCAATCTCAATCATTTACTTACCTAGGTCATATCACTTGTTTTCCAGCCAGAAAGATCTCCCTGGGTGGGAACAGAAAGCTATGAGATGACAGAAGCAGGAAAAGGGTACATTTGGGCAGGAAAGTGTCTCCAGCAAGGTGCATTTCTTGACTTTTCTTTCTCATTCGTGATTGGGAAGGCATTTTGAATCAGAGCAATCTCTCATTTGAATGCATGGGTCATACTGCCTAAACTGAGTTGAACATCTGGCACCACTGTACAGAGAATGTGGAGCAATTGAGTGTAGTGAATGATTTCCAAATAATCTGTGGAATTGTTATTTTTTTATGGGAGAAACAGAACACCTGCACAATTTTCCTGTGACACCATAGAGAAAACACTTTGATTTACTCATCAAACAGATTGAAGAAGGTCCTTTACAAAATAAATGTCTTTTTATTTCCATGAACTTATATGTGTTCCTGGATCTATTTGGTAAGACAACAGGTCTATCTGGGAGGTGGCTTGTTTGGGACTGGAAGATGCTGTATAAAAGGTTACTGAATTGTCTAATTAATTAAAAATCAACCAAACAAAAAGGTACTGGCATAAACCCAAGGCTTTTTAAAGCCACGTCTGAGAAGCACACCTAGGACTGAACTGCACTCTCTGAGTGTACTGGCTGTGGGTACTAGCAACAGGCTGTTTGCTAACAAATCCCCTCCCACCAGAGAAATTAAGAAAGAATTTGTCTTGAAGAGGCAAAATATGAAATATATCACTAAAGAAAGGTATACCCACAAAAAAGTAGAGAAGAGGGCAGTATGCTTTGCAACACCCAGAGGCTTTGCCAAAACCTTGAATAGACTCGTCCACCTTCTAGTAGCCTGACAGTGCCCAGCAGCTACTTGGTAAGGAGAAATTACCCATGTGAGATCCCATTTTACAGTGTCAGCGGGCGTCAAACTGATGTCAGAGTGAGGTTAAGCAAATGCATGCAGAGAACTTCTGGGTGTAAAAGGAGAACTACAAGCAAGCCCAGCACTGTACCCAGCGATGTAATTTCTGCAGTTACAATTTCTCACAAATTAAAGCAATTAATGGGCTCAGAAACCATGGGCTCAGCACACACCTGAAAGGCAGAGAGCTCTGGGCACAGCAGCGGCAAAAGACAGCGGAAAGAATTTTAAAGGACTAACTGCTGATGAGGAAATAATTTAGAACAGCAGAGGCAAACTAGGAAAGGTAAAATCCTGCTTTAAATTGCCTCTCTGCTTTGTTCATTCCAGACATGCACCTTTGTGCCTGTGCATGTCTGGGTAAACTCCCCTGCACTGGCTGCCAGTCATCTTCCCTGTTAACTCAGCCCTTCACACATGAACTGACAATATAACCGTGTATTTTGTCTCCTCCTGTCTCTTTCTTGCCTCTTCCAGCTACACCTTGACAATTTGGGACATGTACCAACTTCCCAGGTATTGGTTAACAAGAAGCTATGGAAAATTACCCCAGGAACCAAGAATGTGTCACTCAAACATCTACTGCCCTGAAGAATCATAGAACCATGAAGGTTGAAAAAGACCTACAAGATCATCAAGTCCAACTGTCCACACTACAACCCTCAACCACTAACCCACCTCCTGAAACACTATGTCTGCCTGTTTGCTTAACCCCTCCAGGGATGGTGCCTCCACCCCCTCCCTGAGCAGCCTGTTCCAAGGCCTCTCCACTCTTTCTGGGAAGATGTTTTTCCTAAGATCCAATCTGAACCTCCCCTGACTGAGAAGGAGGCATGCAGGTCACTTGAAAAAAATCTTAGGGTGGTTTTAAGATGTTATATGCTTCCTCTGTTTCGTTTCTTGGGTTGCAAGCTACTCTAAGAAAGAAAACAGGATTAAACTCTTCTTCATTGTGTTGGTGAAAATCTGTACCATGGCATCAAAACTCTTCTGACATCATGATAACTGGTAGAGTTGGGTCATTTTCTATAAGCTTTCCATATTTCTTTTCACTGAGGAAAACAGAAGGCATTTTGGAGTGAACCTTTTATTGATCTTTTGCTCATCCAGTAACTGCTGACATTCTCAAAGCTTCTTCTGTGCTGAGTGAACCTGTTTCTGGAAGAGGTAAAGCTCTCCACTCTCAGAATTTCTTTCTTCTAGTGCTATTGAAATAATGACTATTGAGGACATTTTCTTGAGGAGAAGAAAGTTCAGTTTCACCTCTATCCTTGAATGATGATAGCGATAAATTGTCTCTGTTAGAGAATCACAGCATGTTAAGTCTTGGAACGGACCTCTGGAGATCATCTAGTCCAAGCCTGTTGCTAAACCATGTTGGACAGGCTCATGTCCAGGTAGGCTTTGAGTATCTCCAGAGAAGGAGACTCCACATCCTCTTTGGGGAGCCTGTGCCAGTTTTCCATCACCCTCAAAGAAAAGAAGCTTTTCCATATGTTCAGACGGAACATCTTTTTCAACTGCACCTGCTCATTTCTGCCCCATTTATTAATAACATATGAGACATAGCAGCACATGACTTTCTTATTCTTGAAGATAATTTTGATTTTAAATATTACAAAAGCTTAAATCTTGAGTGTTCTGAGCCTTGTGAGTCCATAAAAGCCAGTTCTAGTTAAGTAAGAAGGGATGAGGCTCTTGATGAGAGCTGCCCCTTAGCAGCCTTAGAAATCAGACAGAGCTCCTGAGTTAGTTATCACAAGGAATCCTCAAGGAAGGAGTCAAAAAATTGACACTTTTAAAAGACCTGATGCCTAGATGCTTGCTGAGTCTCTCCTTTCTCAGGAAAGCTGTATGTCAGCATTTCCTGAAAGGCCCACGGTACTGAGGCATCTTCTAAGCAGCTGTTCCTTGTGATCCACCCAGCTTTGCTTAAAACTGACTCGGCCACAACATTGCAGAAACACTTTCAGATACAGAAGGAAGTTAAAAGGCTACTGAACCAGTTTAGAAAAAAACTAATTTAAAATTGTTTATTGGTATAAGCCATCACTTTCGCTTAGTCATTCCCGAACACAACAAGGACCACAAAATCAACACCAGAAAAACAACAGAAAGGTTTTGCTTCCTTCCTGCTCACTATAAGAAAATCTAAATACAGTTTTTATTTCAAAAATGTAACCAGGAGAGTTCAACATCAGTATGAAAATGTCTGGCAAGTCAAACTAGCTATATGGTAGCTGAGCACGGACTTATTAAATTCTTGCCTGGGTTCAGCAGTCATTCCAGGAGAAGACACCTGTGGCAGATAAAGCATGGACAGTGCTGGGAGGGTGGACTGGGTTCACAGCTCAAGAGCCATGAGTACCAGCGCTGTAGTCCCTGTAATTCAAACAAGCCTCCACCGAGAGGGTAAATGATATAGAACAACCCACACACATTTCACGAATGAGGCTTTAAAATATGAAACTAGCTCAAGCATTTAGCATGACCCTGCTTCAGCTCTTACTCAGCAATCACCAAGTATAAAGCAAATAAAAGGCTTCTCTGAGCCTTTTCTTTTTACTTCTACACAAATGACAACTCTCCAGCTGGCTGACTCCTTGGCTATGCAACAAAGATGCAGTTTCCTCTGAACAGATATTGGTTTGAGGAACAAAAGACACCAGACTGATGGGGGACCACGATGCCCTGTATGGCTGGGGACAAAGCGCTGTCAGCAATACAGCATGGAAAGTCACTCCAGGAAGAAAAGAGAAACAAACCACCAGACTATGCTTTGTTGTGCTTCAGTAGCTGATGAACTCTTCAAATGAAATGACCAAACTGAAAATAAACTGGCAATTACTGACTCTAAGTTCCTCCACTGTGCTTTAAACAAGTGCAGATTAGTCACTCCATTAATAACTCAGAGCAAAACCGGCAGAGCATACACCCCTCTGCAGAAAATGAGACAATATTCCTCTGTAGCAGAGACTTACAGAACAGTCTAAATCCTACTTTGAGACATGGCATCATACACAGCCTGACTTTTTGGCTACAGGGAAAAAAATTACCATATTTTAATAATTCCTACTGTCTTTGCTATCTCACCTGCCAGATCCTTTTCACCTCTTTCACTGAATGCTTTCAGGGGAAAGAAATACAGCACAGCAACTCACAGCAGTGATTTTGTGATGAACCCAAAACACTGTAGATCGGGAAGACCTTTTTATCATAGAATCCCAGAATGTATTGGGTTGGAAGGCATCTCCAGAGGCCATCTAGTCCAACCCCCCTATAATAAATAAGAAGGGGATTCTTTTTTGCTTCAGTAATTACACATATCATGTCTTTTTGGAACAATTTCCTTATCCCACTCCCTCTACAGTATTATGTTTCCAAATGGAAATTTGTTAACAACTATTTAGGCAATAAATATGGTATTAGAAAAAGGAAAAAATCCTCTACTTACTTTAGAAGGCTCTAATCCTGGAAAACAAATCAATGAAATAGGTACAGCACGAAGAACTAGCTTCTCGTGGTAAAACTTTGCCAAACAGAAGACTCTGTTACTTTGCCTGGTCATTGACACCACTCCCACTTTCCCAACCTTAATTTGTGCACACACACACTCCCTCTCACTGTCATTTTCTTTTTTTTTTTTTATGCCCTTAATCATCTTTCACGGCAACTCCCACACTGGAGGAACAAAATGATTCACACTAGAGTTGTCGCTGCCTGCCCAGTGTCTGAAGATAACAAGCTCTTGCAGGAACAAGCAGCCTCTGTGCATTGCCTTCAGCAAGCACAGTACAAAAGGCAGCAGACAAGAATGAAGGCAGACTAGGAAGGGTAGAATACAGGAGCAGATGAGCAATTAAAAACCTTCTGAGTAAAAGCAGTGCTCCACATTAGATTGACTCTGCCGCTATTTACAGAGAAATTGACATCATGGACACCCCAGAAGACAACCTAAATGAACAGAAGTGTGTGACCAGGTACTCTGACTGTGAATGTGTTAAGACCGGGTCCTATCTCTGTCTTTGTCATGGGCATATCTGTGGTTTTGTTGCTTTAAAAGCTCAAGACCAGACTAGGATTGACACTCGAGTTAAAATATTTGCTCTTCTTGCTGCTGTAAAGCAAGAGTTTCGTAGAAACATAGAATGCACTGGGCCACCTAGTGCAACCCCATTACAAGCAGGGACAGCTCTAACTAGAATGGATTGCCTAGAGCCCCAGCACCCTGACCTTGAATGGCTCCAGGAATGAGGCCTCCACAACCTCTCTAAGCAGCTTGTTCTAGGGATCCCCCAGCCTCAGATTCAAGAGCTTTTTCCTCACGTTCAGCCTCAATCTCCATTTTCCCAGCTTCAAACCATGACCCCTCATCCAATCATTCTCTGCTTTTGTAAACAGTCCTTCAGCAGACTTCTGACAGGCTCCTTTCAGGGACTGAAAGGTCTCTGTAAGGTCCCACCAGAGTTTTCTCCTCTTCGGGCCGAACAGGCAGTCAGGTCGTCTGCAGGGAGTAGCATTCCCTCTTGCTAGCTGTCCCTAGAGGTGGGAGTGGAACAGAAAACCCCAGGTCTTCGCCTCCAGGAAGGGCAACACTGGGTTTGTATCACACAGTACGTTACTACTGATGAACCTGACAAGGTGAGAAATGAAAGGAACAGGAGATGGTGCAGCATTCCCTGGGAAAACATGACTATGCCTCAGTCCTCTGAAGACTGAGCCACACCACAGACACAGCTCAGGTCCTCACTGTGGTAACCCCAGGTCAATCTACACACTTTAAGGCTACAAAAGGTAAATGTGAGATAACTCAGTTTGCTGTCAGGTTAGCTGTGCTCATGTGTCCAGTGTAAAGCCTGGGAAAGCACAGGACATGTTTTCATGTCAGTGCCTCCTTGGTGACAACAGGAATCTGAGAGCTTCCTTTTGGAATGGCATGTTCCAGTGTCGCTTGCAGCATAAATCACACCACATCATGAAATCCTACCAATGTATCCTTCCACAAGGCTCCTAAGCTCTTATTATGCAAAAGAAATGACATTTTACTTCCCACTGGCATGCTGATAATGTTCACTTTCTGTCATCCCCAGACAACAGATTTTGAAATTTTATACGCTTGGCCATAAGCGAATTCACAACAAAGATGGGGTGTGGATACGTTTAAGCAATTAAAATAAGGTATTAATAAGCTGGCTAAACTCCACCATTTGGGCCATCATTTTAAGCACCTAGTTATGCCCTCTCTAAGAGAAATTTTGATGAAAAATTCTCCTCAGATGTCTGCATTAGATGGTAATCTAGAGGCAAAGAGTACATCTGTGCAGAGGCAAATTTTCCTTCAGAGCCAGGTCTGCCAAGTAGCTTGGGAGCTTCTGGATGAGTCACAGGGAGACGGACAACAGCCAGGCTGTTTAAGAGAGACAATTCAGCTCACCAAATCCACTTCCTTGCTAGTGACATGTGGGAAGTACAGGTATGAGGAGGTGCATCAGGTTTTTTTAAAGGCTGGACAGTGGAATAGGGAAAGGGCTCTACATTGGCAAGTTGAAGATGTGTAAACATCACTTACCCTCTATGGAGCTCTTCAGAGTTTGAGATCTAGTATTACATAGCTATAAAGAATCCTGACATAGTTACTGCTGAGAAGATAATTACTTATGGCCATGGTGCCATGAAAATATAGGCACTGCTTCAACTGTGATGCTTCAAATGAAGGAGTCCATGATGGCACTGGTAACTGAGCAGCTTGGAGGGCAGCTGGCAGTTCAGCCTCTCCTGAGAGCAGATATTTAGGGCTCATTTGCTGTTGGTGGTAAAGTAAAAATAACTTCCCAAGAGCTTCTTATTGATATTTATGGGAATTCCTGGCCTATGACTGCTTCTTACTAATAGCTCAACCAGAGAGATGTAGAAAAGTAGAAAACACTAACTTGAAAAGCAGAATGTGCTTAACCTCAGGTGGTTACGGTTTGTGAGAAACAAGAAGTCCAGCAGTTCTCCCTCCATCCTGGAACAGTCTTTCTCAGTCTGACTGGCACCTACTTGCTTCAGCTTCCCAGTCCTATGCATTTACCTTTCACTAAATGAGTTTAATTAGTTCAGTGTAATCTCAAACTATATTCAACACACAATTCTCATGACCTATATTTCTATCACTAACTTTAAAACACATAAAACAGAACTAATAACAGGATTGTCCTTACGAAAAAGTCAGAACTATTTTTAAGTCTCTGAATTGGACACCTCTGCTTGTGATGATACCATGATGCTGACATTGAAGTGCTGGAGAGAGTCCAAAGAAAGGCAACAAGGGCCTGGAGGACAGTTCAGATGGGGAGAGGGAACTGGGGTTCTTTAGTCTGGAAAAAAGGAGACTGAGGGGAGACCTTATTGCTCTTTACAACTACCTGAAAGGAGAGTGTAGAGAAGTGGAGGTCAATCACCTCTTCCAAGTCACTAGCTATAGAACAAGAGGAAATGGCCTCAAGTTGTGCCAGGGGAGGGTTAGGTTGGGCATCAGGAAAAATGTCTTCCCTGACAGAGTGGTTAGGGGTCAGAACAGGCTGCCCACACAGGAGGTGAAGTCACCATCCCTGGAGGTGCCCAAAAAATGTGGCACTTGGTTTGTTTGGTTTATTGGGCAGGGTGGAGTTGGGTTGACAGTTGCACTGATGATATTGGAAGTCTCTTCTCACCTTAATTATTCTATGACTATCTCAGAAAACAAGGTAAAACCAAAGGGTATGTGACATGGAACACTTTGAATATTAAAGTCTGAAGCCTTGTAACACAGACAAGTTACAGTAACAAATAAGCTCTTGACCTCACTCTTGCAGGTCTTCAATAACTGATGCTAAACCATAAAGATGCTGCTGGACACTAGTATTCAGCAGTTCCATATGTGTGTCTTCAGCTATGAGAGGGCAATCTGGACATGCTTGGTTGCAGAAGCCAGCCTGGCACCAGCCAGGTGACTCTCCTCTTACTCCAGTCTGCTGTTGACACTTGCTCCCCCAGCAATCCCTGCCACTCCCTCTGAACAGCTGTTTCTACATACTGGAAAGAATAGCCTTCTGCACTCTTTGAACAAGCCCATTTTGTGGGAGGGAATACTGTTGCTCAACACAGCATGAAGACCATTCCAGCTATTTCAGAGACTCATAGTGACCACTAGAGTCACTGCACTAGTCTCTTTTTTGTTCTTCCCCAAACTCAGCCATTCTCATTGTTTGTCTGATTGCAGTGGACGCTGTCATGCTTGGGAAACCATAGACAAAATCATCTACAAGAGGGACTGAATAAAAAGCTACACAAAGTGTTGCATTCTTCTACGCTGCCAGTCCTGAAAGGTCTTCTAATTGAGTTACAGCCTTCACAGTAAACTTCGGATCTTACAAGGAAGAGAATGATAGGAGGTAATTTATAGATATTTATTTTGATTCAGTGACCAATGATATCAACACATCCAGAAAAATTCAAATCAAAAATCACAGTGCCTGCAGGGAAGTGTACCCTGAAGAGCTCCTCACATAACAAGGGTCTAGGTTACTATTTGACAACAGCAATAAGCCATAGAAAGGTGATTCTCTCCCTTCACTCTACTCTTGTGAGGGCCCACCTCAAATCCTGTGTCCAGTTCTGATGTCCCCAATGTGAGAAGGACACAGAACTGTTGAAGCGAGTCCAAAGGAGGCCACAAAGAAGATCCAAGGGCTGGAGCACCTCTGCTAGGAAGACAGCCTGAGGAAGCTAGTTTTGTTCAGCTTAGAGAAGACTCCAAGGGGACCTTAGAGCTGCCTTCCAATTCCTGAAGGGAGCCTACAGGAAGGTTGGAAAGGGGATCTAGTGACAGGACAAGGGGAAATAGTTTGAAACTGACTGAGAAGAGGTTCAGATGAGGTCTTAGGAAGAAGTTCTTCAGGACAAGGATGGAGAAACTCTGGAATTGATTGCCCAGAGAGGCTGGGGCTGCCCCCTCCCTGGAGGTGTTCAAGACCAGACTGAATGAGGCCTTGAGCAACCAACCAGAGGTGATACTGCCCATGGCAGGGGGTTGGAGTAGATGATCTCTAAGGTCCCTATCAATCTGAGCCAGTCTGGGATTCTGTGATAGCCAAAATATTTTCCATTTTCCAAACAAATTCTATCAAAGATCAGACTGACAGTTATCAACAAGTTAACTTGAGATTAAAATAAGACAATGATAAACTGCTATTCTGTGGTTCCATTTATCTTTCTCCCCAAGGTATTCTGCATCGATACACAAAGAATGGCATCACATAGCCACAGACCGATTCCATATGTACACAGGCACTACAGTTTTCTTCAGACATGTCTGCTGATGTAGAAGTGATTACTCACCAGTGATTACTTCTAATAATGACAGGAAATTAACCTCTCATACTTAGACGTGCTCACTTCTAGGGTTTTCTTTGGTGAAGCTGTTCTAGACAGGGTTATGCACTTGGGGAAAACATGATATAAGCAACAACCAGCTAACAGTTTTCAGTGCAAGCAAAGCCTTTAATGTGGTGAACGATAAACGAGTGATACCATGTGGTGGAATCAGGTTGTTGAAGATCTGACTGTTTTCCCTAAAGGTGTTGCTCCCAACACTTAGCACTAGGCATACAGTTTGGTGTTGTACAAATAAATCAGCTTAAGAGAGAAGCGACTGACTACTTGGAAAAACCTATGAAAAGCCTGTGAAAAACCTGTGAAAAGAGCCTTATAGTACAAGCAGAAGGTCAGAAAGTAAGGGGAAATCCGTACATGTACAAGAAACACCCTGATGCATTATTCTGAAACTTTCTCTCACTGTACAATGCTCAACTTCTGTGAAACAGAAGAGACCATAGAATCATATAATCTTAGAATGGTGCAGGTTGGACCTCCAAACATCATCTAGACCAACCCACCTGCAGTGATCAGGGACACCTTTATCTAGATCAGGTTGCTTAGAGCCTTGTCCAGCCTCCCCTTGGATTAATCCCTTTGGATTAATTGCTTCTGTAAAGCATCTGTGATCCAACTCCTTCCAGGAATAACAAAATGTGAACCCTTCCCTGTGTGCACTGCTGGCTCAAGGTGCCATCTCATGGGGACATGGATAATAATATTCTTTTTCCTTTGTCAGTGATGCCTGTAGTCACTGCACCAGCTGGAACCATGACTCAAAACCACCTGCCTTACATTTGTCCCAGCAAAAACACTGACAAACACTCATTTCCCATTTGCTTTCATTTAAAGATGTTTCCAAATCTTTGAAATGCAACTCCCTTTAGTGTTGTTTAGTATTGTTTAGGCAAAGGAATTTTCTACATTGAAAGCATCCTAATTAGGCGGCTTTCTCTATATATCCCTGATTTATTTGGCTTGATTGGGCCCTGTGGAGGTACTCAGCTAATCAATTATTTGCAGCACAATAAAACATCACTATGTTCCTAACTGGGCATGGAAGTGATTTTAAAATTATTTTCCTACATTCTCCTTCAAAATAGATCTGTATGGGGATAGGATTGATCCCTTGACTAGATCAATAAGGAAACCTCTAAAGAGAGAGTAGATCATGCTGATGTGAGGCAAAGTAGCAAAAAGTATTTTTTCCAAGTGGAGTAAAGGGACCAAGCAGTCCTCTCCCTCAGATCATAGCATCCTAGAATCATCAGGGATCGGAAAGGAAGTTGAAAGATCATCTAGTCCAATCCCCCTGCCACAGCAGGATCACCAAGTCACAGAACAGAACATTACGGACTGGAAGTGACCTGGAGGATCATCCAGTCCAATCCCCCTGCCACAGCAGGATCATCCAGACCAGGTTCAGGCAGGCTTCAAATGTCTCCAGAAAAGGAGACTCCACAATCTCCCCAAGCAGCCCCCTCCAGCACCCTATCAGCCTTCCTGGGAAGAAGTTATAGAATCAGTCAGGGTGGGAAGGGACCACAGGATCATCTAGTTCCAACCCCCCCACCCTAGAGCAGGCTGGCCAGAGCCTCATCCAGCCTGGCCTTAAACACCTCCAGGGACAGGGCCCCAACCACCTCCCTAGGCAATCCATTCCAGGCTCTCACCACTCTCACGGTGAAGAACGTTCTCCTCACATCAAGTCTAAATCTACCCATCTCCAGCTTTGCTCCATTCCCCCTAGTCCTGTTGCTACCTGAGAACCTAAAAAGCCCCTCCCCAGCTTTTTTGTAACCCTCTTCAGATACTGGAAGGCCTCAGTAAGGTCACTTTGGAGCCTCCTCTTCTCCAGACTGAACAAACCCAACTCTCTCAGTCTGGCCTCGCAGGAGAGGTGCTCCAGCCCGCTGATCATCTTTGCAGCCCTCCTTTGGACTTCAATATGTCCACATCCTTCTTGTAATAAGGGCTCCAGAACTGGATACAGTACTTCAGGTGAGGTCTCGCCAGAGGGGAGTAGAGGGGGAGAATCACCTCCCCTGACCTGCTGGCCACACTTGTGATGCAGCCCATGATCCTGTGTGCCTTCTGGGCTGCAGGTGCACACTGCTGGCTCACGTTGAGCTTTTCGTCCACAAGCACCTCCAAGTCCCTCTCCTCAGGACTACTCTCCAGCCAGTCACTGTCGAGCCTGTATCTGTGCTTAGTATTGCCTCGACCCAGATGCAGGACCTTACACTTGGTCTTGTTAAACCCCATGAGGTTGGCTTGTGCCCACCTCTCCAGCCTGTCCAGGTTACCAAATTAGTTTTAACTTAGAGCTTCACAAGTTTCTGGAAGGAATTGTATCACCTTCACTGTCCACCATAGCAGACCTAGACTCTTAATACACAAACTTGTGTCTCCTTATAATGTACAGAGAGAGGCTGTATGAGCATAAGGGGGATTTTCTCTTCTTTTTTTTAATCATTGTTATCAGGAAATGAGTCACTCCAGTAATCCAAGGAGTTATGTGTCTGAGTAATTAATGTGGCTGAAGACAGGCAGTTTCCCAAAGTTGCCTGGTACAGTTTCACAATCTGAATATATGTGTATTCAAGAAAAAGAAATGCTAGAATCAATATTTGCTGAAGATTTCACTGGAAATTAGGGTGCTTCACAGAGTGGATTCTACCGTGGTGTATGTTTTCAAGTGTGGGAAGCAGAGAAGGTTTTTATTTATCCCTAAACGCAGCTGGGGTGTGGACATGTTACTTCTTGCTTCCCTAGCTGGTATTTGGCAGGTCTGTTTAAGGTAAATCAGAGTGTGCATTCTTCCCCACAACTTGAAAGAACACACCCTTCACCTTGTCTCTATGATCAGTAAATATTACAGAAGTTATGGCTGCAAACCTGTCTTGACCCCAATTTGTCAAATTTTAAATCATAATCCAACCCCATACTCAATGCAAAACCTGTGCCAATGAAAGCAAGTGAGCTATTCCCATACTTCATTATCACCACTAGCCCACCACATTTCATTACAAAACGCACAGAAAATACTAGATTAGCTCACAATAGGAAAAGTATTAAAAAACTGTAAATTGTAAAAAATAGTTCTATATTTTACAAAACAAAGTTCTAAGACTTGATGATGGGATGCTGCCTATTCACTTTCCCAGTTACACTTAGCCAGGCAATAGGTAACCAACTGAGATATATACATATATATCTGTCTTTCTGAGATCTAATGGTCCCATTAAGCACTACTGGGACATTTCAAAGAATAGTGCACACCTATTCCAGTAAGCTAGCAAACTTACTAGTACAATAACATACATGTAGATATAATGGGAGTAGGACATAAACACATCATGAGGTCTATAGGAACACTTCCTTGTGCTCCCTTGAGTCTGTATGAGAAGTGCACTAGCAAGTGCTCATCTTCCAGCACCCCATCATGGTGTTTTCCATACTGTGGAAATAGGGAACATATTGGGTGGAAGACACATTGGGTGGCCCTATTTCTTCCTACCCTCCCATGAATTAAAGAGATGTGAGAGTTGTTCTGTATTTAAGGTCTTCTCCAGACCCTTACCACTTAAAATACCATTTTGAAGGAAATGACAAGACAAACGACTTAGGAAAAAAAAATTATTTGGAAGCATTGCAGTATGGTTAGTTCTCTTCCCCTTTCATTCACTGAAGCTGTGGGTCACTCAGTAATGTTGCAAACACTGCTCTCTACAGTCACACCAGAAAAACAACGTGGAATTTAGCACTAGGATAAAGTCTGCTGGAAGCATCATTTTCAACATTTGCTCATTCCGTGTTACCCTCTGTTCTGCAACAGCTACATTTGGTTGGTCTGCTGTATATTGGAAGAGCAGTTACTCTTCTGTCATGCATAGAAGAGCCTGGTAATATTTTTAAGCACTAAAATAATTAAAGTGGAACAGCTTTTCTGCTTCTTGTTGCCTAACACAATTTCTATCTCTGGTGCTCTGGTGTCAGTAACTACAGAAGAACAGATCTAGAAAGAACATTAAGAGTCAACTCACACATTTGCATCTTTTTAAGACAATGAGACATGAGCTGTGACCACAACCTGGCTTGAGCCCTTGCAAAACACTGGATGCAGAAACTGCCAAGTCTACCAATTCTAATAACTCCATGATTTCTGTTTGTATTACAGCACTTTAAAAAAAAAAAAAATATGGCAGAGAGCATCTACAATATCCTTAGGAGTTGTTCCAAAGAGTCTATAGGTCATCAAAGTCTTAAATGACATTAAGCAATCCAAACCATACAGTCTGAACTTGAAGCTTTCTAAATGGAAGAAACATTGGCTGGGCAACATTTTATAGTTTTCTTAACAATCACAGAAACATTAGGGTGAGAAGAGACCTCCAAGATCATCCAGTCCAATCATCAACCTAACCCCACACTGCCCACTAAACCCTGGTCCCCAGGGCCACATCTACTCATTTTTTAAAAACTCCACGCCCTCCATGGAAAGCCTCTTCCAACCCCTGACCACTCTGTCAGGGAAGACATTTTTCCTGATGCGCAATCTAAACCTCCCCTGGCACAACTTGAGGCCATTTCCTCTTATTCTATCACTAGTGACTTGGGAGAAAAGACTGACCCACACCTCTCTACACCCTCCTTTCAGGTAGCTGTAAAAAATAGTTAATTCTCTCCTCAATAAAACAATATCAATAATATAAAAAACAATAGAATCTCTGAAGTGAGTAGGGCTGTTCGACTGTAGGGCTGTTAAAACACTGTGACTGTAAAGATATTTCAAAGAGAAATGTCGCTACTTCAGCAATTCCTACAACAAAATTCCTCTCTAAACTCACAATATGGGGATAACAATTACCAGTTCCAGCTGTCAAATTTGTGTGTCTTACATGTACATGAGTCAGACAGGCCACAGCTGCTCAAGTGTGGGTGAGGTCATCCTCAAAGTGGTATTACTCCATTCAAGTGCAGTCAGTTAGCAAAACCTCATGCCTGATATACAGAGAAAACCTAGGACACCTTGGCCTGTGTACAGAATGCCAGTATGAGTGTCCCTGTCTGGTGAGATCTGATGAGGAAAGCCTCATAAACCCCTGGATTTGCACTGCACAGAGCCAGCAGAACCCTCAAAGATACCACAGGACAAGTCAGGAAAAATATTTCAGATTTCATTTTTGTTTGTCTGCTTCTATCTCTGTTCCAGCTGCCACACTGGGAGACAATCCTAGATACAAGCCCTGCCTGCGCTGTAAACTTGATTTTATTGATGCATCCACCTCTTCTTGGTCCAAGATGTTTACACAACATGAGTGTGGACCCCCTCCCTCCCATGCCAAAAGATCGTAGCAGGAAGCATTTACTACGACAGCTTACTCAGCCATATGAAACATGGAAGATGGGGCACACCTGTGACACCTAACATCATAGCAATGTGAGTAGTAATGCCTTGGGCAAGCAGGAGATGGGCTTATCTGAGGCCAACAGCTACCTTCAATAACAACTTAAATGTTTTACTAACACTTCTGCATAATCATGATATGGATTATTACGATACACAGAAATTTCAGCGCTAAGAAGAGTTAGATAATAGAAATATACTCGTCCATCAGATAGAACTAACATCATTTGCTTTGGTCTTGCTACTTGTTACTGGGGAGAAGAGACCATCACTCACCTCTTTACAACCTCCTTTCAGGTAGTTGTAGACAACAATAAGATCTCCCCTCAGACTCCTCTAAAGACAGAAAAGGAATTCTATACTCAAGGAAGTAGCATGTTTTAAATTAAATGGAGGTCAAATTCAGACCAAGGGCTCCAGGATGCCATAATAAACAGTGAAAAGAGCAAAAGGGATTGTTTTGCCTTATGTTTTGACAATGGAATAAGAAATGGGCATATGTGATTGAAGCAAGAAGTGAAAGGACAAGAGGAAATGGCCTCAAAGAAGCACCAGGGGAAGTTTAGGTTGTACAGGAGGAAAACTTTCATGGAAAGGGTCATCAGGCCTTGGGATAAACTGCCCAAGGAGGGAGCTGAACCACCATCCCTGGATGTGTTTCAAAGACATGGAGATTGGGAGCTTAGAGACAGAGTTTAGCAGTGGCTTTGGGACAGCTGGATTAATGTCTTTTCCAACTGAAACATTTCTGTGACTGTATGAACCCACAGCCTTTTCCTGACCACACCACCACCAATGCTGCAAATCAATTGTGGTGGCAACACTGCTGTGAGGTTTTTCTGGAAACTATCCCCTGGAATTAAGTTAAACAGCACTGTGGTTGCTCTGGGGTAGCTGGAAGGAGGTCTGCTAATGGGATGGGCTCTTCAGTCTGAAGAAAAGACTCTGGGGAGACTTAATAGTGACCTTCCAATCCCTGAAAGGAGCCTCTCAGGTGGCTGCGGAAGGCTGTTCACAAAAGCAGGGAATGACAGGAGGAGGGGTCATGGTTTGATGCTGGAAAAGGGCAGATTGAGGCTGGTCAGCAGCTAAAAGCTATTGAATCTGAGAGTGGTGGAGTTTGGAGCAGGCTTCCCAAAGGTGGAGGCCTCATCCCTGGAGCCATTCAAGGTCAGGCTGCACGGGGCTCTGGGCAATCTGTTCTAGTTAGAGCTGTCTCTGCTTGTTGTAGAGGGGTTGGACTAGATGACATCTGGAGGTCCCTCCCAACTCAATCCATTTTATGATCTTCCCGGCCATCACCGGCTGCCCGAGGCTTCCAGAGCGGGGGGCACAGGGCAACACCGCCGTGCCGAGCCCATCTAAACAGAACGCCTCCACGCTCCAGTAACTCCCCGCCTCCATCCCACAGCCACCACCCCTCCTCCACCCTGCTTCCACTATGTCATGCGCAGAAGAGGCGACGGAGCACGCGTGACGTCATGCGCGACCAAGGGCGGTGCCCGGAAGCGGAAGCGCGTCAGTCCCTGGGCCGTTGCCGGCGGTGCGGAAGCGCTTGAGCGAGGCTAGGGGTTCGGTTCCGCAGGAGGGGGGTCCTACCAGCAGCCACCGTGGGTCAGCGCTCTCTCCTCGGGTGTCCTTCCGCCGCCCCACCATGGCGGGCACCAGCGTGAACTTGCAGGTAGAACGGCAGCGGTACAGGACGGGGCGAGGCGGGTCGGATCAGACCGGACCCAGTGGGAGCCGCGGACAGTAGGGGTTGGAGTTAGAGTTGGGGATGCAGCCCAGCAGAGTGTCCCGGGCTGGTCCCGCACGGGAGCGGAGCCCCAGGAGCACGGAGCCGGGGATGGGGGCCGTGGCAGTTTTTGAGCAGGCGCGGTCGGAGGTGTCATGGGACACACGGCCGGGCGTAGCAGTAGCCGGAACCGCGGACTGATACTCTCCTCTGCGCTGCTTCTTCCGTGGCGGGTGCTGAGGTTCAGGAAAGTCACGGGTTGTCGCCGAGGTGGCCGCAGCGGCGCTGGGGGTGGTGGAACTGCGCGGCCTGGTGCCGCCCGCGAAGCGCCGGTACCTGCTGTGGTCTAGAGGCATCTCATGGCTTAGGCTGCTTCTGTAGGAAGCCTGTGCTCTGTTTACCTGTTCATGTTAACCCTCGGATGGGGCTGTACAGTCGTTTCTGCCTGTTGTTGGAGTGACAGAACCTGAAATTACTTGTGTTAAAGCTAGTGTTGTTCTCTACAGCAGTTTTGAACCATAATCGTTTTTGTAAGCGCATTACAGCCACGTAATGCTTGTACTGGCAAAGCTGTGGGTGATACTACATAGTCAGGAATAAGAGAATGAAACTTGTTTGAGCTGGCATTCTATCTTAGAATCACAGAATGGGTTGGGTGGGAAGAGTCATCAGAGATCATTTAGTTCCAGTCCTTTGCCAGAGGGGCAAAATTTGCCCGAGCCCCATGCAACCTGGCCTTGTCCATAGCATCTCTGGGCAACCTGTACTAGTGCCTCAGCTGCCTTACAGGAGGAATACAGATATTCTTAACATGATCATCAATTTCATCAGACTTTAAAGCCACATCCTCACAAATAGTCTTTGAGTATTTTCAACACCAGTCAGTGCATGATGTATACCTCTTTATGTCTTGGAGGAGCAGGCCAGCAACATGCCCTGTTTTCTTACAGCAGATGGTCTTTGCCATTTATTTTTTGTGTCCCATGTACTGTTCTTTGTGTCCTTTTACTGGATCCAGGAATAATTGCACTATTCTGTGGTAATGTAAATCACTAAAGTGACTTGAAAACTTTTAAAAGAAGGAACTAACTAATTTTGGGGGTTAATTTTGTCTCCTTTGCTGGATTTGAATGGTGCATGGAGGCACCTAACAGCCAGCAGAAGGGAACATCAGGATGGGGACTGGCCATTTGTGTGTGGCAACCTGCTTATCAGCTTGTGGTTTCTCCAAAAAGGAAAGACTAAGTTCTGTTCCAAAGAAATGGATGCTTGCAGTGTTCCAACACTTGCCACAACAGATCTGTCCAATCTGTTTTATTGGATCATTGTTTCTAAAGAAATTCATAGAATCATAGAATCCTCATTGGAAAGGACCGCCAAGATCACCAAGTCCAGCCCTCTTGCCAACATGTCCCCAACCCCTAGACCATGGCCTCAAGTGCTCTATCTGTTCACCTTTTCAACAGCTCCAGGAATGGCAACTCTACCACCTCCCTGGGCAACCCTCTTACTTTAAAGAAATACTTTAAAGTCCTTTAAAGAAATCAGTGAGAAGGTCTTTGTTTCTAAGACAGCAAAACAGTGAGAGATGCTGCTATTTACTCTTTCATGTCTGCTGTTTATTAGCTTTGTTTTGTCTGAAATGTACCAGATTTTTCAGAGAAAAAAGACTTCTGTACTGGAATGTCTGATGAGAGTTCCTTGCTGCAGTTGAAGCTATGCCTTTCTCCCTGATAGTAGTGTACTCATCCTGGACATACTAGCAATGCTTAGGAAAATAAATGGATTGAGTATGGAAGAATGCATGTGGGGCTATAAAAAAAGGCATTTACTGATGGTTCACTGTGGCTAATTGAGTGAGAGTTTTAATTGCCATGAAATGGTATGGGCATCCTGAGGAGCAAAGTGTAATAGAAGTTAATAAGCAATTAAGAGCAAAGAAATAACATCAGTATGATAAAGTCCACAGGCTGTTGTGTGCATGTGATGGCTTGTAGCACGGTGAGTTTTATTTGAAACTAACTCAACATATAAATTAAAAATCTATCCACAATTCTTCCTAGAGCTTTTCTTATGCTTGTCCTTTGGGTACATTCTGTAAATGGTGGGGTATTTTCTCCCCTCTCACAGGAGTGCTGGTTATGTGGCTATCAAGAGCCAAAATCATTGTAGAGAAACCAAACAAATAGTCTCTGAAGATGTCTCCCAGTGTAGGGTTTGCAGAGGTCATGCTTGGTTCAGTACATTGTACTTCCTGTATTGACTCAGCCTTCAACGATGTTGACGAGTCATAGTTCAAAGTGTCTGGGTCTACAGTAAAGAAGAAACAACCTTTAGAATTGTTTCCAAACCTGACCATATTAAGTGTGAGGGGTTGGTAAGGAAAAGCGCGTAGCGAAACTTTTAAGGACTTCCTGCACAGTGCACAGAAACTTGTTGTTCTTCTGCTTTCTTATGTGTTTATAAATCTAATTAATTTGTTAGCTTCTGTTCCCAAAAGGGTACAAATACTGTGTTGTGTATAAAGCAGTACATAAGACTTGTCAATAGTTGTCTTCAACTTTGTGGGGTCAATCATAAAATGGTTTAGGTTGGAAGGGACCTCAGAGATCATCCAGTTTCACCACCTCTCACTGGACCAGGTTGTCTAGAGCCCCATCCAATCTGGCTTTGAACACTTCTAGGAAGGGAGCATCCATGGCCACCCTACCATCTCACAGACCAACACTCCCTAAGTCCTTGTCCTCAGGACTGCACTCAATCCATTCACCACGTAGTGGGGATCTGTGCTTGGGATTACCCTAGCCCAGCTGCAGGACCCTGTATTTGGACTTGAGAACCGCATGCAGTTCTCCAGCCTGTCCAGATCCCTCTGGATGGCCTCCCTTCCCTCCATCAGGTCAACCATCCCACTTAGCTTGGTGTCATCAGCAGACTTGCTGAGGGGCATTCAGTGCCACTGTCTGTGATCAGTGAAGATGTTAAACAGCACCAGACCCAAACCACAGACCACTTAGGATCTCCAGTTGTAACTGATCTCCACTTGGACAGGGAGTCATTGATCACAACTCTTGAGTGTGATTGTCCAGTCAATTCCTTATCCACTGAGTGGTCCATCTGTCAGATCCCTGTCTCTCTAAAACAGAGAAGGATGTGCAGAACAGTGTCAGATGCCCTGCACAAATCCCAGTAGATGACATCAGCTGCCATACTCGTACCCACCTATGCTGTAACCCTGTTGTAGAAGGACACCAGGTTTGTCAGGCATAACCTGCCCTTAGTGAAGCTGTATTGGCTGTCAGCAGTCATCTACTTGTTTTCCATGTGCCTGAGCGTGGATTTCAGGAGGATCTGCTCCAGGATCCTACCAGACACAAAGGTGACATTGACTAGCCCATAGTTTCCCAGGTCATTTTTTCTTCCCCTTTTTTAGAAGTGGCGATTGTGTTTCCCATCTTCCAATCAGTGGGAACTTCACCAGATTGCCATGATTTTTTAATATGATGGATAATGGCCACCAGCTTCATCCACCAGTTCCCTCCAGGCACGTGGATGTGTATCTCAGGTTCCCTGGGCTTGAGAACCTTCAAATTTGTTATATAGTCATGAACCACATCTTCCCCTCCCATGAGTGGTGCTTCCTTCTCAGTTCCAGCCTTTGACTTCTGTGACTTGTCTGGAGTGGCTTGAGAGCTTTCCTGTGAAGACTGAGACAAAAAATTCATTGAACATCTGATCCTTGTTTATATCCAATCATCTGTTTCCTTCTGGAGGGGGCCCGCATTTTCCACAGTTTTTCTTTCTCCTCCGCTATACCTGCAGTTTTTCTTGTTGTCCCTTATGTCCCTGGTTAGATTTGACTTCCCTAATCCTGTCCCTGGCTGCATTGTATGATAAAGAGCAGAAAAATTGTCCATCAAAAACTAGTGAGAGCAACAGCTTCAGATGGCACTTTGCTTATGTCAGATGCATTTGCTTGTCTTACAGAAAGCAATAGACCTTGCTAGTAAGGCAGCACAAGAAGATAAAGCTGGAAACTATGAGGAAGCCTTCCGATTGTACCAGCATGCTGTGCAGTATTTCCTCCATGTCAATAAATGTAAGTGTACTGTTTGGGATGGTTAAGTACAGCTTAGTAGTTAGTAGTCAAATTGCAGAGAGCAATCTCTGTTCACATCAGTATTCAAGGTTTTACTTTCATCATCAATTGGTACTTGCTAATTGTAGTTTGACTGAGGTCATGTGCTTTGCAGCTTTTGCCTTTATGATACTTGCTCTAGTCTCATAAGAAATCAGATTGTCTTTGTACTTGTGGAGTTTCTAAGGGTTTTTAAGAGAGGCAGACAGCGATTTGCTGTGTCTTATCTGGACTTTTGTAGCAATGTATCAGGCTGGCCACTGCATAAGGAAATGTGACAATAAGTACAGGGACTCCTGTGTTTCTGTAGATTCATGTGTTGCATGAGAAGTCTTGGCTGAATTTTGCTGCTCCTTAACTGGTGCCACTTGCTTTTCTGCAACCCTTTTGCTGCCATTTTTGCTTCTTATTGCCATAGTCTTCTTGTTCATCTTGGCCAACAAAATGCATGAGATGGATTTGTGTGTTGTAATTTTTCTTTAGCTTCCCTATTTTTATGATTTGATGCTTTTTCATGCTTTTGTGTACCTTTTGTGTCATAACCAGTGTTTGCACGTGAGGAGTGGCCTTGCTTAATGTAGGTACAGCCCTAAGCTAAGCAGGTAAGGGTTGCCCACCTGACATGCACTTCCATTATTGGAATAAAACTGCTCTTTTCTTTATAGTCACTGCAAATGAGTTGTATTTATAGTTTCCTGTGCTTCTAACAATACTGAGGTAATTCTGGGGACTTAACACATAAAAGTAATATGTTCAATTTCGACTGCTGGCTTGAAATATTGTAATAGTGACTGAGAATAGTGAGGTTGTTGAACTGTGCCTAACTCCTTCAGATGTTTTATGTAATTTATGTTGTGAGCATCTTTTAAAGTCAGCAGGCTATGTGAAAATCAAGTATACTTCTAAATACAGTTTGCTTAAAACAAGCAGCTTGTTGAAGAGCTATTTTAGAAAAGCAGTTAAACCAGTGTGTAGCAACTTGAAAAGCTTCCAGAGACATTTTCCTTAATCCCTTGCGGTGAAACTTCAAATCAAAGCAATAGTCAAATGTGTATTTGATTTCAGGTATGTAATAATGTTCCTCCTGGGACTTTGTTCCTTTGTATAGTGGAAAAATAAGTAGTTGTTTGGTTTTGTGGTGAGCCCTTAGAGAGGTCAATGAATAAAGAAGACAGTGATTTAGTCTTGTTTTCTGATTGATGCATGTGTGTTTTGCTGTTAACAAAGCATTGTTTCTCTTCAAACTTTTAGATGAAGCACAGGGTGATAAAGCAAAACAGAGCATCAGAATGAAATGTACAGAATACTTGGACAGAGCTGAAAAGCTGAAAGAATATCTGAAAAAGAAAGAAAAAAATGCACCAAAGCCAGTTAAAGAGTCTGGTCCTGCTGATGGAAAAGGGTATGTTTTTGGAGAAGGTAAAGCAAAATACTAATTGAACTCAGGCTATTCTAAAATTCAGCCCTTCAACAGTCGTTTTAACTAGTGATTTTGAAATGCTGCTGCTGACTACTAATGCTGAAATACAGTGGGTTAGTAAAAGAAAAATCACACAAGTTAGCATCAGTGGCATTTCTGTGTTTGTTTATTACAAAGTGTGAACGTGTATGTGCACATTCACTGAAGAGTGCAAGCTGTTTCAGACTAACACGTAATTATCAGATTTAATCTTTTATTTACTAACTAGAAAATAAATTCAGACTGAAGAGTAATGGGGCTCAAATTTGATCTGTCTCACACTTGCTAAGAGGTCAAGTTTTCTACTCACTTAATCTGTTTCCTTGCTGCTGCCTATTCTCTGTACTGCTTTCCTGGTTTGGGGTTTGTTTATTGTTTTGCATATCAGAAACAAGCAGTCTCTTTTGCGTTTGCTACTGCCTTTATGAGGATAGGAGAGGAGAAGTGGTCAGGATTATACTTTCTGGTGGGATTGCTTTGCTCTTTGTAGCAATCTTGAACAGCTGGAGTTGCTTAGTTGTCTCTTGCAGTTTCACCTGGTTTTCATTCTTGTTCATTGTCTGCTCATCTCATCAGTTTTAATTTTGAGCTGAACTGTGTTCTGCTGGTTTATAAAAGAAGGAATATCAAAGGATCTGTGAATTTGCATAGCCTTCAGTCCAGTTGTTTACTCTAGTCTTTCCCTCCTGCTGCTTCTTTAACTTCCTGTTTCTTTTGCTCTGACAAAGCAAGAGTGTAGAATTTTATAGTACTAGATGGAACTGACCAAATCCTGTGGCAATTCCAGATAGGGAACAAGTGCCAGCATCTACAAATAAACCATTTTAGTGCTTTCAAGTTGATTGATACAAGGGCTTCTGTTTCCGGAAGGCTGCTTCAAAACCTGTATAAGTGTGTTAAAAGGGCTAAGACCTGTGATAGGAAGTTGAATTGGTGAGGACGGAGGGTTAAAAAGAACATGGTGTGGCAAAGCAGGAGTACAATGATGCTTGTAGAGACTGAAAGCATTTCAGGGTTTCTTTTATTCCTCAGACTGGTGTTTTCTCTGCTTTTTGCTGATTTTTACCTTGTTAGCTGTCTCTTTTATTTAACTTTTTCTTGCTTTCAAATCAGGAATGACAGTGAAGGGGAAGGAGAATCAGAGGATCCTGAAAAAAAGAAGCTACAGAATCAACTTCAAGGTAATTTTGAAACATCATTTTCTTTAGAGGCGACTTCAGTCAAGTAAATTCCCATGTTTGCCACCTAAATGTTATGGATTATCTCACTATAACTGGCTCAAGTAGTATGTACTCTTAACACAGAAAAGCCTAGGCTTTGTGGAAGTATGGGCTTGTGTCCCATGAAATTATAGTGATTGTCTTGAAATCTTTCTCCTGTACTCTGTGCTTCTTATTAAAATTGCACTGTTTATCAGGATAGCATTTTCCCAAGAAGTTGCAAGGTCCCAGGTAGCTATTGACTGAACTGAGTCAGTACTTTCTACTATTCAATGCATTGGGTAATTGTCTAGAGGCTAAAAGAACAGACATCATGCAAACACTTGGGTTAAGAAGGACCATTTTCACAAAAGAAGACTGTTCTCAATCTTTGCAATTGGAAACATGAATTCTTCTTCATCAATGTCCCGGTGAATGGCAATGGGCAACATCTTTTCATATGTAGTGATGACGTTTTCCCAGTTGAATAACAATAGTTCAGGGTTTTGAACTCACATGCTGAATACAGTCACTGATCCAATGTATAGTAGCCAGCAGTTGTTTTGTGCACATTAAAAAAGGGGATTTGTTTCTTATTTTATTTCCTTACAATGGCAAAGAACTGTTCAGAGCTTCCCTGCCAAAAGGCACTTAAGATATCTGAAGAAACTTAATTGTTCTCCCTCTCTTTTTCAGTGTAACCAAAATAAAATGCATTTAGCAGATCTCTCTGCCTGTGTAATTTCAGGTGCTATTGTATTGCATTTGGAAACTGCACCATGCTTTTCATACTCTACACACGTATTTAAACCTGTGCTGTTACATGGGACTGTTTCCTATATTTTAAAATGGCATCAAAATTATGAGTGTTGGACTCTATACTGCCTCTCACTATAAAGACTTTTGTTTTTTTCCACAACAGTGTGATCTTCAGTTCAAGAAATAGTTCCTTGCACTCACTGCTTTTTCAGTACTTTCCATAAAATGACAAACTTCTTGCTTATGCATCTGCTTGCTTGAAAGTCTAAGGCATGAGATCTTTGTTACCTTTAAACTTAACAAAGTAGTCTGTGACTCACATAATACAAGCTTTCGGAAGCCTTCACACCACTCATTTTTATTCTTCTTCCCAAAAGAGCCACAGAAGTTTCCTGTATTTAATTTTGCTGCTTTCTTACTGACTTTGCCGTATGGAACTTTTCCAAAATCTGTTGGCATTTATCAATATTTTAATTATAATAGCAGCATAGCTTATTGTGAGAGAAGTGACCAGTAACATTAACACTGGGTAGTAGTCATGGCTCTATTGTCATTTACAACTTAGGATTTTTAAGGCCTTAATCTTCTTGATATGAATTTACACCTACAAAATTCCAAAATTCATGTCCTGATACATTGAAGTCTTCCAGTGCAGTGATTTCAATTATCATGGTATATCTGATACAGATATCTCTGATATTGCAATTTTAAAATCATCTCTGTTAGGAATTATCTAACAGACCACCCAAGTCTTTGATAAAATAGAAAAGATTTATTGGTTACGGTAATAAGGAATGAGCAAACAACGCTGGGTGCGTGGCGAGTTAGTCACTCCACCAACACACACGCTAACAGTTTAAGCAGCAACATTTTATACCTTGTTTCATGGATATTTTCACTTCAAAGGATTCCCTATATCAGTCTTCTCTTTGTTCACATCTGCACTTCTTAGTGAGACCAGATCCAAAGATAAGGTGGGAGACAATGTTCTTGGCCTAATCTTAATTAACAGTGATTAGCTCCCCATACATTGCACAACACTTTGCAGGTCTGATTGCTCAGCCTCCCCCCAGATCCTGTTTACCATTTGTCCTGCTGAGTTTCAGTGTTCGCTTTGTTTGTTTAATAGTTTTCCACAATGACAAGGGGGAATATTGTTTTTACCTTGACACGAATCATAATATCTCACAATTCCTCATTTTCTTTTATAACTCGTTGATTCTTGTTTTTTGCTTCAAATCGCTTTAATGGTCTTTGGATGTCTGTTATGTTNCGCTTTGTTTGTTTAATAGTTTTCCACAATGACAAGGGGGAATATTGTTTTTACCTTGACACAAATCATAATATAATATCTCACAATTCCTCATTTTCTTTTATAACTCATTGACTTTTGTTTTTTGCTTCAAATCGCTTTAAT
>VZRI01009655.1:0-47576 GCA_013397515.1 Upupa epops
CATGGGAATGGGAGGAGGGGGTGAGGGGGGTGCTCAGCGGCGCAGAGCCGTTCCCTAGGAGCCACTTGAAGCTGCAACGCCTGCGTGAGGTGGCGCTTGGGAAAAGAGCACGCGGCGGCAGCGGCGTGGAGCTGAGGGGGGCCTTGCGCTCTCTACGGGGTTTCCGGTTCCGGGGACACTGCGGTGCTGAGGGGGAGCCGCTTTGCGTGCTTTTGGTGCCGCTTCTCTCCCACTGCTGCTGCTGCTGCTCTACGGCATCTGGCCTCCCTCCGAGACCTTCTGCCTCCCACCCCGGAGTTCCCACTGTTTCCCGCGCCAAACAGAGCTGCTGCTGTGGCTGCCCAGCTCCTGGCTACTGCGAACATTTTCCGGCCGCTCCCTTCCGCCTCCTGCCTGCTGCGGTCTTCCGTCTGCGCCCGCACCGAGGGGGACAGAGCCACATCCATCGCTCCAGGAGGTCTGCAGCCATCACCCTTTTTTTACAGGGTGTCGGCTGGACTCTGTTGGGGTCCCTGGGATCTTCATTTGTTTGGTTGTTTGGGTGTACTGTTGGTGTTTCTTGCTGTTCTTATTAAAGAATTGTTGTTCCTTTTCCCAAATATTTTGCCTGTAAGTCCCTTGAATTGCAAAATTATAATATTCTGGAGGGAGGGGATTGACAGTCTCCATTCCAAGGGAGACTCCAGCTCTCCCTAACCAACACCTGTCTTCCCAAATGGAGAAAATTTATTAGTGAAAATATCTGTGCTTGGTCTTGGAACCAGAAAGTGATGTAGTAGTGACAAAGTGCAAGGATTTGTTTGGTGTTTCAGGTGTTTGTATGTGAAATGACAACTGCTTCATCATATCTTATGCTTTTTGAGAAGTACTTTCTCCAGTCATTCCTTTGAAAAACTTCCTAGTGTCAGAGAAGAACTACAGAAGTGTCTGCTCTGACTTAAGAAGACACCAAGCTGAGTATCTGCTTCCAAATAGACACATGTAAAGTTTGGAATTAGATCTTTAACACTAGCTTTCTTATTAGCAAACTACTGAGAAAGATGGGAACGGGACAGGAACAGTCTTCACCCTTGGGTACTCTACAGAAGGTAGAAGTCTTCAGACTTTCCATGAACACTGTCTGGTCCTGCACATTATTCATTGTGTGACACTTCTAAACATGAGGTTGAACCTGCTTTCATAATAACCTCTTGCTTCTTCCAAAATCACAGACTGTTATAGGTTAGAAGGGACCTTGAAAGGTCAAACCCCTCTGCTGCAGCAGGCTGAAAAAAGGAATTGTTTCTTCCTGAGGTGTTGAAAAAGAATATAGCAAAATAAAATAGTTCTCATTCTACTACCCCAGAAAAGGACACTTTTAAATCTTGTGTTTGTCATGAAATAAAACTGCATTCTCCAGCCTGCTAGCTGATAGCAATAGGGGCTATTTGCAGATGGTTACAGATAGGCATGGCTATGTCTTACATACTCACAAGTAAGGAAATGGTAGTATATGTCTACACAATTCCTATGAAATTAGAAGAGATATACACTCATAATGTCATTTTAGACATTTTAGTATCAACTGTGATACAAGAGTGCAGAAAAGTATTGATTTTGTTATATTTCAGGTTACAGAGTCCCACATCAAAAGGATAAAATAAATCTGGGTTATCAATGAAAGCAGATTAACTATACATCCCATGCAAGATGGCACCATAAAGATAATATTACTGCAAAACAAGGTACTATTGGACCTTCTGGAGGGTCCAATACCTGCTTAGTAGCTTGAAGGTCCAAATCTAATAGCTCTGAATTTTAATCAGTTTCTTCTGCTTAGTTAACGTGGTTGTTGGAATACATTGCTGGATATCATGGATAGATAATAGGCAAAATTATATTATGAAAACTAGGAAAAAAAGGAATGAATGAGAAAATTTACTGGTTCCCTGTTTTTTTAACTACTCTTTCCCTAAGAAGTGTATCAAAGATAATCACAGAATCACAGACTGTTAGGCATGGGAAGGGACCTTGAAAGATCATCTACTCTAATCCCCTCTGACAGAGCATGATCACCTACATCAAGTTGCACAGGAACATGTCCAGGCAGGTTTTAAACATCTCCAGAGAAGGTCACTCCAGCTCTTACAATACATTGTCAAGCATAGAATCTTCTTCTCTGGAGACATTCAAAACCCATCTGGGTATGTTCCTGTGATTTGGTCTTGGTGATCCTGTTGTGGCAGGGGGATTGAACTAGATGATGTTTGAAGGTCCTTTCCAATCCCTAATGATTCTATGATTCCACGGAATCATATTAAGCATCATAAGAAATCTCAGTGGCATGTGTTTAGTGAGATAGAAGTAGCAGAGGAGAGCAGGAATGAACAAAAAATTGTAGGAAGATTAAACTTCTGAATACTGGTGTCACCACAATGTTAAAGCCATATTTTCATGCTTCCAGGTAATGATGAATTGCATGAAAAATCAGGTTTTATGATCAAATGTTATGAGCAATAGGAATTCACACAACCTCACACCGAGGAACATTTAAATTGCATATCTTAGCAGAGAAAGATTGTAAAAATCACTCTATATGCTTTTACATATGTGTTTGTGTCTCTACATAGACATCTATTAAATAATTTTTATATAGTCAGCTTCAAAATGCTTTCTCATTAGCACTGTGGATAAAAACATTGATCATATTTTAAATATAAGTATTTTAATTATTTATATAGCTGTCTTCGCCTAAAGGGTGAATTATTCATCTCCATTCAGAATGGATTTAATTCCATTATGAAACTTTACCACAAAATAGATAAGTAGATAATAGGAAACAGTTAAGAAACAAGATTTGAAATGTTATTTAAATAGACAATTGATAATCAAATAAGGATTTCTTTATATAGATACATGTGCATGTGTGTGCATATTTACGTATACACATACAGGCACATAGGTCAAGGGTTTTGCTTCCTTTTTAAAAATCCACTTTTTTCTCAATGAAGCTTTGAAGATAAAGGCTAAACTACCTTCTTTATTCCTCCTTTATTTGCGTTTAATCTCTGTCTCAGCACTGTACAAGCTTCATCAGTTATTTTTCATCCATGTGGTAGTGGTTTCACCTGCTGTGATTGCTGGGAAATCACACAGTTGGTGTTTCTTGTCAATGGAAAACAGAAGTGCCTGACACACGTGTTACTGTTGCTTAGATCTGTTAGTAGTCTCATGTCTTCCAGTGGCTTAGAAAGCTAGAGAAGGCAGCTTGCTGTTATAGAGCTCAACAAGATTAAAACAAGAGATTAAATGTAATTACAATCAACATCAGTGATGTCTGTAGATCTTTCTGAACACAACAGTGCCAATACTTTGCCACATTAAATATTGTGGGGATCCTGGACTGGGTAGAATAATATGGTGACAACCTTTTGTTAGTTTGTGATGTGCCAATGCAATTTATCCAACTCCCCATATTCTGTAATCATCTACTAATCCAGGAATATTCATGCCTATTTCTATGCATAGACGCTATGATGCTGCACAGCAAGGGGATAGGTTATCTTAGTTATGTTTTTGCTCTTGACTGACTGATTAGCTGAGTTCAAGAAAGCATAAGGACTTATACCCTGTTGGGTGATAGATTGAACTGCGGTACAAATATAAAGAGAAGAGGCTGAGGCTTCCCAATCTGCAATGGATCCTGTGACAAGGTGCTGTATAAATGTGAAATGGGGAGATCATGTTCAAAATGCAAGCGTTCATTAACAGTTGAAAGATAAAAAAACCTTGCAGTCAGACATTATTTATTATCACTTTTAAAAGGTATCATGAACTTCCCAGTCCTTTCTGTGAATAGGACTTCTATTTCCAAGTTACATCAGTCTTTCCTGAAACAGATGCAAATGGCATATATGTGAATGAGTTTGGCTCGGATGGATGTGCCATGCATGAGCTGGCTGCTGCTCTTGTATTTGACATGGCTGAAGCTGAGTCTGAGCAGTCTCATTCAGCTTATCCAACTGTGTATCTGACTTTTTTGCTTCATCATCTTCAAGATATGTCTTTGAAGAAGTGTACTATATTTTCAGACACTTCTCAAGGAGAGTGTTGGACTAAAAAATGTGTTCATCTATTTTTAGTAGATGAGATATTGCAAAAATAAATTACTACTGAAAATTAGGGTATATTCTTGCAATTACTCACACTTTCTATTCCTTTTACTTGTGAAACTACAGGCATTGGTCTTGGGTAGATTAAATGATTTCTAAATGAGTTTGATGCTGTCACTACAGTTTGTTCTAAAAAATTCTCACCTTGGGAAGCACCTAATAATTAGTAGTGCAATGTACAGTAACCACCCATTCCAAGACTGCTTTTGCTGGTTATCAAGCCACTACATGGACAGAGATGATTCATTAAAAACACTTCATATTTTTCTCAGGTATCTAGCGTTTGGCTGTTGACTGCTAATAGTCAACAGTTATTTCCATAGTTGTTTCCGTTTTAATAAATACTTTTAATACCTCTTGTAAATAACTTTTCATCTTTTCTGAAAGCATTTCAGATGTAATAAGGGGTTAAACCTTTAGGTTTCAGTTGTCACAAAAGTATCCAGACCTCAGCAGCAGGTTTGAAGACATGGGCAAACTACTGTTTCTTCTGTTGCACAGTTGCTTCTTGGTGAATTTCCATATTTAATAAATGTCCTTACTGGATACAAGTTCTCCATTTCTAGTTTAATTTGTCTGTCCTTAATTTTCAGCCCAAGAAATTGCAAGAGTGCAGTATGAGAAACTGAGAGCACTTTTATATCCGCTGTAGAAGTTGAAATGTGCTTTCTTCTTGGTTTTTCTTCAATTTTCTCTCAGAAAGAAAGAGGACATCCTACATCAAGGTAGTAGTATGATTCATTGGAAACAACAAAAAACAACTGGTTTGTCTATTGTTTGGACTTGCTTGGGATTTATTCTTTAGCCCCTGGCTCCCACCTACCGCTTTTCTCTCCTTCTAGGTGCATACATTTTCCCCACCTACTCAGTAGTGCTCATTTTAGCGTGAACAAAGGAGATTACTATTTATGTCTGTTCACTGAGCACATACTGCAATCCCACACAGCAATCAATCTTTGTCAGTGCTGAGGTCTGGCAGTTCGTTAACCTGTATATCATTTCTCAAGTTTCAGAAATCATCAGAACTCAGCATCTGCTGAGCCATGGGCACCTTGGTCTGGAGTACTTAGCTACTAGCAGCAATTCCAGACACGATCCTATGAGTGACAGGTAAGAGAAGCAGTGCAGTCATCATCCTCTGAAGCCAAAGGCAAAACTCCCGTTGACTTCACAGAACACCATCTTTTCCTGACAGAGACTGACAGATTATCCTAGAGCAAAACATCCCTTTTAATTCCATACTATAAAAACCTTCTCAGGTCATACACAATTGGTCACACTTATTGTCATGTTACAGAGAGAATGGAGAAGTAGTATTTTCAGAGCTATAAACCTCTCCCAGTAAATGTTCCTCACTGAAAAAACAAAACTGCACTAGTGGAGAAGTCAAAGACTACTCTTTGTCACTAAAGCCCCTCTTTTTTTCTCTTAAAGAGGCATTATCCATGAACCATTAGTAAGTGAGTGCTGAGGAGGCTCATATGCATGACTGCCTCACCTGTTTCACTACCACAAGGTGTGTGAGGGGAAAATAAGTTTAAAAAAAGTAGCTTATTGGCTCTGCTGTTTGTCCTTAGAGAGGAGCTGACAGTTCAAACCACTGTGTAAGGAAGATCCTGCTGACGTAAACTATTTCTCCCCAAATAGCATTTTAAAATTTTACAAGTTTTACTTTTCTATTTCACTGATTCAGTTTTGCAGGACGATGTGATGAACTCACATGCATTAACTCTAGGAGAAACTGTAAAATTGTTAGATCTGGTATCACTTCTGTCATCAAGTCAAACAAACTATTTGATTGAAGAGTGCTCAGAAAGGCATCTAGAGTGCTACAGGGTATTTTCCACTGATTTTGTATGAAAAAATAAATATAGATTTGGGTGGGTTTTCCTTTTGTTAGGGACTTTCTTGTTACCTCTGCATTTTTTGTTGGTGTAATTTGGTCAGAGGTGCTCTCCACTATCTCCATGGTGATGGGTAATGCAAACTTAGCCCTACACTGTGTGGGAACTGCCATTGAACTGTGCTTTCTGCTCATGGCTGTGCTCCTTGGGCTGTGTTGCAGATTTGTCAAAACCAGGCTGTGCCTCCAAATATTCTGTCTTATGTTAAAAAGGGACACAGTAAAACTGAAGCCAGTTTTACCAAGTAGTTGTCACTGCTGCCATTTTCAGACATTACATTGACTTCATGCATTGTTTTCTTACAGCAGTGGGAAACCTTTTTGAGTTTTTTTCTACTAAGGTATTTACAGATGAAGTGAGTACTTTGGCCTAAGACCCAATCTTTCAGAATCAGTGGCAAGCCCAGGTGGCTCAAAGGTTAAGTAGAGGGATTGTGCCACCCTTTGCTTCTGTGATTGCAAGGGTGCCAGCTATTGTGTATCTTAAGTAGTCAATGATTAAAGAATGACTCATTCCCTGTATCTCACTGGGTGAACTGCTAATCACAGCTCTTCACTGTGACCCAAACCAAGTATAATTCTGTGTATGTTTGGAGCTGGGAGACATGGACATTCATGAAAGCTGAATCCTTTCTTGATGACAGTTGTTTGTTCCTGACTCCAGATTTTTGCGAAAGTGCCTGAAAGTCCTATATTTCACAAGGCAAGAGGCTGATACAAGATATCAAGTGCAGATACTGAATAGAGAACAGTTCTTGTTACAGACTTGAGACCTGATTACTACTAGGTGTCACTTAACTCCCCCTAAGGAATGTTCTCCCATTCAGGCTGTACATGTGCAGAAACAGATCTGGGAGTCTCTGCAGGCTAATCTACATGTAGAGAAATATTTTATTAATTCTTAATCCTCTTTAGAGTATTCCCTGCTGCAGTCTGCTTTTCTGTCAGAATGGTCTGCTTGCTTTGTATCTACATTTTTTTTCTAATTGTCTTCATAATTCATTCTTGTAACAGCTGAATATTCTTTAAAAATAGTTTAATTTACAGTCTGCTGCTGCTTTGACATAATAATAAATATTAAATATTATTAATAATTGTTATTAATAATAGTAATTATTATTATTTTCTTTATTATAAACCCTACAAAATCTACTTACTAAATCTACACATTTTATGATACATAAATAAGAAACAGATACCGATATGTAATTTCCTAAATTTTTATAATGATTTGCATCAAGTTTATCAAAATGTTCTAGGCACAGGTAAATGCCTACTGAGCACTACTGTGCCCACATGCACATACATGCTAACACAGTTGGGTTTCTATGTGCACTTGTTCATAGTATTATTTGAGCATAGTGCATTAATATTTAGAAAGAAAATTATTAATGACAGCAACATGGTGTGTAATTCTACCCATACTCAAAATTAATTGCAGTTTCAATGGGCATTCTGTGTAAGAGTTCATCTTTGAGAATAGCATTTGAATCCTGACAAGCAGCAAGTGATTTCACACCAGAACTCAAATCATAGTAGAAACAGAAGTATTGTATTTACTTTTTACAATTCTCATAAAGATGTATCACTCACAACAGGCAGAAGCGACATGTACGCAGTTTCAACTGCCCAAGCAAGCTAAAAATGCAGGTTGACTAAGTGACCAGTGTGCTGGTTTTAGCTAGGATAGATTTGATTTTCTTCATAGTAGCTAACATGGTGCCATGTTTTGGATTTGTGCCGAAAGCACTGCAGATAACTCAGCAATGTTGTAGCTACTGTTGAGCAGTGCTTACAGAGTCAACGTCTTTTTGGCCCCACACAACACCTCACCAGTTGGTAGACTGGGGGTGCACAAGAAGTTAGGAGGCCTGGGACAGCTGACCCCAAATGACCAAAGGGATATTCCATAAAATTTGATGTCATGGTAAACAGGATGGGAAGGGAGCATATTTAGAATGGTGGTGGTTGTCTTCCCAAGTGACCATTACATGCAATTGTGCCTGGCTTTCCCTCACTTCAAGAAAGAGACTGAGATTCTGGAAAGGGTCCAGAGAAGCAATGAGACTGAGGAAGGGATTAGAGGGAAAGTCTGACAAGGAGAGGCTGAGGGAGCTGTGGGTGTTTAGGTTGGAGAAGAAGAGACTCAGGGGGGACCTCCTCTCTTTACAACTCCCTGAACAGGTGAGTAGTCAGGTGGGGATTGGGCTCTTCTCCCAGACAATTAAGGCCAGGTTGACAGGGCAGGCCTGAAGCTGTGCCAGGGTAGGGTTAGGCTGGATGTTAGGAAGCCCTTCCTCATGGAAAGGATGATCAGGGTAGTGAGGGAGTCCCCACCAATGGAGGTGTTTAAGGATGGCCTGGCAGGGGTATGTAGTGTCCAGGTCTGGTGGATGTGGTGATATTAGGTCACGGGCTGCGCCAGATGATCTTAGAGGTCTTTTCCTTCCTCAATAATTCAGTGATTCTGAGATTATGGACATTGGCAAGCCAATAGCAGTGATGAGTTAATCCTTTGTTTTGCTTTGCATGCTTGCACAGTTTTTCCTTCACTTACCAAACTGTTTTTATTTCAACCCATTAATTCTCTCACTTCCATTCTTTTGATTCTTTTCCCTACCCATAATGGGTAGTAAGTGAGCAGCTGTGTGGTGCTTAGTTGATCACTGGACTTAAACCATAAAAAAACAGTTAATGAATTTTTTTAATTTATTCCTAGAAAAGGTTTTGTTATTTTGTCAACCATGTCAACAGAGTCTGACTTCCAAAGATGAGACACATAAGACTGGTGCAACAGGGGTTACTGAGCATAATTAACATTCCGATACCATTTTTCAATAAGTCCTAGGAGGCAATAGCTCTGCACATACAAGGCAAAAATCTTCTAGAAATCAATTAATAAAAGGAATGGTAAAAATATTTAAACAGTCAGAGCAGAAACAATGCAGTATCCAATATACAATTAAGCATTCTAAAAAAAGACTGTAGATGCCTTATCAGAATAACAACAAAGAGATTATTAATTCCTCTAGATGTACAGGGTAAAATAATAAGGTAGGGCTTCGACTAGCCAAGCATTAAGACAAAAGCTAGGAATCTTCATAAAGCACCCATCCAA
This sequence comes from Upupa epops, assembly GCA_013397515.1. Taxonomy (NCBI): domain Eukaryota; kingdom Metazoa; phylum Chordata; class Aves; order Bucerotiformes; family Upupidae; genus Upupa; species Upupa epops. The sequence continues at coordinate 9,173 of VZRI01009655.1, forward strand.
TGGTTAGATGAATCAACAAATTCAGAGGTAGAGTGTCAAGAGCTACTCTATGTGTGTTATCACTACTCACAGCAGCACTCATGAATGTGACATTATTTTCTCTGGCAGTAATTGTGTGGCTATCTTGCATCAGTTTACCAGGACCTGGCCCTTGTCAGATGGCAGAAAATAAAAGTTCTGCTGGTTTTAGCTAGAGAAGCAGACACAACCCTATTAGTGCTAGACTCAATTACAGCAGTTTTCCAGTGGTTTTTAGTGTGTGCTGAAGCCAGATGTGGTATAATACTTGCTACAGAGCTTTGTATGCATATGCTGCAAGAACAGGCTCAGAACCCTTTTCTGATCTATGAATCAGGTTGAGTAATCCCCAACCCATGTTCCAGTATGTATTTAAAATATTTCAAAACAACCCCTTATCCTTATTTCTCTCCTTACCTGTAGGAAAATGAGCTTAATTGATTCTTAGGATTATTTTTTTAATGGTTGTACCCATCTAATGCATGAAATACTACTTATGGAAATCTAAAGTGGAAGATAAACTGTGATCTAAAGCAGTGAAAGCTGTGTTTACTCTTACTGCATGAAATAACATTGTGAATTCAATGTGAGATCCCAAATGAAGGGAAAAATACATCCTGATCTGGATCAGGAATAGAGTTGTCAGCAGGAGCAGAGAAGTAATCACTCCCTTTGGCTTTGGTGAGGCCACACCTTGAGTCCTGTATCCAGTTTGGGGCCCCTCATTACAAGATGGACATTGATAGGCTGGAGAGGGAGGGAAAAGAGGCAGCTACCAAGCCAGTAAAGGATTTGGAACAGGTGTCATATGAAGAACAGCTGATGGATCTGGGGCTGTTTAGCCTGGAGAAGAAAAGATTGAGGGAAGATGTTATTGCTCTTACAACTACTTGAAAGAAAGTTGTAGAGATGCTGAGGTCAGTCTGTTCTCCCTAGTGGCCAGTGATAGGACAAGGGGAAATGGCCTGAAGCTGGTCTAGGGGAGGTTCAGGTTGGCTTTCAGTAGGAATTTCTTTCCTGAAAGGGTTGTCAGGCACTGGAACAGACTGCCCAGGGAGGAGGTTGAGTCCCCATCCCTGGAGGTGTTGAAAAGCAGGGTAGATGTTTTTGGGGACATGATTTAGTGTTAGTATTGCTAGGAAAAGGTTGGACTTGATGATCTTGAGGGTCTCTTCCAGCCAAAACTGTTTTATGATTCTATTTGAAGCTAAATTCTTTCCTACATTCTATATTATAGTCTTCAATTGCTCATTCTTTCGTACTTGGAGGACTGATACACATAAGTGTAAGCAGTTAGGCCATGATCATTTTCACCTTACAGGGTGGATAAGGATGCCAGTTACAGATGTACATATCTTTATGTATAACTAAGTCTCTGGGTTCTTCCTGATTGGTAATATAGAATAATTATTTGCGTAGGTCATTCTTACTCTTTAGGAGTCAACAGTTGACTATTTGATCTCTTGCCTCGGAATCTTCGTTACAGCACCTTTCAAAAATATTAGGCAAAATTACCACCCATTATCTTTTTTCCTTGTCCTAGTTATTTCCATGATGAATACAACAGTAGAAGAGAAATAGCACATACAACTGTTGTCATCACAGACTGGGATTTCTGCTGATGAGTTGTTTATACTGCAGCTTTGTTGTTGCTCAAGTATTTTGATCTTGATGTGAACAAGATATTTGCAATATTTATCAAATTTGTTGCTGTTAGTTTTGTCCTTGGTAGCTAGCTTGAGTTGTTCTTTAAAACCTTTGCCATGTTTCTCAGGTGCTCAAAGAGACATTTGCTTACATTTATAGTTCAGATGAACATTAATGTTTACATTACAAGACTCGCCATTTTTTCTTGTGAGAACAAATTCATAATTTAGGTTAGGCTAAAAATGCTTTCCAGGAATAGCCTGAATGTGTAGCTTAAACAGCTAGGAAATAGCATAATTATACCATCAATGTAAAGATGTAACCTATAGTTTAAATTCATATTGCCAACCAATATTTGTTGCAGTGATCATTTTGAGAGGGCATGATTCTCTGGATTGCTGTGATCCAGACAAGCCTTCTTGTAAAATTCAAGAATGTTTTTCCTATGTAAGATGAAATTCAGTGAAAATTAATGGTTCAAGCATCCAACAGCAAGCAGCAGTTCATGTACTGGTTCATTTGCTTGAGGAAAGACCAACTTCTGGTCAATGTGATACCAAGGAAGTAGATAGCAGGAATTATTTCAATTTTCTTTATTGCCTCTATATTGTTTAGGTTCAGGTGTACCTGGTAGTTCTTGATGTTTCTGACTGCAGCTAATAAGCGTCTGAGATATCACATCAAGAAAGTTATTGAGGTGCTGCAGTGGGAACGGAAAAGGTGCTGAAGGGAAAGTCTGATGAGGAGAGACTGAGGGAGCTGAGGGTGTTTAGCCTGGAGAAGACTCAGGGGGGACCTTCTTCCTCTTTGCTACTACCTGAAAGGAGACTGAAGTCAGATGGTGATCCAGCTCTTCTTCCAGGTAACTAGCACCAGGAGAGAGGGTAGGGCCTGAAGCTGAGCTAGGGGAGGGTTAGGTTGAATATTAGGAAGAAGTTCCTCCCTTTTAACCATGAGAGTTGTGTCACTATAAAAAAGTGAATAAACTGAAATTTGGAAAAGCTTCTTACAGCTTCATGTAAATTAGATTAACTTTGTTCTGGTAAGTTTTATCTAAATGAAGAAATCTTTAATCTCAACCTCCCAACTTGCTGGTGCTTTCACATAAATAACTTCTTAGTTCTGTTAGAAGTAGCTGTGCTCATCCCTTGTGTTTGTAAGTGTGCCCATGTGCTCAACCATGTAATCTTGTTATTTTAGAGGAGGAAAGGTTCTCTGTAGCCTCAGAAACAGTTGTATAAATAGTTCTTTTTCCTGAGTGAAACACTTGAATTTGTCCTGCAACCTCTTCAGAAACTGGCCACATGTTGACTTAACTAGCAGCAATATTTGTACTACATGCCTCATGCTGTGCCAAGTATGTCACCAAGGCACTTGGTACAAGTTTTGCTGTTCACACATCTGTTGTTTGCCATACGAGTTTGACTATGAGTTTATCTGGAGGCCCTTGATGGAGCTGTGTAGCAGATTGTGCCATACTATGGCACAAAGAAATGTCAGGTGATTGGCAGGTCTCTAGCACTGTTTATAAAGCCAAATTCTGCTGGGGGGTACCAGGTGGGGAAGTGGGGGAGTGCAAAAGTTCCCTAAAGTTTTCCACTTTAGGAGCTGTTTTTAATAATAATTTCTGGATTTGACTGGATATTGCTCTGTTTGGTTTGCAGGAATGACTCTTTACCATGAGTGCTGAAAGGAATGGAGCTCAAAGGAGAAAAGCATCTGATTCTGAAGGCACAGTTATGAAGGGGCAAGTCTGAAGAATGTTGTGTGTACTAAACCAGAAATAAATGCTATTGAAAGAAAACAAAACAGGGAAAGTTGGAACAGCTGTCATTTTGGAATGATTGGGGTATATTTAGCCTTAGCACCTACCCTCTGACAGCTGTATCCAGATTCTGGTTTAAGTGGAGCAGGTGACATGGAAAACATTGTAGAAACATATATGAGACAGCCTAATTTGTCTTATAAATAAAACCTTTTCTACCTATAATATTGGCAGCTGGTGCAGTTGATAAGTGTGTCCCATTAATAGAGGAATATAAAATAATTTTGATTTAATCTCTGTTTAAAATTAAGAATGTTGTTAGATTTCTTTTTAACTCTTTTGCAAACATTTATCAGAAATTGCATAAATAACCTTACAGCAAACATCATGACCAAATTGCTATGAACTTTACTCTTGTTTTCTTGCAGCTTGGCACCATCTGCAGCCATGAGGATACTAATATTGACAGTATAAGCTAAAACATATTTTAGGAATGATTTCTGGTTTTGCTAATATTTTCTACTTGAGAACAATTTATTTTTGCAACCTGGAGTTACTTTACAATAATAGGAAGTCACAGGGAAGGATCAAGGAAAAATAAGCACTTCCTAGATCTGAGGGAGTCACTTGGCTGCGTAGTGATGCTGTGCCAGTTTGGGAGACAGGTAGTTACCCTGCTCCATCTTTGTAAAAAGGAAGGTCCAAATTCTTCTGCAACTTCAGAAATTTCTGTAATGGTTGAACAGACTGGGGAATTTTGTAGGCAAATTCCATAGCTTCAGGACAGCATTAATATTCTAAGTTGTGTGTTTATGAAGAAACAATGTATAAGGCTATTCAACCCCAACACTATTTTCTAAAATCTGCTCAAGGCTCTCGAAAGTGTCTGCGAGTCAGATGCTAGAGCGGAAGATTCCAGCAGATGTTTCCCAGTGCGTCCTCAAACAACAATGATTTTTTATTTACATTTTTTCAAGGTTAGAAAGGACCTCTAAGATCATCCAGTCCAACCTTCAACCCAACACCTCCATGACCACTAGACCATGTCCCAAAGTACCACATCCACTCACTTTATGAACTCCTCCAGTGATGGTGACTCCACCACCTCCCTGGGCATCCTGTTCCAATGTTAAACTGCTCTTTCACTTAAGAATCTTTTCCTAATTTCCAATATGAACTTCCCCAGGCACAGCTTGTGGCCATTTCCCCTTGTTCTGGAGAAGAGGCCAACAAATGCCAACAAAAAGGTCATAATGTTTAGTGCAAGAATGAAATATCATATGAAGAATTTTCTTGTCAAAGAGGGAAGATAAATGTCTATTGCCCTGAGGGAATACTTCTGCTTTTCATTTTCGTATTACTGTAATCCCTGATGAATAAATAAATAGTAAGTACCTAAAATTCCTCTTCACATGAGTAGCTTCCTTGTAGTCTTGAAGTTGTTCCTTTACTATTTTAATCTGGAAAATAGATCTATCTTCCCTTAAAGCAGCATGACTAGATCTAGCTGAGAAAAGGAGGATTTTGAATTTATTACAGTACCATATGTAGACACCTGGTGGAATGTGAGGTGATTCACATGTTCTTTGTAATTAGTGAGAAACTCTAAGTGGAGCTTTAGAAACAATTTGCAGAACAATAAAAAGAAAATGGTGTTGTTTATATTAACATTACAGATAAGCTGTGCTACAGGGAAGGGTGTCTCGGTTTGGGAAGACAGGTATTAAATTCTTTCAATTTAAAGGCCTTCAGGCAAGAGATTTGGGAAAAGGAACAACAATTCTTTATTAAGAACACTAAGGAAATAACCCAACCGTACACCCCAAACAACCAGTCAGAATATAAAGTGTCCTAGGGGTCCCGTCAGAGCAGAATAAAACCTGTCCCAATTTCAGTCTCTCCGGGATCGGCGACGGGGGGGGCAGTGGTGAGAGTTTCTCGGCTTCTCGGCGGCGGCAGCTCCTGGGAGTGGGGGCGCGGCAGCGGATAGCTCCAGCTGGGAATCCCAGGGTCCGGGCAGGCGGCAGCAAACAGCAGGACGATCGGGAATCCCANGAGGCATTCACTCCCCCACCCTCCTGAAGTTACCAAAATAAAACCATACAGCTTCCCAAATACAGATGAAAATAGAATACAAACTTCTTGCTTCTATAACCCAGGACAAAGGGGTTGAGTCACCATCCCTGGAAGTTTTGAAGGAAAGAGTAGATATTTTATTGGGGGACACAGTTTAGTAGTACTGATGGGGCTAGGAAAAGGTTGGACTGTATGATCTCCAAGGTCTCATCCAGCTGAAAATGTTCTATGATTCTGTATAGGATTCGTATGTAAGACTGAGAAATAGTGCTAAAGTGCTACAATAATGACTCTGTGAGACTGATAATCAGTTTTTACAGTTCAGAAAGTTATCTCTACTTTTACTATTGATTTACAAAGTCCCCATCATACTTTGAAGTATCAAGCTAGTTACACATCCCAGAAAAACTGGGTGTGTTTACATGCAAAAAAATCACACATTGTACAGTGGAAACATTAAGGAGTATAAAAGTGTTTTATAAGTGATTAATTTCATTTATTCATAACTTGAGTTTTTAACATATAAACATAGTCCCAATAAGTACTTCAGAGTATGCTGTTACATTGAGAAGCAGTTGCCAAGATTACCATATATTAGGAAGTTCCCACTCCAATTAGGATTGCTAAGAAAGCCATAATCAAGAGGTAATTGTCTTTGATGTGGGTTTAAATGCAAAGACAATAGATAAAATGAGAATTTTATGGTAACCACCAGTAAAATTATATTACATAACTACTCAGCCACTGAGAGACTAACTGAGAAAAGTTCTGAAGGAAAGATTTGTAAAGGTTCTAATATGATGTGCTTCAAAAAGCTTTATCATTCTGAGGTACCTGTGTTCTCACTGACTCAATCAATCACCAGAACTACACAGATTCAAACTATACATGGTTTAATAAGAATGCAAACATGTTAAAAATTTCCTCAATCGTGCAGAAAGTGTAATTAGGAAAGATGCAGTGAGTTAGAGCTTTAACTTGCAATTAACAATGGGGGTTGGACTCGATGATCTCTTGGGTCCCTTCCAACCCCTAACATCCTATGATCCTATGAACAGGAAAATGTGCTCCAATCTCTCTTCTGTCATATATTCCTCTGAGGGCTGGAGCCATGACACCACTTACGTTGATGTTGTTAACTTTTACATGCTTGGTTTCAGACTAGAAGGCAGTGTTTAATCTAGACATTCCTTCTGTATTACTTTAAAAAGCTCAGGAATAATCCTATGTAGATTCTTTCTATGTAATCATGAAACTAAAGGGAGAAATGTTAAGATTCTAGTTTCTTCCCTTCCATACTAGGCAATAGTGCTGTTTCAAGAAAGGTTAATGTAGCCCTTCCCTATATAATTTACAAGCCACAGGAAGAAATATCTCTCATGAAAAGCTAATAGAGCTATCCCAATAATTTGAACTCCAGTCAAAAGACATCCAAAGATTAACCTCCCTTTCTAAGCAGTCACATCTCATTCTCCTTTATCTTGAATTTATTATTGATTGTGACAAGAGGATATATGTGCAGCTTGGGAAGGGAATTTTTGCTCAAGGAACGTATACCCTCTGGCTAGTATGAAGTGAAGGCAAGACAGTGATGCAAAACCTCTAGGTGACATGGCTTCTAAGTGACCAGGGAATTTAGGACAGACAAAGGCATGACTTAAGTGTCTATAAAGAAGCTAGACAATGCTGTAGAGTAGGGTATATCACCTGACAATAGAGGTCAGTGATTGTGGGCTTCTCTTTAAAGTGATGGCTACTTTCTGACTCAATGTATAAGAAGAAAAGACTAAGAAAATATATAATTAAAAAAAAAAGATAAATCTAAGAGGTTTTCTTTTCTTATTATTGTTTACTCTTTATTTTTGGCAAGTCTGCTAACAGAATCTTTAAGCTATGCTGAATTCAGATTCATGTTTATGTCTAAAAGATATACTTTGTGACATGGGATCTGCACTTGCAATTCCTTTCAAACAACTGGATCTCTTTAAACCGGGGTGACATTTATAAAAAGATTAATACAGCATGAAAGAGAATTCTCAAACTTTCCCAAAGCAGAACTAATGAAACAACACAGATGGGCTCCTTGCTCAGCAAGGCCAGGAAGTTTTTGTTCTGTAACAGTAAAAGTAATTGCTCACTTCCTTCTTTCCTTACGGCCCCTTTACAAGTTAGAAAGTACTTGTAATTGCGGTAGCCAGTAATGATGAATATTTCTTGTGAAATTAATCCCTCTAATATCTCGGGAGGGGGTTTTTTCCTCTTACTTTTTTTGGGTTTTTTAGCTAATTACAATGAAGTTGCTACAATATCGCTCAGAATTCTGTGTTTCTTCACTATTCATACCTACACACTCAGGGGAAAGGTGAGTGACAGTTTTGCCTGATCTGACTTTGCCTCAATCATGTTGCCTCCCAAAAAGTAAAAAAAAAAAGAAATGTGCTAAGATGCAGATTTAAAAGTAAGCAACCAATTAATGAAATAGAGAGGAATGATGATTACAGAGTAATGAGTTCGTTCTTTCCACCCATCCAAGTGCTCTGCCTCAGCTAACCAGTTTACTCTGAATGATTTAGTGGTGCAGAGCACTGCTTTTGCTTTTGGTGTATATTGTCACTTATCTGTTGAACCCCATATAACTTCAGGGGAATTTTCTGTCTTTTGTCATCCTCTATCCATGGAAAAACAGAATAATGTGATTCTCCAAAGTAAAATCCTGTGGAGAAGTGTAAAATGCAGCTCAGATATAGAAGTTTAAATTGCAGAAGGGAAATGGAATGTAGTTTCATTGTTCAAGTGTTTGGAATGTCTGTATCAAGTCTGTAAATTGCTCAGGTAAACCTCAGAAGGGTGATCTGTTAATTAAAGATTGAGCTTTGAATGCTCAGAAGTTTTATAATTTCTTTGCACTTTGTAACAAATACAGATGAAACTCTGAATTTCAAGGTAAACCAAACACTGGATGCATGGATGCATGAATGCATAGATAGATAGATAGATAGATAGATAGATAGATAGATAGATAGATAGATAGATAGATAGATAGATAGATAATTATGGGTTTATTGCTTTTTTTTTTTCTGGCAGGTAGAAGCAAGAACTCTGTAGTTATTAATTCTTATATCTTTATGTCCTTTGAATGTCTGTGAAACAGCTAAATCAAACTGGAAATGGGAATACCAAGTTGTTTAAAGTGTTGGTGTGGACTGATCATATGATGTTCATACTTCAGTACAGTTGGATGCTGCATTTATTAGCAATTATTTACCCATGACTGCTGTCTTCTAGTATTACTCTGATGACAAAAGGCTTATTCATTGCTTCCAAAAGCTTTATTCTTCCCATTTATTTATTTGTCTTCACAGTGTAAAGAGGGTAGAGCAAGATCCTGTAGAATTTCACTAATAATATCTTTGAGAAGAAAAAATATTTTAGAAATATTTTTTAATTTGTCCCAAATAATTTTTTTATTTCCTGCAGGTCCTATTCTGAAATTAAAAGGGTCAGATTTTTTTCACCAAAGAGTAACAGATGTGAAAATGAAAAGCTATAGGAAGGTCTAAGTTTCACTAGAAAACAAGTAATTTATAATGATATTAATGAGACCATTTCATTGCCACTGTCTCCACATGAACTGTTTTCCACACTGAAATACCTGCTGTTGACTCATAAAACTTCTCTGCTTACAGAGTACCTGTTTTAATTCATTAGCTTTGAAATGACATCACTACTCTCTGGAACAGATCAGTCTGCTGTGAGTGTCAGGGTGATGATGAGACTGCAGTCAGCCCCTCTCTGACTACTCTGCATTGTGTTGCTTTGTATCATCCTCAGCCTGCCCAATTATCTGCCTTAGCAGCCTCACACTCATCTTGATTTTAAAACTGTTGTTTCAGCTTGTCTATAATGGGATGAAGATGCTTACTTAGGCAGTCATCATCCTGGAGGATGATTTACTGAACTATACTCTTTAATTGAAAGATGGGACATGGAGACAGAGCTAAAGTTAAAATCATATATCTCCAGAATTCTTGGGCAAAGACATTTTCTGGTTATGACACCTCTGAGTTTCTCAGACAACAAAGCTGATGAAGGGCCTGGAGGAAGACAGCTGAGGGAGCTGGGGTTATTTAGCCTGAGGAAGAAGAGGCTGAGGGAGAGATCTTATTTACCCTCTACAGCTACCTGAAGGGTCATTGAAGAGAGGTGGGTGCTGGTCTCTTCTCACAGATAATGATATCACATCAGTGATAGTACAAGAGGGAAAGGCCTCAAACTGCACCAGAGTAGACTTTGGCTGGACATTTTTTTACTTAAAGAGCAGTCAGGGGTTGGAACACTCTGCCTAGGGAAAAGGGTGTTCAGTCACCATCCCTGGAGGTGTTTAAAGGTCATTTAGGTATGGTGCTTAGAGATGTGGTCTAATGGTGACCTTGGCAGAGTAGGGTAACTGGTTGGACATGATCTCAGAGGTTGTTTCTGACATGAATGATTTATGATTCTGTGATTCTTCCATAAAGCATGGCTGTCTTCTCAAAACACAAGCTCGAGAAACAACCCACCTACAAGGAAATGAAGAAACAGTGGGGAACCCATGAAAACATGTTTTCCCACCCAAATATTTATTAATTTACAGAAGCACTAATTGGCTGAGCCAGAGGTGGGTTCTATTCACAGCTGTGAAGGCTTCCCAAAACTTCTTGAAGGAGCTATTTCAGGACCTACCTTCATTAATAGACCCCTCTCTGACCAGCTCAAACCATGACAGATTGAAAACTAAAGATTTGCTTTTTGGTAAGAAATTTTAAATGATTTAACAGAAGCTAAATGTCTAACATAGTTTGAAAGCCAATAGCAGTAAATATTTAGCTTCCTTTTCTTTAGAACAAAATAAACACCCACTTCTCTTGTCACATAATTAACCAAAGTAAAACCATCAAGAGGCCTGGACAGTAAACAGACATTTAAGTCTATATCTTGCAATTATACATGCTTCATATTTTACTCTGCTTATTGAGATTGCTAATCCAATTAAGTTGAAGACTTTAAAATCGTGTATCAACTACTTTATCAATACCCAAGACATAGGTTTCTGCTGCTTTGAAGTATAATTCTCATTAGCACAAATGGAATCTCTAGAACCACAGGATCATGAGATAAAGAATGGAAATAATGATTTTAGTGCTCCTGTTGTTTCCTCACTGGCAAAATTTTAAAACTATGAATGTAGCAATAACATCAATATCATTAATACAAAGTGCCCTTATCATGGAGGGGTGAGGGATGAAATGTCTTCAGATTTTTTTAAACAAATACTTCAATTAACTGTCATTTAGACACTGGAATGGACTGGTTATTTGTCAAGGCCTGGTTTGTTGGTTTGGGGTCGTTTTATCTACTTTGTTTAAGACACCTACAACAACTGTTTCCTACTATGCTAATTGTGCTTGGTGCTTGTTATTTCACCCATAAATTAATTGGTCTGCTCTATCTTCTTGAAATCTTAGTTCTAATTATGTCATAACCCTAGGGAATTCCAATTTGCAGTGAAGGGAAGTGAGATAGAAAAGGGAAGAAAGAATCAAAGTTGGATTAAGATGGTGATTATAGTTAAGTTTCTCTCCATTTATCTAATGTCTGCGCATTATATGAGATAAATAATACTGATAACAAAACCTGTAACTGACTTCTTATCTTATAAACTGTTCTTGCTGTGACTTTCTGAACATTCCTTTGCAAGTAACTTCTCCTATGGTTATGCTGAAGGCATCTCTGAACAAATGTCTTCACTTTAAATGTATTAAGCTACAAATGAAACAATTTATTTCTGACAAAAAAGGCAGTAAACGTCATTTAAAACAAAAATCAAATCAACAGTGCAGCTTTGCCATATTCTGGTGGAAAAAAGAGAAACCTCAAACCCAGGCACTTAAAATTCTCAGCAGATCTACCCATAGAGTGTAAACCAAAACTACAATAAAGAAAATACTTGACATCATCCAAGACACAACAATGGAAAAAAATGTGCTTGTTAAAGCCCAGGCTGTGAAAAGATAATGTCTTATACACATATTTTTCATTGTACTAATTAAAAATCCTGTTATTTTACCACCCGTGAAAAGATAGGGAAAATAATGACTGCTGTCAGACCTTCGCTGTAGAGGTCTTCACATTCTATAATGTTTTGACAGCTCTCATCCTATTTTTCTGCGTCTAACAAAAATCTAGTTTACCTTAGCTGAAACGAATCTCCCGTGGCAGTGCAGATCAGTGAGGTGTGTAGGTGTCTGAAGTACAGCATGAAATGAAATACGCTAACAAATCAGCTTTCATTCAGTTTTATTCCTCCTACCTTTGAGAAGCTTATGTTATTCTCAAATCCGTCTGCATGCAGCAGCATGACCTCACCCGCAATTGTCTTTTGTCTTCGTACTTTAGATTATTTTAATTGTTTTCTGTACTGATGCCTTCTATACACAGTAACCATGGAATAATCAATCATCCATCTTTCCTTTGTTTTTAAGTTGTATTAGACTAGATCCTAGCACTCTGTCTTTTCTCCACACCAGAATTTACCTATAGATAATATTAAGAGCATAATGCAATAGAATGTGATATAATAATTATAATATAATAGAACACAATAGATTAGAATATATTAATAACATAATATAGACACCATAATGCTAATAATAGAAACTATAAATATTTGACATTTATGACAACATAAATATTGTCTCAGCTCTTTAGCTTATAAATATTAGAAGCTTGCAGTTATTGGTGTCTTACTAGACCTAATTGCTTTACATATAAATTCAAACTTTTACCTCAGTTATGTTCAGGTTGAAGATGAATAAACGACTCCATGTATCACTGATATTTCTCCAGAATTAAAGCAATGTTGTTGAACAATCAGTTTAGCTTGCAGTTGTTTTCTACCTTGAATTAAGAATGCTCAACCACTACTGACGTTTCTGTATGAATTATCATTTTATGTTAGCCATGTAATTGTATTATGTAGGATCCTTATCAATGTCAAACACTGTTTACTCCTGTGAAAGAGATATCTTTCACATATAGTACTTTAATATGTAAGTACTTTAAGATAGTGCTTTAATATGTTTTCCTTCACTTTCCCATCTCTAAATGTCAGTAACTCACTTGCATTTAGCAAAAGAGAAAATGGATTTTTTTTCCCCCCCCAGTCCTCAAGCATTTATTTCTGCATCCTGGTGTCTTCTTATGATCCTCTTAAAAATAAGAACAAGAAAAGAGCAGCAATCCACCTGAAAAGCATGTGCAAGCACTTCAAGTGTCCGAACTATATGGCTGAAATGTAAAAATTCCAACTATAAGAGAAATTAGAAGAAAAATATTAAATAAGCTGTTTCATATGCTTATACTGTTTTCTGATAATATCCATAACAGTGACATTAGTTAAACTAAGAACTTTCTGGAAGGAATGTAATTTGTGACTCCCTATGCTTTATTCTTATAGTGACATGGGTGGGATGTGAGAATGTATGCACAGCCTTAAACATGTGTTCTAGCTCTGACATACTCCAGAAGCCTTCTTGCATATTTATTGCGAAACATTGTTCTCCAGAATTTAAGGACCATGAAGACAAGAGATGATGATCTAAAGTTCTATTTTCTGCACTAAGTAGAAAATTAACCTAAAGTAATGGAGCGATGCAGGTTTATATATACCTTCAACAGTAGGAACCAGATGATTCTTCTCTGTTATGTATAACATCAGATAGTAATCTGCCAATGCTGGCAGATCCAAAACACTTTAATTGTTCAAGTATGGTCATGCTAGAGGTCACAGTTCCCATTCTCAGGGGTTATAAAACACTATTTTTAAATTTTGAGAGATGCCCAACATGGTTGCTAACACCCTGTCTCCTGACACACTGCCCCCTGCCTGACGGTCGCAGTGTAAGCAGGATGCTGCCCACAGGTGTGATTAGCTCACAGTGCACCACCACTGGTGGAGTTCAGGAGCAGCATGACTTTCCCACACTGAAAAGTTATTGTACGGTTTCTGTTGCTGCCAGATAGCCTAGACACAAATTGTACCTGGCAGCCCTCTGGAGCCATGACATTGCTTATAATCCTATATGCTATAGGTGATTTTGTGAGCTGCTCTACTCTGTGGTATTGCTCATCTTTCTTGCTGTACAAATACAAGTTTGTTTTATAGCTTACTTTGAAGCTTCGTTACCATTTGGATCACAGTTTCTCAGTCAGCCTGGTAAAAACACATCAGCATATACCATGAGGACTACCAGGATCTTGGCATCCTTCTGTACCATTTATTTCTCCTACAGACACAAGTGTATTTAATGAATGATGTATACAATTTAAAAAGAAATCAAAGTCAAACCCAAGTGCTGAAATAGGTTGTTGCTGAGCTAAGTTGAAGGTTGCTGCAACAGTTGAGCTGAATTTGTCAAAGCTGCTTTGTGGAATTCACTTTGTAGCAAATTCTGCTAGAAGTTAAGGCTTTGAGAGAACAAGAGTTTTGTAGGTTCAAGGAAAATTGTTCCTTTTAAAACACTTGTAGCAAGAAAGCTAAGAAAAAAATATTTGATTCTTTAAGGTATCACAAAATTCATTGTTTCTTGGCAGATGAAATCTCTTGCTGTCTAAATTACTGCCTTATCTACTTCCAGACATGCACTGAGAAATCATGTTTGAATTCCTTTTATTACATAGGTGGCATGTATTAAAAATGAGATAGCATTGGAAAGATACTCTGTGAATACAACACAATTGGCTGCAGTGATTTCATAGCACAAAACCTGGCAACAGTAATTTTTTAACTCCTTTACAGCTCAGGAATACCCCCAGTAGCTTATCGTGGAGAAATTCAGCTTTGAGGGATAGAACGTACATCAAGGTATTTTTCATGCTGGATGTAATTACATCTTTATGAATTCAACTTCCCTTGATAAAAAGAATTAGATGTACATAATTTTTGACTGGGATATAGACTTCAGTTTCAGCTCATGGGATACTAGAAAACAGATTGAGAAACAAACGTCACAAAAAGTGTGAGACAAAGCAAACTGGCATATAAGAAGGACAAGAAGAAAACATCATGCAAGAAACTTGATTACTTGGAGAGAGAACTCATTTTTTTTTTGTAACTCTGAATGGTCTTGTGTAGGAGTACTTTGGGAAAGTAAGAAATTAATTCCATTTGGTATTGACTTTTGTCCTCCCTTTTCTCTGCAAAGAGGTACAGTTCAGAGATGTGCTATTCATTCACGTGTCTGAGCTTTTTAGCTATGGGCTATCTGAGCAAGCCACAAGAGACTGAGAAGAAATCACTCCTATTTAATGATACAGACCATCTGGCAGTAGGTAGGATACCAGATTCATGGAGCAAGTCATGCAAAAAAATTGAAATAAAGTATTGGTTCACTGGTGCAGCTATGCATTAAAATTACCTTGGACACAATCCTTCTGGGGTCAAGCTGAAAGAATATTTCAGCTTTCCCACCAGAACAAAATTTGACAGCAATTCATTCTTGATCATGTAAAATTTGGCTAAAATAACAATTTTTTTTTACTTTTCAAGAAGGCTTTTATTTTCAGGTAACTGAGAAATAAGTAAAATGGGCAATATTTAAATCTAAATTATTTAGTTAATTAAATGATAAACCCAAATGTAACTAAACCTAATGAAGTACAAATAATAAAGCTAAATAATCACCAAATTGTGCGGTCATGCACATACAATTTTACTTCCCTTTTTTCCGCAGGGTAGTCTTGATAGAAATGATCTTGCTAACTCAATATAAACTCATCAACAGTATCTGTTGCAAAACGCATTTTGCAGCCAAAAATGGATCACCTAGTAGCTGTTGTTCTGTCTCTTTGAAATAGAATTTTAAAAATGTACCTGTCCTGCAATGTATAAAATTAATTGCAAGATCAAGCAGATGGCAGCTGGTAATTGCTGCTTCAGATTTTCCAAATTCTGTGTATATCCAAATCTCTTAATCAGCTAGTCTGTTCTTTGCAGATCAGGTCTGTCTCCTGCATTTCTTTTCCTGTTTGGATGATCAGCTTCCTGAATGCATTTGTTCAGCACTTAACCTGCTCACAAATTCTGCTCATGACTGTTTAGAAGATAAATAAAGGTAATGATAACTGTGGCGATGCACTGTGCAGCAAAGGTTTCTTCATGTTTTTAAATCATTAGTTTTTTTTCCCCCACTAAAACAAAAGAAAACTTGCTGCAGTCATGTAACAGATTTATGTAAAAGGAGCTTTTGGAACACTGTTTTCAATCGTGAATGTTCCTTTTTTTTTTTTTTTGAGCAGATTTGAAACTAGTGGCTTCTGCCAGTCTATCCATCTTCAATTACTTTACTGTCAATTACTGCCACAGCAGAAGTAAACACCATCAGCAAAAAGTTGTAACAGACAGATAGCATCTTAAATGTCCTGTTTGAAGGACAGAAACATAATAAAAACCCTGAATGCTGATTGAAAATCTTACCAGTGCAGAGAAAAGCCTGGAAGATCAAAAGAAGTAGTTTGGACTTACACTTTTTGCTGTTTAATAGAAGATGAATTCTTGCCGCAGCAGGAGTATGAGTTTACAGACAGAATGCAAAGTGTTGAATCAATTCCATGAGAATGCAAGCATTTTAAGTCAAATCCTAACTATTATTCAAAATGCTTGCTTTTATTACTGGGACTAAGCTAAGCTGGACATAAGGTTTCAATATTTAATTATGAAAATGTCTTATGCACTAGGGAGCTTTGGAAGAGAAGGAGAAAGGACGTTAACTTGACATCACATCGTAATTTTTGAATGGTAATAGTTCTTGTGATGATTGCCAAGTTGGTATTCACCTGAAACTCATCAGCATTTTTATGTCTTATTAATCTTGTTTGCTGAGATTGTGTAGCTGGCCAAATTAGATTGGATGATGGAAATTTCTGTAGGGACTGTAGATACGCTGGGATATGTACATTTACTGGAGTTTAATGGTAATAATTAATATTATCTTCTTATGAACAACACCTTCAGATAATGAATGACAAAAACGAATTAGTTTTATCATAATGGAGGTTATAGAGAAAATGTGTCAGGAAAATGTGTTCTTTCTTATAATTTCTTTGCTTTATGCCTCCCAGTACAAGTATCAATCTCCTTGAGAACTAGATAATGTGATACTTTTGCTATTACTAAGTTTCTGACTCTTGGAAACTCCAAACACATTTGGTTTTGTAGTTAATAATCCGATCTGTTTTATCTTTCCTAGATAGAGTTTAGTGGTTGAGTAATGTCAATTTTTGTTTAGTCTCTATGTCATTCTATAACATTACAGTTTTATCAGACATAAATTTTTTAGCTCAGTTTGGATCTATTGAATTCAAAGCAACAAACCAAGAAAACATTAAACTATCACCAGTTATGATTGAAATATAGCATGTCATTGAGCGTGAACTTCCATGGGAGGATGACATGTTAGAATACAAGAAGATCCCCCATATTTGTTAAGTGTATCTTATGACAAGACTTAGCATGATTCACTACAGTGTCATCACAACAGTTTCTTCTGTCCTTTCCCAGATAATTAAAAATGTCTGCCTTTTCCCTGGTTTTCTAGAATAGACACAGTACTTTCTGTTATTACTTTGTCATGTGATTACTGAAATGCAACCGAGTAATATGTGCTTAATCAGGGGGAGGGGAGAAGAATTCATTGAAAAGATATTGTTGTATTGGGACCTGGCAGTACTGGTTGACAACTGGCTAAACATGAGCCAGCAGGGTGCCCAGGTGACATGGAAGGCCAGGGGTATCCTGTCTTATATCAGCAATAGTGTGGCTGGCATGACTCAGGACATAATTTTTCACCTTGTTGTACTGTTTACTGTTGTACTGT
This sequence comes from Upupa epops, assembly GCA_013397515.1. Taxonomy (NCBI): domain Eukaryota; kingdom Metazoa; phylum Chordata; class Aves; order Bucerotiformes; family Upupidae; genus Upupa; species Upupa epops. The sequence continues at coordinate 26,591 of VZRI01009655.1, forward strand.
TGTTTTTCACCTTGTGTACTGGCAGCAGTTCTGGGCCCCTCACTTCAAGAAACAGATTGAGGGGCTTGAGTGGGTCCAGAGGAGCAATGAGGTTGGGGAAGGGACTAGAGAGAAAGTGATGAGGGGAGGCTGAGGGAACTGGGATTGTTCAGCCTGGAGTAGAGACTTGGGGGGAACTTTCTCCCTCTCTACAACTACTTGAAGGGAAGTTGTAGTGAGGTGGGGGGTTGGGCTCTTCTCCCAGGCAACTAGTGATAGGAAGAGAGGGCAGGGGAGGTGCTACAAGAGGTTTAGTTTGGATGTCAGGAAATCCTTCCTCATGGAAAGGGTGCTCAGACCCTGGAATGCAGTGCCCAGGGCAGTAGTTGCATTGTCATTACTGGAGATGATTAAGAACAGACTGGCTGTGGCCCTTAGTGCCCTGGTCTGGTGGATGTGGTAATGTTAGATCATGGGCTGGGCTTGATGATTTCAAAAGATCTTTTCCAGCTTCAATAATCCTCTGATTCTGTGAGTCTGATAATGCATTTCTGGAAAGAAAAGTGCACTGACTAACACAGGCACATGTTTATTCTATCCAGAGTACTGTTTTTTAAATTTCTGAAATGTTAAACAGTTTATCACTGTCTGCAGTTGGTACTAAAATTTCAAGAGACATTAACTACTGAAGGGATAACAGGACTAATTACAGTCACTGTATGGATTTAAGGCTCTGACACAGAATTGTGTAACTATGCCTAGATGAATTTTTTTCCAGCAGGACTCACTTTGGAGATGTTTCCAGCTCGTCAAATTTTCTGTAGAAAATTACATTGGTATAAAGTCTAAGCCGCAGCCAGCAAGCATCCACCAGTGTTGATTTAGAAGGATTATAAAGGTATCATTTACACTCTGTTGCATGCCTTCTGCAATCCTGTGCCAGCTGACAGCTTGTTGCCAGTGACAAAAATATGTTATTAAAAATCCGGGATTGCAAGGTGTTAAGTGATCCAATGTCCTTCTCTGTTCTGGGCATCTGGGCAATGCAGAAACAAATATTTCTAATACATATTAGAGCAAAGAAGATTTCCTTAGTTACTGAATGTCACAGTTTGAATTTGGTGGGTTACTTGGGCTAAGTGGTTTTGGAAAACTCCTTGTTTTCCTTTTGTTCTGGACCATTAGCTCATTAGCTAAACTAAATGGTTAATTTTGTCTCAGGATAAACCCTTGACACTGAAGAAATCTGGAGTTTGACTTTTCTATCACCTCATGCTTACAAAGAATTTTTCATTGCTGAGGAAAAGTTAAGCTATATTTTAAGTCCATGTATCAATGCATATCACTTTCTTTCCTTTTCTAGAAATTCATCAAAATGACGTCTTAGGCTTCCCTTATTCTCTTCTGACTGCTGCATCCAGATTTGATAGCTAATCCTCAAAGGGAGGTAAACACACCAGTCCAATAAAGCACCACCATTAAAATGCAGCTCTCTAATAATATTCGTAAGCATTGCTGAGATACAGACCATCAACAATCAATTCTGCATACCTGATTATAAAGGAACGGGGCACTTGTGCTTCTCAGTGGGGCTTACATACTCAATCCAGAGGGAGCCACACCTATGTTCTCACATATTGTCAATTTAGAGGATTCTGCACAGTTAAATCAGTTCAGGAAAACCGTAGTGTTTTCTTTAACATGGAGTACAATAATATTTGCTTCTAAGATGTTACAGTGCTACAAGTTTTGTCCATAGAGACAGTTATAGCATATTTGAAAACCAGGGAGATAATGGAACACATACATATACATTACCTTGTGTAAGTATGCAATGTAAATCTAGATATTCATTGCAACGTTTTACTCAGGAGAGTTTCTTTTCTCCCTTATGACTGTTTTTTTAAACTTCCTGTATCTTCTTTTTTGATTAAAACTATCTCTGATAACAGTATGTTCATTGTAGCCTAGGCTTTTGTTGTCCTGTTATTACATGACATTTAGTAATAACAAGTGGTCAATTATCTCTTACAGAATACCATCAGAAAGGAAATTGAATATACATGCATCTTCTGTCTCACTGTACAAAGGATTGAGTTCTACTAACCTTAGCATCAATCTAATTAGCATGATGGTCGAAAGTAGTATTTTTTATCATTAGGTAGTTTAGGGTCTTTAGAGTGTAAATAACTATTTTCTGTTATAGATGGAATGAGTTAGACAATATTATTCTCATGACCCAATGATGATAATATTATTATGGCCAAGACATTCTTGATCTTCCACAAGCTTGAAACTTGTAACAAAATCTGCACTAGAGCAAACATTTCATTCCCACATAGATTCATTGAAAAAGGAGTTGGAAAAAAAACCCCAGCTATACGGTTACAAGCAAACACAAGGAAGAAAAATAGCTATACAATTTTCATGCAAGGCTTGTATGGCTGGTGCTACCATTTAGGCAATGAATAAGTTCCATGCTGTTTAATAATTGCATTAGGCTCAGGTAAACATTTGACTTTATTTCATTATTTTTTTCTGAATCACAGGAAAGTCAATGGTTAATGAAAGGACAGGCATTCTGATAATGTCATGTTAAACTTTCCATGAAGGACATAAATCATTAAATATCACTGTTCCAAAAGGTTTTAGTCTGCCAGTCTTTGCATCCGTTTCTCCTCAGGTAATGATTAATAGTGGCTGAGGCCATGTGGAAATCCTTTATCATTGACTGCCAAAAGTACATATGTGATAGATGCATTCTGTGAGGGTCTATTACTGCTCTGGATTAGGTGATAGATTGGCCAATTCAAAATTTCCCCCTTCCCTGCTCCTTTCTGTCATTGGTACTTTTTGTCCAAGATTCAGGATTTTGAATAGAAATACGCCAATCATTCCAGTAGACATATGAGACAGCTATAAAACTTCATGCCTACCCCATGATGTCAACACCATGCTGTGTGATGTTGCACTGGCATTGGCTGCCTCTGACAACACTGAAAAAATTATGTTTACATCAATTTAAATCTGATTTTGTTAATGAACAGACTGCTTCTGAAAATGTTTTCCCTCTGTTAGCTTTTCTAAGCCATGTTTTTAGAACACTAGTGAAACAACGCACTTCTGTGCTATCTTGTAGAGATAGACTATAGAAAGGGAAGATAAGAAAGGAGATGAGACCAAACCTGGAAAATCTCAGTTCCCTGTATAGTCCTGCTCAACCAGCACAGAAACGTTTGTAGTTCCTACAAGGCCACTCTGTGAAAACTACCCAGAAACACAATCATTTTGCAACATGCCACTATAAATATATGGGCAGCATAACTCTCATTTCATTCTTATGTCTTTTCCTAATGGCATACAGAATCATTACTTCTATTTACAAACTAGGAAACCGAACCATGAGACCAGGGCAGTGATTTGTACCTGAGCATATTAAAAGCTCAGAGTAAACAGGGAACTGAGTCCAGAACTTTAACTTTCCAATCCAGAGACATTAAGGTCTGGGAGCAGACTCATTTCTTCACATTATTTCTACTATAAATATATTTTTCAGTTGCATAGAAATCCAATCCCAAGAAGGACTACAGTGTTCACAACAAGGTTAACAGAAACTGTAATGGACACAAAGGGAATAGAATCATAGAATCATTAGGGATCAGAAGCAGCCTCAAAAGATCATCCAGTCCAATTCTCCTGCCACAACAAGATCACCCAGACCAAGTCCAGGTGGGTTTCAAATGTCTCCAGAGAAGAAGACTCCAGAAACCTCCCAGGCAGCCCCCTCCAGTGCCCCATCACCCTCACTGAGAAGAAGTTACAGAATCAGTCAAGGCTCAAAGGGACCACAGGATCACCCAGTTCCAACTCCCCTGCCATGGGCAGGAACATCCCACCCTAGGTCAGGCTGTCCAGAGCCTTATCCAGCCTGGTCTTAAAGACCTCCAGGGACAGGGCCCCAACCACCTACCTGGGCAACCCATTCCAGGCTCTCACCACTCTCACGGTGAAGAACTTCCTCCTCCACCACCCACTTTCTGCTCAGTTTCTGCTTAGGATTTCTTGATCCATTTGTGGCCTGTCTGTTTAGTAACCCACAGCAGGTGTCTCTTCATGTACTTGTGCAGCCTTCCCTTGAACAATACAAATCCCCAAGTAGTTAATGATCTGCTTCTGCACCTAGATTCTCATAAGTCTATGGGGCCAAAAGGCATTCACTGAAGAGTACTTGGGGAGCTGGCAGTAGAGCTCACTAAGCCTCTCTCCATCATCTTTCAACAATCCTGGTCAACAGGGGAGGTGCTAGATAACTCGAAGGTGGCTGATTTGATGCCTATCAAGGAGGGCCAGAAGGAGGATTCAAGGAACTACAGGCCTGTCAGCCCGACTTTGGTACAAGGAAGGATCATGGAGATGATCATCTTGAGTGAGCTCTCATGGCAATTGCAAGGCAGCCAAGGGATGAGAGTCAACTATTTTTCATTATCTGTTTTGTCAAGCTCTAAGTAACCTCAGAGATAGTGTTATCTGAGTCTAAGTAGTTTTTCTCTCTAACTTCTAGTAGTCTATTATTTCCCATTTGTTGAGCATCCACAAACAGAAAAATACCAGCTAAGGATGAAAATAAAAACCCCTAAATCCAAAACTGATTAGAAACTACAAGGGTAGAGGCTGGCACAAGGGTGGTAGATGCTGATGACGATGCTCTGAAATAAATGAAACTTACAGTTTAATAGTAGCTGAAGGTTTGATTCTATGTTTATGGACAGTTGACAAATTCCCTAATCTCATATTGTTTTTTTCAGCATCATCTCAACTGCCAGATGAATGACCAGCAACCTGGTTGAACAAGATATTAAGCTCCATTAGAGGGAATGCATGTCTTTTTCCTTTGTCTTGATGAAAACTAATTCATAATAACAATGGGAGCTGCCACCAGTTCTTTGAGCTCTTTAGAATTCTCATTTTGCTAGCCGGTGAATTTAAATCACACATTTTAAAATAGTTGGTGACTTATGTGTAGAAAGAACTCTGAGGATAGATCATGTGATGATTTTTATCTTTGAATTGGCAATTTTTATTGATCTTGGTTTTCAAAATAAATTGGTTCATATTTCACTTCTGTTCTCCTGTGAACTGTGATTTAACCTTCACTTAACAGTTTAAATAAAAGGTAGCTTCTGCCTATAATGAAAAGTTGTGATTAATTTCACAGGACAGTTTATCACTAAACATTGAATTGCAGCATAATAAATAAACTGTGGAGTCTGCAGAAACCAGTTTAATATTGGTATGCACTAAGAACACCCTAGAAGTTTTGTAAACCAGATATTTTCCACAGAAAACCTCATGACAGAACCCAAAATTGAAATCCCACCATCCTGCAGAGAAACAAATTAAAACCCAATGTAACCCAGGTGAAATAGGATTTATCTTGCCTGGTGACCCTCCAACAGCAATAGGCACCCAGTGTTCAGGTGGTATTACAGGCACTTCCAGAAAACAGCATCAGAAAACTTTAGCCTCCAAGCAGATGTCTAAAATTAAAGACAGAAGTTGAGTTTTGGAGATTTCCTCTTTCACTAAAGAGGTGGCTTCATGACTAAGGCACATTAATAGCTAGTTTTTATGTAGGTCAAGTGGAATAGGATGCACTGCAAAGCTATGTTACTTGTAGGCTACCATGAGGAATGTGAACAGAGCTGATGTCTTAGGAAAAGGCTTTCATTTGCACAGATGGGTGAAAATGCAGCTGAAAACTAGAAAAATGTGACATTTCATAGTTGATGCAAAGTGATAAGTATCACAGATAAAGATAGTGTCTGTTGAAAGGCTTAGAATTGCTTCCATGTGAGGAACAATTGAATAGGATACCTGAACAAAAACATAAATCATGGCAATGTCCTGTTCTGTGTACAGGAGAATTATGCAGCCTTGATGAGCAACAGTCAGCTGTTAAAACCTAACAGTGAAGTTAAGGATTAGCTCAAGACTGTCACTATCAAGTTATAACATTAGAAATTATTTTTTTCTCAAACAAAATTAAAATAACTTTCTTTGTGTAATAAGAAATAGCCATTTTGTATTGAATAAAAAATTGATAGGAAAGTTGAGGACATGTGAGCAGAGAAATATTTCTTTCTCCATTTCCTTCTGTTAAGTCAAAATGAAAAAAAAAGGTACTTTATTTCTTATTGAAAAAGGGGAATGAGGAAAAACAAAGGATGTATTCTCACACTTTTACATTTCCTCTTCCTCTTGGCTAACTTGACAGAATAAGAAAAACTCAAAATAATATTGAGTTGTGTTGATTGCAAAACAGATGTGATCTCACCTAGATCTTTCAATAAAAAACCAAATCCATAACTTTGCCTAGAAAGTCCAGACTTTTTCTTATCTACAGATTGCTCAGCACAGAGGGTGATCTCAAGCACTCTGAACTGCTGAGATAGAGACCTAATTTCTAATTCATTCACACATCTAGGAAAAAATATTATTGCAATCAAACACTGGATTATAAAACAAGGTATCTGAAAAAATATTTGTGTTTGGAATTTATTTTTTTCTATTTCCTTGGATCATAGAACTATAGAGTCATCAATGGTTGGAGAAGACCTTCAAGATCAGCAAGTCCAGCTATCCACCCTACAGCCCTGAAACACTAACCTGTCTCCTGAAACATCCTATCTGCCAATTTTTTAACCCCTCCAGGGATGGTGTCTCCACACCTTCCCTGGGCAGCCTGTTCCATGGCCTCCTCTCTCTTTATGGGAAGTTTTGCCTAAGATCCAATTGGAATCTCCCCTGGTGCAACATGATCCCATCTCACTTCAGGTAGATGCAGAGAGCGGTGATGTACCTCAGCCTCCTCTTCTCCAGTCTCAGCAGCACCAGCAACCTCAGCCTCTCCCCATTAGACCTGTTCTTTGGACCCCTAATCAGCCCAGCTGCCATATTCTGCACTCTCTCTAACACGTCAATGTCCTTTCTCTACTGCAGTGCCCACAGCTGCACAAAGTGCTTGAGGTGCAACCACACAGGGACCAAGTATAGGGGCAGGACACCTCCTTGGTCCTGCTGCCTAAGAAATACCTTTCAAAGTTTATGATCTTCAGTTTGATATTTATAAAATGAGGGTAATGTTTCTTCTCATTATACTTTTAAATCAAAGTCAGTGTTGCCTTTTATCAGGACCATGGGGACACTGTACACTAACATTGTTTAAGGTTCTTCTGTAATGCTTTTATTAAATAATGTGGTTTAAAACAGCATAATGAAAGGCAAATTTTCTTTGCTCTGCTACCTAAATTATATGTTCCTGTATCTCAAGACAGAGCCATACAGTGCCAGCAGAATAAAGCCAATTTAAATGATAGCCCAGTGTACAAAAATCACCACAGTTTTTAACCCTTGTTTCTTCACTTTACAGTTCCAAGAAGTAGGATTGACTGGGATATAAATAGGATAACAAAATATCACATGCTTATTCAATCATGTGTTTGCAATGCTAATTAATTATCAGAAAGGCCAGAATTACTAGGAAATCTAGAAATCACTAGAATTGTGATTTATTTAAAGTGATTTTCCATGCCTTATAAACATGCAATTTAATTCCTACTGCATATTGAAAGAGTTCTTTTTGCCTTTTTAATACAGACTTGCGTGTGTCCAATTACATTGCATGTATGGAATGTAAAGTCTCATCACAAATTCATTCTAACTCCAGCACATTTTATACTTGTGCCTGAAGTTGAAGCTTAGACAGAAAATACATGGAAAATCATGGGTTTGGCTGTGAAATTTGATCATGCAGTGCTTTAGTTAGAATTACTTGAGTTGGCCATGAATGTAATTAGAATTGTGCAGTGCCAAATCATTGCAGAAGTTCCCAATTAAGTAGCAAAAAATCTTATATGAAACATAAATCCTCCTCCTATTCTGTTTTGTATAGTGAATAAAACATTTTTAACCATTTCTTTTGATCTTTCAAAAGATGCAAAGTTGAACTTGAGATAATAAAATATATTGATGAGTTTTATCTTTAAATTTAGAATCCACATCATTACTGACTGAGACACTATTTCATTACATTCTGTAAGATTACATTCAGAACTATAATGCTGCATCCAATTATTTACTGCATCCACTCTGGTCATTTGAAAAATATTACTTTCATTTCTTTATAATTACAGAATGTATTCTAACAGCATGGAATTCTATGCATGTTATATAAGGGGTTTCTAACATATGGAGTTTGAATATAATCATATGCTATTTTCGGGGATATGTAGGCTACTTAACGAAATAGAAAAGGTAACAAGCAGTAATATAAGATACTTATGAAATTACACTTCACTCTGAGAAATTAAGAACATCTTTGGTCTGTGTTTATGAAGTGATTATTCCTTATCTGATCCATTTTCCTGATAAGTCTGCACTCATACTTTATTATCAATTAATCTAATGTTTTTTTCTTTGGAAACTGTTGCTAAATTAACAAAAAATTACTTCTTTAAACTGAAAATCCCACACACTGAATACTTGTGATCAAAACTTTAGTGTTGAGTGGGGAAAAAACTGTTAGTTACAACACTCTACATTATTAATGGATGGAGAATGGAACCAAACGTTGTAATCACAAAGGCATCAAAAAAAATGAGATGCAAACATTTAAGGCAATGAAAACCCCCAACACAAAGCAGTACTGACCTGTACAGTTTAGATGGAAAACAACACTATGCAAGATAGCCTGCGATTACAGCTTGACAAGGTGATAAATCTGTATTTAGAATACTTGGTATGACATAAAGAAACCTTAACAGTCACATGACATGAGGATTGAGTCCATCCAAATTCTATTTACAGCTTCAGATTCAATCAAAACTTCCTGAGAGGGTAACCTTGTCCTTTATAATCTCTGTGTGTCTCTCTGACTCCATAAATGATCAGGTACTCTGCGTGTTGTGACTAATCTAGCAGATATGTGATGTTGACCCTTTTTGAATACCCTGATGGGACAGTTCAAGCCTAAAATGCCACTTAAGTGATTATAGGATTAGGATTTTTTTTGTGGATGCAGCTGATTTTGAGACAAAACTTAGCTAAGTTCTGAATGAAATAAAAAAGTTTTCTTAAAATATATTTAAATTTTACACAGTTTAGCAGTCATGCCAATGTTAAATGCATAACAGCAGAAAAATTCAGTGCATACAATACACAGTGCTGTGTCTTGTGAGGTCATAGGCAATATGCTAAGAGACTTCATCAAAACCAAGATTTCATCCACCCTGTCCCTTAGAGTTGTTCATAGCTGAAATATTCAGGGTAAACTCTTGACTTAGGAAAATTAATGGCATAAACATCAATAAATCTAAGATTTAGTCCTAAAACTCCAAACAGATGATGCTGGGTGATACATAAGGTAATGTCAGATCAAATCCAGACTTGAGCATGAGTATAATACTTGAGTATTATTATTGTGTACTATAGGCAATTGAAGGCTATTAGAAAAAATATTAATAATTCAAATAAGACACTTGTACAGCAGATTAATTATACTCTCCTCTTCTATACCACTAGCTCTCTATCCAGATGAGGAAGGAAAAGTGTACTGAGAGCAGTCCATATGGTACACCTGAAAATTGATGTCTACTTGCCTGTCACATGAGATTTCTCCTTGGAAGAGAGCTACTGATCAGGTCTCCCATCATTAAATACCTACAGCAGCCAATACTTTCACTGCAGAGAGTGGCTCATGTGCTTCCCATGTAACATAAAAACTAGCTGAGAAACAGGTAGACACATTTAGTACATGTGAGGAAGGCAAATAGTTAGGTTAAACACTGAACAAGGGATATGGGAGAAGTAGTGCTGATGAATTGATGTAACCCCTGATCCTGCAGAAATAATGTCAAAAATAATTACTTTTTAAAGAGATGAAGATCTCAAATCAACATCTATCAATACAGCAGGACTAGAATATACCCCTCTCTTTAAGAAAACCCAGGAGAATGAGAACCTGGCCCTTGCACCTGACCTGCTAAATTCCCATGAACTGTGGAGGAAGAGGCAGTGTTCTAGTTGTGTATTTGCTGTTAACGAGATGGGATGATTTTGGCTTTGAACAAAGCTGTAGAACAGTTAAGCAAATATATATACTTTCAGAAGCTTGTTTGCTTGACTTCTCATTGCATCTGCAGTTAACTGGGATTGTTTTCCATGGCCAGTTCAGAATGCATTTCACTGTGTAACATCTTCAGTGTTATCTTTGACCTGAACTTGGGTTTTGTAATGAAGTGTGCGCTACAAGAGCTAAGCTTAACAGAATGTTTTAAGGTGCTGCACATTTACATTTTCAGTTGGCATTATTAAAGCTCACTCCTTTGGGTTAATGCTGTGCATTCTGGCACAGTAGGATTTTCTCATTGCTGCCTCTCCTTTGTCTTGTTATTTTTTATGACTTGCACTGTTGCCACAGAAATAGAAGACACAAAATTTGATTTTTACATTTGCAATATTAAATTGCTTCTTTCTGGCACTGTGCTTCCTTGTTTACAACTTTGCTTGGGAACTATAACATGAATTGGTTTCTATGGTGGTTTTAGCCTATTAGGGGATGGTGATTCTATAGTGAAGGAAGGGGCTGCTAACTAGATCCTGTAAGAAGCTTTGTGGAAGCTCCCCCATGTTCAGACCAGCCTCTGGCTAAGCTGAGCCAATCATCACCTCTGCAATAACCTATTTAAGAGGGGAAACCCATTGAGCAGCATCCTGTTCCCTTGGTTTAGGAGTGCCTCTTTATTTTATTTTTTTGGGGGTGGAAAAGAGAGGCTATACAGTCCCTGGGTTCAGCAAAGGGGGAAGATTTGCCTGAGCAACCACTACCCCTAGGGTCATAGTGAGAGGAAGAACTGGTGGTCTTTTGAGACTAGCAGAGGAATAGTGGGCCTGATAAACCGTACAGGATAGCCTGTGTAAGCAGGGGATGGATACTGAAAGAGACTGACACTGAGACAGGGACCCAGGCTGGAGGGATAAGTTGTTGGGATAACCTACAGCAGACCCCCAAAATATCCAAGGAAATCTCATGGAGAACTTGTTTCCTGTAGGGAAAGCTGCTACTTGCCAGAGGACAAAGGACTGCAGAGGGAGTTTTCCCATGAGGGGAAGGAGATAGCAAAGCAGGATTTGGGATGATGTGTGTCAAGACTGTGAATCTCTCTCTCTGTTTTTCCCTTGGTGATGGGTTTTGCTGTTTGAATGTGGTTTGTTTCTTCTCTTGTCCATGACTCATAAGTGGCAAAAGAGCCCTCCCTGTCATTTGTTTCAGCTTGTTATTATTTTGCAAAATGGGGAGAATTTATGTTGGGGCTAACCAGTGTGGCAAACCAGTGAGGGTTTGAAGCAAACACTTAAGGAAATCCTGCTATTTATGTTTAAGCTACTTCAGATGAGTAGAGCTCCATATTACTCAAGATAGCTGTTTAATTAGCATAAAACACAGTGAAAAATAAAGAACTAAATCTTTTATACTGGTTCTGAAAAATACAGGCGTGAATGTAGCACTTGTTATCTAATATGATAAGATATCCCTTAGTGGTAGTAAACTTCATAACCATACGATGTACATTGTTTATAAAACAGATGCTTAAACTTCTTGATGCACACAAGTGTATGTAGAGTCACATAATTTTAAATCTAATTAGTGTTTAATAAGGCATTGGAAATGTTGTCATTCAGCTCTTACAAATTAATTCTGATCTCTTAACACACACTGATGTTATGAAACAGTAATTATTCTGAAACAAAAAAGAGATCTGAGTTAGTTTGAATTAACATAAACATCTCCCATGATTGTTCTATGGGCTTCCAGCAGAGAGGTGTTAATAGTCTCCTCATGGTTTGATAGCAAAAACTCTGTAACAGAACTACTGAAAATTGTTCTGCATGATGGTCATCATTTTCCAATAAAACACAATTAATAAAGATCAGAAGTGAAGAAAAACCTATGGTGCTTTCAGCAGGACAGTCCACACTAGAATGATATACCTTTGTTAGCAAATTACATGCAAACTGAACCTGGAATCTGCTAATAAACCTGTGTTCTTTCCAGCTCACACACTGCCAGTTAAGGCTCTGTGCTGAAAATAATTGACAATTCTGCCTGTGATGCGTGTGTCAGAAGGGAATCCATTTGGCTTCCCAGAGCTGGACTGGTCACATTGTGCTAGCAATAGTAAATGAGAACAGATGGACAGGCACACATACTGTGGTGCTTTGGCCCTGGCTGGGGGCCAGGTGCCCACCAAAGTTGCTCTGTCACTGCCCCATCTTGGGTGAATTGGGGAGAGGAAAATATAACAAAAGGCTGGCAGGTAAAGACAGCAACAGTTTAATCAAGAAGCAAAAGCCATGTGTTGTAGTAAAGGCAAATAATAAAGATTATTCTCCCCACCAGCAGAAGGTGTTAAGCTGCTGTTCTAGGAAGCAGAGACTGATGCATGAAGTGGTTGCTTCAGAGGAAAAATCCATCAATGAATGCCCCCCTTCCTTTTTTACTCTGGCCTTTGTATCTTGGCTAATGTCCTTAGGTCTGGAATAGCCCTTTGGTCAGTCTGGGTTAGCTGTCCCAAGCCCACCCCTCAGTCTACTGCTGGGGAGAATGTTAGGAAAACAAAAAAACCAACCCAGCTTTGATGCTGTGAGCCCTCCTCAACAGCCAAGACATTGATGGGTTACCAACAGCCTTCCAGATACCACCACAGACAGCACTGGGAGAGATGGCATGGGGAAGGTCAACTCCATCTCAGCTAAATCAAATATGTGTATATTTAACTGTGGATTTCATCACTTTATCAGATCAAAGCCTCAACTAATTTACCCCTGCATTAGCTAAAGTTCTAACAGAACTAGTAAATACAGTTAATGGACAAAAGGCATGTATCCATCTGCCAGAGAGGTGTTAGTGGCCTCTTCTCAAAAGCTAAGGTACTGAAATATGCAGCATGTCTTTTTCTCCTTTTTGCTCATTTTTTTTGAAATGAAATGCTGTATCAGGAATCAGACACAGTGTTAAAAAATGAAAACATTGTAAAATATTGGTCAGTAGATAAAAAAACCTGTAGCTTTTACTTCTGCTTTGAGGTACACTTAGCCAGGAGATTTAACACCAAAAAATGTGTAAAGAATCCAAGGGATACATTGGTGGGTTGAGCAGCTGAGAAGATAGAGCAAGTTATCCATTCTCTCTAAGGCAGATGTTTCAAATCCACTTGTGTCAGTACTAAGCAGGAGTTACTGAAGCTCATTGACATATGTAAATGAACAATGATATCATTTCCCAGCATACCATAATAATATTTTTCATCCAGAACAGAGAAAATAATCAACCTGTAGAACCATCTTAAACCCTACAGCAGTATAGTGTCAGTACCCTGTGCAATGCCAGGTTTTAACCTGAGCCAAAGTTAAGTTGATGTTGATCACTAAATACCAGCTAGAAACACTGATGATATTAGTGGGTGAAGTTCATATGGCTGCTACCTAGGGTTATACTACCTAGTAATTATCTCTAAGTGAGGATTAAAACCCACAATAGATAATCTTCTGTGGTCCATTATATTTATTTTCAATACATGTAAGTATCAGCATCTGTTTTCATTGCAGTTGTTACATTCACTCACTGATGGCCGTACTGCTCATAAACATAATGATCTAATAGTACTCCATTCTCTTGCAAGTGAGTGATCAGAGTAGCCTTGTAACATGTGCGGTGCTGGAAGGAAACTGGCTTTCTGGTTGTATCTTTTGCTGAACTGAAAGAGCTTCTGTATTCTTCATTGAGTGGATACTACTTACTAGGAAGTCCAGGTGAAAAAAGATGATTTTGTCACTATAATCTATGAACAGGAAGAGTAACAATAAGAGAGATTTATACTAGCTGGTAGGTAGATGACCTTGATTCCCTCTGTAATCCAGCAAAGAAAGCTACAACATTATAATACACCACTAGGGAGTTTTCTAGTAAGTAAATCAGTTCTGGAAAAAATTGTGTTATTGTATAAATTACTGGAAGTTTTGTATTATAAATACTCTATGCTGTCCTCACAGCTGGTATAGAAAGAATTAAAAATGAAACAATGATAGCAAACAGAAAAGATTTAAGAACTTGCCAAAAGTTTGCACCTGTACTGCACTTACTGGTTTTACCCAGCCTAAGGAAATGAAGCTTTTCTTAGTTAATAACATACCAGGATTGAACAGGCAAAATGGAGATATCCGGAAAACAGAAAGAACGCTGCTCTAAAACAATGATTCTACATGCACGTATGCAGGCCAAAAAAAAGGAGATAAGAAATGTTACAAACTTCCTAAATGGTCAGCAACTTGTTCTTAACTGTAAGAAGAATGTCTGCTATACCTTTACAACACAGGTAGTAGTAGCAAGACTTCTTAAAACTTGTAAGATAGTCGTTGATTCATTTATAAAAAGGAGGATTAGATGGTAAGGCTCCATGTTTGGATTCAGTAACCCTGCAGGTGTCTTCCAGTCCCACATTCCTATAAATAATATGTCTTCTAATCCTGTAAGTCTCATGCACACAGTGGGTAGTGTCTTTGGAAGCATACAAAGCTGCTTATGTGGCACAGGACAGCACAGTTAAAAATAAAAAAGAAGCCAGGATTTTGTTGGAAAACTCTACTAACAGTATCAGGCATTAACCTCTTAACATGTATCTGAAGGATACATATACCTTCTTCCATTACATTCAGCTGCTCACTTTTCTTCCTGCAGATAAGCAGGATTGTGAGGTTACAGAACTTTTTAAGCTTCTTGAACCAGTAATTGGTTGCATCCCTTTGGAGATTCTTGTCTAAAGCTCTGGACTTGACAGTCTGAGAGATGCACTGTGTACTGAGGTTTGATAAGCAGTGAAAAATGAACATTTGTCCAGTTTTTAGGCAGTTGTCCCATTAATCTGATACCTACTTTTAAGGGTGGATGGCATGGCTGTTAATTGATTTAGGGGAAAAAATTACCCCTTAAAAAAACCCCCGAAACCTAAGATAACAAATACAAATAATGATAATATACTGCATGAGTTACCATATTATTTCTAACTGAAAAATAATCTAAAGAAAGAAACTTTTCAGCATCTTCTTGATTTTGAGCTCTTGAACTGCAGAATGCATAAAATGGTTAACAGAGCACCTTTCTCAGAGGAAGAGAAGACACTACTTCAGTTTGGTCCCAGTATGCTTAATTCATAAGCAGTATTCCCTAGTTGTCCCCTCTCATACAATTCTATTCAGTAATTAACCTAGTGCTTAATTAATAAAGAGTAGCAAACAGTTCTCAATGAATAATTTAATTGATTAATTTAGCCTTTTTTTCCTCCTTTTCACAAATTGAATCAAAAGATTAAAGTTGTAATTTTTAGCTAACATTTACAGTCACATCTAGTAAATGATGCTTCATTTGTGGATCATGTTCTGGAAGTTCATAGTAGTACTTTCTGTAATTTAGGTCTGTCTCTGAACCATGTTATTCATATTTAATCCACAGCTAAAAACAACACACTTTAGGGTATTTTTACGTAGCTATAATATTCATAGTTCCTAATGCAAACTGCCCTGACTAGATAATCACTCGAATGACGCAAAGCAGAATATTAGAGAACAACCACAGTAACCAAGGGAAAAAATAAATCAGAGTAATTAACAGCCAATTAATTTGAAATGTAAGCTGAAGAAAAAGTTAGTGACTCACTAGAATAGCAACAAACACCAGCTATACACACTGTGTGTCTGTGTGTGTCTGTGTCTGTGTCTGTCTGTCTGTCTGTCTGTGTCTGTCTGTCTGTCTGTCTGTGTCTGTCTGTCTGTCTGTCTGTGTCTGTCTGTCTGTGTTGGTTTGGGTTTTTTTTCTGTCTAACTAGCAATGGTTGGAACTAGGACAAAAATGAGCAGCAGAAAAAGTGTAGGGACACAGTACCCACCCACAATCATGTGGCTGTGCAGACGTCTAACTGTGGGGAGTGCCTCAGGCAGTCTCTCATCTGTTAAGGATACCTGTTATCTGTTAAGGATAATAAAAAGTGCTTTTATAAAGATATTAACAGCAGGAGGGCCAGGGAAAATCTCCAGTCCTTCTTGGATGAAGGGGACACCATGGTAGTTGAAGAGAGGCAAAAGGATGAGGTACTTAACACCTTCTTTCCCTTGGTCTCTAACAAAAAACTTGGCCATCTTCAGAGTAACTATGTTCTTGTGTTGGTAGACAGGGAAGGGAAGCAAAATATCCCTCCTGTAATCCAGGAGGAAGCAGTCAGTGGCCTACTACACCAGTTGGATCCTAACAAGTCTATGGGTTTGGATGGGATTCATCACATGGTGCTTAAGGACTTGATGCAAGAGCTGGCTAGGCTGCTTTCCATTGTTTTTCACCAGTCCCAGATAACTGTGGAAATCCCTGATGACTGGAGGTTGCCACTGCTGTGCCCATCCACAGGAAGGGCCAGAGGGAGGATCTGGGGAACTACAGGTCTGTCAACCTGAACTCTGTGCCTGACCAGGTACAAGGTAATCAGGGGATCAGGCCAAGCCAGCATGGGTTTGGGAAAGGAAGGTCCTGCCTAACCAGCCTCATCTCGTTCTACAACTGGGTGGGCTGCCAGGTGAATGAAGGGTAGGCTGCGGATGTGGTCTACCTAGACTTCAGCAAAGCCTTTGACATGCTCTCTCTCACAGCATCCTCCTGGAAAAGCTGGCATCTCATGGATTGAGTAGGTGCACCCTCCACTGGGTTAAAAACTGGCTGGATGACCGGGCACAGAGAGTGGTTGTGAATGGTGCCTCATCCAGTTGATGTCCAGTGAGCAGCGGTGTCCTCCAGGGATCAGTGCTGGGCCCAGTTCTATTCAACATCTTTATTGATGACCTGGATGAGGGANCTTGTATTAGCAATAGTGTGGCCAGCACTAGGACTAGGGGCATCATTCTCCCCTTATACTGGGCACTGGGGAGGCCTCACCTCATGTACTGGGGGCAGTTCTGGGCCCCTCACTTCAAGAAAGAGATTTTGGCACTGAAGTGGGACCAGAGGAGCAACAAGAGTGGGAAAAGGACTAGAGGGAAAGTCTTATGAAGAGGGGCTGTGGGAGCTGGGTTCTTTAGGCTGGAGAAGAGGAGAATCAGAGGGGACCTTCTCATCCTGTACAACAACCTGAAGGGAGGATGTAGTCAGGTGGGAGTTGGGCTCTTCTCCCAGGCAACTAGTGATAGGATGAGAGGGCAGGGCCTGAAACTGTGTCAGGGGAGGTTTAGGTTAGATGTTAAGAAGCCCTTCCTCATGGAAAGGGTGGCTGGACATTGGAATGGACTGCCCAGGGAGGTGGTGGAGTCCCCATCACTGGAGGGGTTGAAGGACAGGCTGGCTGTGGCCCTTAGTGCTCTGGTCTGGTGGATGTGGTGATGTGAGGTCATGGGCTGGGTTTGATGATCTCAGAAGTCTTTTCCTGCCTCAATAATTCTGTGATTCTGTTTTATGCCTCAGGTTGCTGTTGAGTTCATGGTGTGAACCCAGACTTAGTCTGTGCTGGTGCCTCTGTTAATGCTACAGCTGATGTAACATACAGCTGATGTAGCACTTCATTACCTGCAGGAGGTATGACTGTTTCTTCAGTGAGCACCTACCTACTCACATAGTTATGATAAGGAAACTGCTTCCTCTGTTCTTTTGACGTTCAGCTACTATGAAGTGGAAGAGACCTGAGGCCAGAAAGAGCAGGGAAAAATTAACCTCATCCAAGTGTAGCAGGGAAGACATTTAATTGAATCCTTAGATTTGTGGAAGAGTTTGGTTTGGTTGTTTTTTTTTTTTTTGTTAAACAGTTTTCTAGTATACCCACACACCCAAGGCAGATGGCTGGAAACTCCATGCCGATTGATTTCCAACTAAGTGAACTTAGTTCAGCGATGAACATATGTTCAGCAGGAAAGGTAAAGATTACCTGGCCCCTGGGTGCTATTCATAATGAAATCCCTTTAATTAATGCTTTGTTCATGAAGAAAGGACAGATAAACTCTCTTGTTTGAGCTGGTTTGGGTTCTTAAACCTGGCAAGAATGGCAAAAAAAAAAAAGTTTGGAGTAGTCTAAAAATAATCAGGTATTCCAGTAGCCATAGGGAGCAGGTGTGTTGTTAAAAATGTGTGGCATCATTTTTTTTAAGGTACAATCATGCTGTAATTTCAGTTTTCTGAATCATAATTATTTTTCACTTAGTGTCTTATGACTCATTCTTTTTGATTGGAGATGGAAATTGCATGAAGCATGAGTCACAGAAATTTCATGTCCTGTATGGTTTGTCAGAGCTTTTGGCTGCAATGGTCTTGCCCTGAAAAAAAATAAAGCTTTAAATCCATAACTGCTGTGATTGCTAATTATACAGCTCCTGTAATAGAACTGCATATTGTTTGTGTTTGCCTGTCAAAACATTTTTCCTTGCAGTAGTAGAGATGCTCATTAATTTGTCTGCTCCAGATTGCTGCCAAATGTCCAGTGTTCTACAATCAGGACCACTGTGTACATGCAGAACAACTTAAAAGCTTGTGTGGTGGGAGCCTGATTTTGCCAAATATTTTATTCACCACATCGCATTGTACCAGCTGATTATGAGCCAGCAGTGTGTCCAGGTGGCCCAGAACGCTAATGGCATCTTGGCACGTATCAGGAATAATGTGGCCAATAAGAACCAGAGGTGTAATTCTACTGGGCTCTGGTGAGGCCTCACCTTGAGTACTGAGGGTACTTCAAGAAAGAGATTGAGGGGGCTTGAGAGAAGCAATGAGGCTGGGAAAGGGACTAGAGGGAAAAGCTGATGAGGAGAGGCTGAGGGAGCTGGGGGTGTTTAGTATGGAAGAGACTCTGGAGGGACATTCATGGAATCATAGAATCATTAGGCATTGGAAGGGACCTTGAAAGATCATCTAGCCTAATCCCCCTACCATAGCAGGATCACGTAGACCAAGTCGCACAGGAACACATCCAGGCGGATCTTGAACCTCTCCAGAGAAGGAGACTCCACAACCCCCCTGGGCAGCCTGTACCAGTGCTCCGTTACCCTCATTGTGAAGAAGATTCTTCTGATATTGATATGGAACCTCCTATGTTCCATCTTGCACCTTCCCCCTCTCTACAACAACCTGAAGGGAGGTTGCAGTTAGGTGGGTGTCAGACTCTTCTCCCAGGCAACTAGCACCAGGACAAGAGGGCAGGGCCTGAAGCTGCCAGGGGATGGTTAGGATTCCTTGCTACTCCTTGCTGCAAAATGCATTTCTAATGAAGTGTGAAATCCTAGTACTGGGAAAATACTGTCCTGAACAAGAGCTCTAGACTTATTATATAGACATAAAACAAAGCCACTGGGTTAGATCTGCCAAAATCTGAGTTCAAGCATTGCATCTTTAATGCAAGGTCAGACCTCAGGTCTGCCTTGTGGTTTTCTGCTTAACATAGGGAAACATGTACAGGTGTAGAATGGGATCAGCAAAGTGAAGAGGGAGCCAGGTAAATAATTAGAAGGGAAGCTGGATTGAGGGATGCACAAAGCATCTTCCCTAGATACAGCAGAGAATTTAGATTATAGCCTGATTGTTAACATGTTCATGTGACAGTAGCACATGTGAAATCAAATACTTCTCTTCTTAAGAAAATTTTAGCTTATTACATTTTAAGTATAATTTTAAAGAATGTTAATGATATTATTTTAACCTGTGAACATAGACCAGGAATAAAGGGACTCCTACAGCTGCTTATAGACTGGGAGGAAGCATGTTGCTCACGAAGGTGGAAGAATAGTTAAAGGAAATCAATTGAATTACCTCCTGTAAGTGAGTTCTCACACCACAGAACTGCTAGATAAAACAGCAGTATGATTTGTTACTGGGGAAGCCAAGCTCAAGAGGGTCCAAGCTGTAAGAAGACATACAGGTTTGAGCCTGCAGGTAAACTCATTGTGTGAATCTCAGTCATGCTTGAAAGACAATTAATCATTTAGCTGCTAACAACACTGCTTCTGAGCATGGGGAGGAACATACCTTTGGGAAAGAGAAAAAGATTCAAAACCTTTCACCTGAAGCAGGTAGAAGTCTATCTACTCAGAGGAATAAGAAAAAAAACATCCATCAGATCTCACAGTAATCAGCTGTCTGTGAGGCTATCAGGGAAGCATAGTATATGCCAAGCTATGTTTAATGATCCTTCAAGTATCCTGATCCCTTTGCTATAAGTTCCCAATAGCATAAACTTGGACTATAACAGATACAAATGTAAAGAAAGCACTTCCAAGGGAATTCTACCATAAGTGCATGACAGGATACATAGGAAAAACTACCAGCTTTGGTGCCTCTATGTCTCAGACATCACAACGGTTAAACAATGGGCAAATAGACCTGGACAACTCAAACATAGAGTATCACTGCGATTAAAGCTGTAGGTATGAGGAAACAGACACTGCATGGTTGATCATGCATTCTGATACGTTTGATTTACACAGTCACAGAGGATCACAGGCTTATTGAGGCTGGTAAAGCTCTCTGAGCTGCTCAGTCCCACCCTATGACCTAACATCACTACATTGGCCAGATCAGGGCACTAAGGGCCACAGCCAGGCTGTCCTTCAACACCTCCAGGGATGGGGACTCAACCACTGCCCCAGGCAGTCCATTCCCGTGTCTGATCACCCTTTCAGTGAGGAAGGGCTCTTTATTCCTGGTCTATGTTCACAGGTTAAAATAATAGGTTAAAATAATAGTAGCCTGGCTACTTCGGATCTGGGACCTTATGGGTACAGGCGTACAGCTAGATAGCGGTGAGGCGAGGAATTTGGGACCCTTGACTCAGGATTCGGGTATAAATCAAGTATTCGTAAGGGAGTCTGGGCCCCTTTCCCTTTGGGAGCGGCTTTTAATGAGTGTGAGAGAGATATTTGTCCACAGAGACAGAAT
>VZRI01009655.1:47723-73671 GCA_013397515.1 Upupa epops
CACAGGCCCCAGAGTCAGAGCCCAATGTTCCCCAGCCAGAGAGAGAAGGGTACACCCCACGAGCTGATCTGTGGTTTTTCCTCCGTGACCATGGGGAAGACATGGGAATGTGGGATGGAAAACCCACTTCTGTACTGGCAGCACGGGTGTGTGAGCTCAAGCAGAGGAACACTCACCGAAGGGGTTCCACTAGAATGAAGGTGGCCTCAGCCTCCCATAATCCGGCTGCCAGGTACCACAGAAGTAGGGATGCTGTGTCAAATGCCCTGGAGGGAACATCCACTATGTATGCCCAGGGAGGGGATAATAACCAGTGCTAGAGGGACCCTGCCTCAAGCCAGAAAGAGGCACGGGAAAACTGGATTTTTTGGACTGTGTGGATCAGATGGCCTGGCACATCAGAGCCACAGGAATATAAAGCTTTAGTTGATACTGGTGTACAGTGTACCCTGATGCCACCGGGACATGTAGGGGCAGACCGTCCCCCATTGTTGTTCCTTTTCCCAAATCTTTTGCCTGAAGGCCTTTAAATTGAAAGAATACCAGTCTTCCTAAACCGAGACAGTGTCTCTGTTTTTTTTAAATGAAAATAAATTGTCTTCTTAAGTACAATGTAAAGGGTCTAAGGAACTGGAAAGGACTTGATAGACACCTTCTATTCATAGGGAAGGATATCATAGTTTTGGTTGGATTATGTCCGTTTTCAGAGGCTGTGTTAAAAAGGTCCCAAATATGAAAAAACCTTTTAGATATTTTTCATTCTGATAGAATTTTATGTGAAAATTCAGACATCCCTTCTTACTTACTTATGCTATACAAAAACATACAAAGGCCTTCTCTTCTAGTGGTCATTTCTCAAACTGTGTTTAATTTCTACCTGAATACAACATACGGCATGCCAGAAAGCATGCTTTTGTAATACACAGTATAAGTTTTTTAACTGACAGAAGCTATAACAACATTGTACTCCAGTTATAAGTAATAACAGTGGAGCATGGGGTAGAGAACGCTTTAACCATAGCTGCTGCTGTCTTATTCTTAATCTGCCAAATCTCATTTATTTAAAGCTTAATAAACTAATTAACTAGGTGCATTAAAAAGGAAACAAAAACCTTTGGTCCAAAAAACCAGTGCTCTGGAGATGATGAATATAACTTTACTTTGCTTTCAGAATTGTTTTTAAGACAGTGCTTAAAAAGCATGATTGATTTAAGACTGTGCTGCTTCCATGACCCTTCTGAGCTAAGCATTTCGACTGTGTCATGTGATTCACATTGAGCATATTTATTAGACACAGGCCCTTGCTATCCATGTGATATTACACTATCTTCATTTCTTATGCCCCACACTACTTACCTGAGACCAACTAATTTCCTATGCTGAGAAATTATCTCACTACAGAAAGCAATCAAATTTCCAATTTGTTTTCCTTCTGCTTTAACTATTCTTCCACCTTTCTGAGCAACACTGCTTCCTGCCAGTCTATAAGCAGCCGTAGGAGTCCCTTTATTTCTGGCCTATATTCACAGATTAAAACAGTATCATTTAAGTTGTTTAAAATTATAGTTAAAATGTAATAAGTTAAAATTTCCTTAAGAAAAGTGAAAGTAACTTGGAAAGGCTTTCTTTCAGGTGTCCATTGCAGTATTAAGAACTCCTGCAGCAAAAAAACCCAAACAACGAGTGATTCTGCTCCCATTATTCTGTCCAGATTTTGCTCTCAGTTTGCCATTACTGCTGCTACCCTTGATGTACCCTGAAACTGGGTAGCATGCAATTGCTCCTTTTCTGCTCATGGTAACATGCAACTGCATTGCTTTCTAGCCTGAGGTGCTGTCCAGCTTAATGATGGGAACTGCTGGGTTTCAGAAAGTGAGAAAGTATAAGCACTTTTATAAGTAGCTATAACCAGAGCAGGAACTCAAACAGATGTAATAGATCTTTTTTTTAAAAAAGCTCCCAATAGAAATCTTAGAAATCTTTACTTAGAGCTTGCTGATCTAATCTTGGGTCAACAAGTATTTTGATCTTACAGGAAACGCTGGGGGGGAGGGCGAGGGCTTAAACTCCTGAATTTTAAGTAATAGTAACTTGTATGCAAAATGTACACTATTTTACTGCATAAAAACATTTTGAAAATACTGTTGTTCTAGTTGAAGCATGGGATGAGTGAGACAGAGTGTTTTTGAAGGACCCCTTCACTGTTAGTGCATTTAGGGCAAGTATTTTTTGTTTTTCACAGACCAACAATGATTTATGTACTGTGTTTAACAGATTTTAGAAATAATGACTTGAGATGGAAATGGCTTAAAAGGAGCAGGTGTTCAAATTCTTAAAGCTGTGAGAATGGATATGCACACAGATCTTGCTTGTAAAAATGGTTTGTGAGATTTTAAATGCTAGAGTTGTTGTAAGCTTGGGACCAGGTTCAGCAATCTGACAAGGAGCGTGCCAAACTTGTCAAGTGCTCTGTGCCTCAAAGGCAGTTAGAAAAGACACTTCTTAATTGCTCACAAGATTATATGTATGTTTGAATATGTTAGCAAAGCAAGTGTTCTTGCTTTACCATAAAATGACACAAAAAACTAATGCCATGTCCCTTTATCCCAGTCTAACTTGCTTGGTCCCTCACACTCCTGTGCATGCAAGTGCACACAGACACAAACACAAGTATCATATCCAAACCATATGATAAGATGCTGTGGAAGATAACATATCTTAAAGTTAGCACATTGTGGCCATAGTAGAAAATCATAATTATTATTTTTTTGTACAAATTCTTGTACGCTAGAAATCCACATCCAGTATTAGGGTCAAAGATTCAAATGCTTGCCACTTCACTTGCATAGTAATAGACAGAGCTACTGGTTCTACTCTAGAATCCACCACCCCAACCTCCTAACCACCTAAAGCCTCAGAAGTTCATTTACACACATGACACTATGGTAATAAACCCTTACATCTTGAAGGTGAGATAAATAGGTGGCTGACACTGAGTGATGTGGGTAGTGAATGCTCTAGCTTTCTAAATGTCACCTACTATGAGTGTGACTATTCACAGATGTTATGAACACAGTGCTAAGTAGGTTTGAGTAGTTAATAATAACTAGTAATGAATGTGTATACCTGTTGCTGTAGGTATTTTTTTGAATGGAGACAGGGAAGCTTTACCTTTAAATGGGTAAGAGAACTTGTTTGAAGATAAGACTGACAGAGACAAGCACATTATTTGCTAAAACTTCCTATATTCAGCTACATTGGACATGGGTTTCTCAGCATTGAAAATTAGAACATATGAATCTAAATTAATCCCTCAAGAAATTAATCCATTTAGAATTGAAGTTCAAGTGACCATTTCATTGTTCTTTGTTCAAACTTTGCATCACAGGAAAAAAAATAATTAAAATATTAACCCATTTTAGACATAACTCAGCAAGAGATTCACACCACTTCAGTAGTGATATGTGAAGGGAGATGACAGAGTACTGCTATTTCTAGTTGAATTACTAAAAATGCTTCTCAAAAAGTAATTGAATCCATCCTGGAAGAGTTCCTCCAGAGTTTGCATGAATATTAAAAATTATTTCTTAAAAACTGCTGACAGAAGTAGTAAGGCCTTTTTTATTTAAGTCCTGGAGCAAATAATATACTTTTCAGGAACTTCAGCACTAAAAGGAGCCTGGAGACTTGGAAAGGCAATTGTTGTGTGTGTCTGGGTGTATTGTGGAGATAGAACTAATTCACTCCACGTTTGGAATGCCAGATTTAAGCCTGGAAAATACTCCTTGGGCAAAATGTTACAATTCCATGCTGAAAAAAAAGCCAGGGTACCCCATGAAAGTCAGTGACTTCTGCATCTGGCTTATTTTGTAGCATCTTTTACCACAGATAATTTCATCAGGTATAAGAAGAAAAATCAGCAGATGCTACCAGCTTTACTATGCAGCTTCAAGCAATATAATGGAAGACAGAAGTTACCTACTGCAGTTGCATATCATTGATATAATATCCCATCTGAACAGCCAGGTTTTGACAGATGGACCTTGAACAACACTTTTCCCAAGTGTCACGCCAATGATTTGTTTGATAATAATTCACTGTGCAATATAAATAGAAATATTGATTAGAATAGCTGCATACAGAAATAATATATAAATAACTGTAAAATTGCCCTTTCCCTAATTTGCTTTGTTCATTAGTGCAGAAATATTTTTCATGTTGCTGTCATAGCTAGAAGCTATTTCTTAAAACACACCAGCTTTCACCAGAAATTAGAGCTGCAGAAACGTTGCATGCTCAGCAGTTGCTTGGAAATATGTATGTTTTTCTCTACAAAAATGGCTTTGTCAGGTTGTTAGAAAACAATCAGTGCTCGAAGACTATAATTGGAGTATCACATGAATGTTCTATGAAAATCAAAATGTCTCTTGTTTGGTATCAGGTGTGATTAGAGAAGGATCAAAACCCACTTTTTATGTAGCAAAATACAGTGATAAAATTTGAAAGGTCGTTTGAAATAAGAAAGCTGAATTTATTTACTTAGGAAGGAAATGACGTTTGATGACCTTGCCTGTTTCTATCTGCATAAAATATATTATAGAATATATATATTTATGTATATATAAATATATAAATAAATATATACATATATAAATATGATTCATTGATTCATCTGTAAGAAATATGTTTGGAACCTTTTTAAAGGAGCCTTATCTATTTGCATATATGCTATATATTTGACAAGGTTGGAGAATGTTGTGTTAAGTAGGGTTTATAAAACCCTATATTTTCTTATACATGAAAAGGGAAAACCAGGTATATAAAACTAGAACTTACAGGTTTAATTGAGCATTAAAGCTTCAAATAAGTCATGGAAGAGTCAAAATTAGAGTGTAGGTTGAGATGCACCATAAGGGTATGATCAAATTTACTGCAGCAAATTATTGTTATTGTTCAGACTGGAATAGACCTCTGAGCCCACCCAGCCCAGCCTATAACGTAACATCACCTTATTGGCTAGACCATGGCACTAAGGGCCACAGCCAGTCTGTCCTTCAACACCTCCAGGGATGGGGTCTCCACCACTGCCCTGGCCAGTCCCTTCCAGGGTCTGATCACACTTTGTGTGAGGTACTGCTTACCCTCGAAATACTTCTCAACCTGCTTTAAAAGAAACCGGAACATCTTTTCTGGTTAAAACAAGCTAAGAAACATGGGAAACCCTCTTTCCTCAACAAAGCAAAATTATCCATCAGGCACCTGAGATTTTGAATTCATCTTGTATCTGTAAAGTTAGTAGCCAATGACTCATTCTTGGCCACAGTGAATGTAATGGGTGGTTATTATCCTGGCTAGTTGGACCCTGGAAGTAAGGATTTCTTTCTCTGCTTACGAACTTTTCTTTTAAAGCAGCTGGATATAGATCCTTTGAACTTTTACTCCTGTGCTAAAAGAGAATATGTTAGCACTGCTGAAAGCAAAACATCAATGAAGCAAGTTAGAAAAGTTATGAAGTGAGTGATTGACTGGCATGCATTTTGTAAAAATGTATTAAAATACATTACTGCTGTTATCTGTTACCCTTTACCTACAGTTTTATTATTCTGATTTTCATCACACAACCCTTTAGACTGTTTAAACAAGGTTAATAGATGTTGTTTTCTTGATATAGAAGGATACAGAAACACAAGTTGCATTGCCAGAGATCTGCTGCAAATAGTTTCACAATTATGTAGCCCACAGGAACATTTCTTAAAGAATTTTTCCCTTCTTTGAACCTACTACAGTTTTTATGTAGTGTTATTTAGGCTGGATTTGATCATAGAATCCTTAGGGATCTGAAGGGATCTTGAAAGATCATCTAGTCCAATCCCCCTGCCACAGCAGGATCGCCTAGACCAAGTCACACAGGAACAGATTTAGGTAGGTCTTGAACATCTCTAGAGAAGGAAACTCCACAACCCCCCTGGGGAGCCTGTTCCAAAGCTCTGTAATACTTAATGTGAAGAAGTTTCTTCTGATATTTATATGGAACATCTTATGTTCCAGCTTGCACCCATTGCCCCTTGTCCCATCACCAGATGACCTTGAGAAGAGCTTAGCTCTGTCTTCCTGACATATCCCTCACATATTTATAGACATTAATCAGGTCACCCCTCAGCCTGCTTTTCTTCAAGCCAGAGGCACAACTCCCTCAGCCTTTCCTCATAAGGGAGGTGTTCTACTTCCTTCATCATCTTTGTTGCTCTACACTGGACACCCTCCAGCCCCTCTGTGTCCTTCCTGAACCTGAGGGGCCCAAAACTGGAACAGTACTCCAGATGTGTTCTCAATAGTGCAGAGTAGAGGGGTAGAAGAACCTCCCTTGATCTGCTAACCACCCCCCTTCTGATCCCCCACAGCAGGCTGTTGGCCCTCTTGGCCACAAGAATACATTGCTGGCTCAGAGACATCTTGCTGTCATAGAGTTTTTTTCCAGCCTCCATAATTCTGTGTGATTTACTAGTNAGGCTGTTGGCCCTCTTGGCCACAAGAATACATTGCTGGCTCAGAGACATCTTGCTGTCATAGAGTTTTTTTCCAGCCTCCATAATTCTGTGTGATTTTCTAGTAACTGAAGTACGAAATGTCTGAAACATCCATGAACCAAAAACTTAGTCATCTGGCACCATTTCTTCTAAGTAAATTGTTTGTGTGTCAAAGAGTGGGGCAGAGTGAGTCCTAAAAGTGATTCTGATGGCAGCAGTTGTTTAAAGGTTGGCTCTTAGGAAGCCCCTCCTCATGGAAAGAGTGATCAGAGCCTGGAATGGATTGCTCAGGGCCATGATTGAGTCCCCATGTCTGGAGGTGTTTAAGGACAGACTGGATGTGTTCCTTAATGCCATGGTGTAGCTGATGTGGTGACATTAGGTCATAAAATGGGACAGATGATCTCAAAGGTCTTTTCCAGCCTCACTAATTCTGTGATCAGCATTTTTAACAAATGTCATTGCAACAATGACTAGGACTACTGTGTGACAGATTTTATCCTTTTACTACGTGGCCTTAAATCAGCAAAAATAACCCATTGCATTAAATGTCAATTTTGTCCCTCAGATTGTTATAGATTATAATAATTTAAGTGAGGGAGTAAAACAAATTAACAGGCTTTTTAAGAAAATACTAATTTCTGCAGGCACACCAATTTAACATGATTCCTTTAACATAAATGCCTGTAAAAATGACTTTTTTAACCAATTATTTTCAATGCTGTTTTCACACCAAGGACACTTCTGTTATAGGTCTAGCGTTCCTAAACATAGTTCTGTATGGATTAAAATAACAAAACAAACCCCCCTCATGTTTCTGTGTGTGATGCTGAAATAGAGCTCTTTCTCTCATCCCAAACAACTATCATCTGACTTTACATTCTACAAGAATGTTTAATCTGCTTTAAGTGTTCTGCTTATCTTACTTATAACAGGTTAGGGAGCTTTCATGAAAGCAGCCCTTCTTTGCTTTGTTACTGCCCCTTCAGGACTATTGTGCCTAGAACTTTAGCTCAGTTAGTTGAGTTTTGCTCTCATGATTTCTGTGCATGATTCAGTGCATGACAAAGTGCTTTTAGGCAGCCTTATGTGTTCTGAAGCTTTTTCAATTTCAGACACCTAGCATAGCTTTAAGAATGGATTCGGTGTGTGTAACTAAGTAGGTGGCTAATATATTTTAATAAATATTTAAGCTTTGTCTTTAGAAGGCACTCAGGGGACTGTTACTTCCATCTTAGTTACAAAAACTTCTCAAATTCTGGGAATCTCCTGATCTTTCAAGTTCTGGCATACAACTGCAATTCAGTCAATAAAGCTTTTTGACAGAGCTCATATACATTAATCTACCTATTTCAAAACACTAATAAATAGTAAAATCCAATCTATTGTCTTATATGTGATTTAGCACAGTCTGATAATTTTAAACATCTTAAGTGTTACAACTTTTATGCTATGTACTCCTCACCTTGTGAATATCTTCATTTGCAGTGCTTGGGTGCAAGCTTTCCTAGGGCTTGCTTGAGGAACAAATGCTTTTCTGATTTTCCATTTTGTCCTTGACATTACTGTATTTGACTCCATTGCTGAAGTGGGAGCAGCTTTCCATGGGAAAGGTATCTCTTGCAGAGCTGAGCCCAGGAAGAAGACGAGGGATGGAGGGGAAGGCGGATTTATTTCAGATCATGTATTTGTAACTGTCCTACTCTGATCCACTTTGCAAAATTGTGGTACATTTGTTGAATTTATTTTGCTTTTCCTCAAGTTAAACCTGTCTTTTGCCATAGTTGTAACTGGTATGTGAGCCCTCTGTGTCCTTATTCTTGACTTTTGAACCTCCTTTTGTTGTATCTTCTCTTCCCCACCCTGCTGGAAGGAGAAAGGAATGAGAAGGCTTTGTTTGCTTCATTGTAAGCTGAGTGGGCTCAAACCATATATTTGTTTCCCATCCTAGTGGAATTTGGAATTCACTGGCAAAAATGCAATGTTTAAGAAGCAAAAAGTTCTGTTCTCAAAAGTCACTTTCTCAAAGATGTTTTTATTTCCACAGCAGTATAAAATATAAAACACTTTTGAAGCAGGGAAATTGAAGGTAAGTAGGAAGTCCTTTGCTAGATGGATAAGGACTAGTTCACTGCATTTTCTACATTAGGTTATGGCCTGTGCACCCATGTCTATATTGGTGGAAATAATGCTGGTATCCCATTAAAAGGAAGACATGATAGGTTCAGAAATCTCAGTTGTCTTTAACTAGGATTATATTTAATCCCAAAGGCATTCCAAGGTTCCATTACCACACATGTTCACTGTAAAGTACTACTCGATACATACTTTTGTAATCCTTTACAGGGGTCCCATTTCAAAGTAGTACCATTACACTGATCAGATAATTGTGAGGCAATTTTTAAGATATGTATTTTCCATTGGAATTTAATTTTCCTTACTTTGTCTGACATCACAAGAATCCATATTCAATTCAAACTTCTATCTCTGTTTCTCTCCTGATACCAACTGCACATTTGAAAGGACCCAAATCCATTCTGGTTTATGTGGTTTTCTGCAGGTGAATAACATCTTTGATTTAACTTGAGTTACGGATGAAAAATTCTGTGTCCAGTGTAACAGTTTGCTTTCTGTGCTTAGAGCCAGAGTGCCAGTTTAAGCACAGACATTAAATAAGATTTATATATATATTATTTCCTGGCTCAAAAATCTGTAATGGGTCTGCAATTCTAGTATGAGCTCTAGTTTTGATCAGTCAGAAAATTTCTTATATATGAATCTAGTTGATTTTATGTTTAATTATTCATCACAATGAACTCTCAGTACCAATAACAGGTTTTGCTCACGCTCACACAGGTATAAAATGAATGAAATTCCACTTTAGCAAATGCAGTTCTCTTGTGTCTGACCCACAGCAATAAGAGGTGAGTATGTTTTGGCTGGAGATAGAACTGATGAAAATCAGATGCAATTGTGCTCTAGTTCAGATGAAATGAATTGGATTTAATCAGAAATTGATGCTGATTGGTCTCTAGATCCCTAAAATTTTCAGTGTCTCATTCACATTCACTCACTCCTATATGACTGTGTAATGTTATTTCAGAGAATATAGAATCATCGTGGCTGGAAACGACTTTGAGGATGATCAAGTCCACTCTTCATGCCAACATCTTCCTAAACCCTAGATCATGGCCTCAAGTGCCAGATCTACTCAATTTTTAAACACTTCCAGGGATGGTGATTGCACCATCACCCTGGGCAGCCTGTTCCAGTCCCCAACCACTGTCTCAGTAAAGAGCTTCTTCCCAATATCCAATCTAATCTTCCCCTGATACAACTTGAGGACATTTCCCCTCATCCTACTGTTAATAATTTGGGAGAAGAGACTGGCAGTAGCCTCACTACAGCCTCCTTTCAGGTAGTTGTAGAGAGCTATAAGGCCTCTCCTCAACCACCTCATCTCTAGACTAGATGACACCAGTTCCCTCAGCCACTCCTCATGGGGCCTGTTCTCCAGACTTCTCACCAGCCTCATTGCCCTTCTCTGGCCCCACTCCAGCATCCCAATATCCTTCTTATAGTGTGGTGTCCAAAACTAGACACAGTACTCAAGGTTCAGTCTTCTGTGATGCTGGTGGGTGTTTCATGAGTCATTAGAACCCCAGAAGATAGCATACCTGTGGCTTACCATGGATGTCTGTCTTCTCCTTGTTATCTTAAAGAAAGTAAAATAGGTATCAATGTGTAGGAAACAACATCAGGCCATGTATTTGTAGCTGGTGATATTCTATGTTAGAATAATGCCAAAGGAGAAAAGGCAAGCACTAAACTAAACACAACAGTGAAGCAAAACTAAGCTGCAGCTTAGAATGCATTTGATTTTTTATTAAAACACTGTGGGGAGGGAAATAGCTAGAGTTAGGTTTGAAGAAGATTTAAAATGGTCATTTAAGACAGAGATGGAGATGGACTGCAGATAGCATGGGTAATAGCTCTGTGCAGAGATTCCTTTTAATCATTTTCATAGCTAATATAGCCTCTATTCAAGTAATGGAATATCTATTGAACCCGAGTCTGCTTTCCACTGTGTTGGCATGCAGTGACTAACTCTGTTTAAGTAATTTTGGTTTCTGCCAGCATAGAATTGATGTAAAAACATAATCAGGACCTTTTCATCCTTTGGCTGTAAACCAAGCATAGATTTAGCTTTTCCTGTGAGAATTCCAGTAAGACTATAATTAAAGGGAAAAAACCTCTTAAAAAAATCCTCCCTCCAATATAATGAGAAAATGATCCAAATCTCATGGCATCTTCTCATTCTCTGTCTATTGAGGCTGTGTTCAGACAGAAGACCTCCATAGTAAATTTACTGTTTGCTTTAGTTAGCTGACTCTGTAGGCAAGAGCTTAAATACTTCAGAGATGTCAGGCAGATTACATCAAAAAGAGAACAAAAAAACCAACCAATCAGTAAATATAGAGACAGAAATAAATAATCAGATTTAGCCTTAAATAAGGAAGAGTCTGAGTAGATTACTTCCAGATGGATCCTATCTGGCCCCATAGACTTGTGACTGTCAGGAGGCAGAGCAAATCAGTAACTGCTTCCTCTTGGATTGTGAAGTGTCTCTCCTGCTGTCCACACCTGTCTTTCAGTCCAGGAGGCTGAAATACCATAAGCATACCTGGATTAGTGATTACATAGTGATGTAAAGAAGGCACTAAGTACTTCAGCCTTGTCCTCATCCCTGGTCCTCATGTTCTTTCCATATCTGGCAAGGGGGTAGAGATTCACCTTGACCTCTTTTTATTGTTCATGTATTGTAAAAATATTTCTTGTTGCCCCTCGCTATAGTGACCAGATCGAGTTCTAACTGGGCTTTTGTCCTTCTGATTTCCTCCCTGTGTGCCCTAGTTAGATATCCCTGGGCACTTCCTGAGCTGCCTGCCCTTTCTTCTAAGATGAGAAACTTTGCAATTTTTTTTATCTGAGACCCAGCAGGAGCTCCCTATTCAGCCAGGCTGGTCTTCTTCCTTGCTGGTTCATCTTTCAGCACATGGGGACTGCCTGCTCTTGTGCCTTTAGCAGCACTGTCTTGAAGAATTCACAGCCTTCCTGGAACCTTTTGTCCTTCATGAAAGTCTGTGAAAGTACTCTTTCAACCATTAGTGTTGCCCTCTGGAAGTCCACTGTGGTGGTTCTGTTGACACCCCTCCTTACTTTATGAAGGATTGGGAACTTGATGACATTACGATAGCTAAATCCAGGATAGCCTTTGACCACCAAATCTCCCACCAGATCTTTTCAGTTTGTAAAATACAGGTCTAGTGAGATGCCTCCCCTGGTAGGCTCTCACATGCCAGCTGTGTCAGGAAGTTATCTTTCACACTTTCATGGAACCTCCTAGACTGTTTCTTCTCTGCTGTGCTGTATTTTCAGCAGATTTCATGTAAATTGAAGTCCTCTGTGAGAACAAGAGCTTCTTCACTGGGATTAGGAACTGTGCAAACAGGATTAAATATTATTTATTAATACACAGCATTGCCCAGCTGTTACACTAATATTTACAATAGATGCTGGCAACTAAAGTGCCAAGACTCAACATTAGAATACTTATCACTCCTGATGAGTCTAGTAGGCAGGCAGTCACAGCAGGGTGGTATCAGTCAAGATGAGCTTCCTCATGAGCTGAAACTACTCACACCTAGTTGGGTTTTTCAATCCAGTTTCTCTTTCTTTCATTTTTTAATGAATTTTCGTGTTAGTGTTTTTCTTTCCAGACCCCACATTGCTAATTATTAGCACCTCCACTATTTCATGTCAGTCTTTGCTGTTACGTCTTCCATCTTGCATGGTTTTATTTTACAAAGTCTTGAAGGTTACTAATAATCTTCAGAAAAGCTAAATGAAGGTCACATAGACTGTTGCACACAAAACTGGGCTGTGTGTCACTCCCAGGGGTTATAAAGCAAACTATCAGTGACTGTAGGCAACATCCACCCCACTTATCTTCAACGAAATAAAAATCAATTAGACGGCTGGAGGAGGTCATCCCTCTGGAATGATCCAGTTGTGAGACAGTTTGCCAGGTGAGGTGGGGTGAACCATATCCTTTGTCATTCCAGTGACTGCAAAAGTAGTCAAAGTTTTGTCAAAAAAAAATCCACATGAGCTGGGGGGAAGGTTACTGACCATGAGTATCGCTCTACATGATAAACAGGATTTTGTTACCATGATACAGAAACAGAATTCCAGGAACCTGCAAACAGCTGCATGACTGACTACCTGGGATAATTTGAAAGGGAACAACTTACAAAGCTTTTATATGAAATTGGTAAGAAGCCAGATTTCAATTTATTCTTGTTACTGTTGGTTTGAGGTTGGGGGTTTTTTTTTCTTTCTGTTTACAGATCTACCTTTTTTAAAAAAAGATTTTTCAATTAAAAATCCTGCTTAATCTATAATGTTTTATTCAAGGTTTAGGAAAGCACTGGCCAGAATTTTCACTAATTACAAAAATGGATAACAGAGAGAATGACATGTGAACAATTAAACCAACAGACTGAAAAGTGTTTGGACACCATCTCATTTACTCCAGAGAGCTAATTGAATCAAAAGAATCTCCACAAATGAACACTTATAAAGTTGTTCAATAGATTTTATTTCAAATCAAGGGTTTCAAATCAATTTGTGCACTGTATTAGAAAGAGTCCTTTGCAAAAAGATGTCATTCACTTGTTAAAATTTGATTTATTTGCAGGTGATGGTTAATTAAGAGTAAAGAATGGCTCTTCACACTGCAGGCAAAAAAGTAAAATAAAATTTCTCTAATCCATATTCAAAACCAAATTACTCATGACAACAGTGCACAGAATTAAACCACTACCTGATAGTGCTGTCCTGTAGAGAACTGAGTTCAAGATCAAATGGGGGTTTTTCTTTGTAGACTGATAGAGGCTCAGGGACTGTTGAGATCTAATGAAAACATTGTCCTCTGGGAGGTTTCTGTTCATGTGCAGATGTCTAACACCCATGGTGAGTTAATCCAGAGTGGTGTGAAATAGTAGCTACACATATACAAAGACTTTCTTCTGCTTGGTGAACACTGGTTTTGGAACATTTTAAAGGAGGTATCAGCTCACTACATTAAAGGTTGTAACAAAAGTCTTTTTTAAGAAGGAGCATAATTGCATAAAACTGATCTAAAGGAAAATAAAAAATACACGTAAAGCATTTAGATGGAAAAAACCAATCCCCATTTATTACTAGTAGAGTTCTCATGCTTTTGAGGTATGGAAAGGACCTATAATGTTGAGTCATGGCAATCTGCCTATGAAGTTCCTACGGCAACAGTGCTGAAAGTTTACTCAAGCAGACTTACCTAAACTGCCTGTCTTGTAATGCAGTACAGGAAGATATTCTCAGCATCTATTCCTTAGGTCTCCTCAAAAAAGATGATCAGGTTGGAAAAGATAAATTTTGGTCTAATGAACTTTCCTAAATCAACATCACATCCCTAAACTAGTGGTAATCTAAACTACATCTATGTTATGAGGAGTTTAATTCCCAGCAAAATGAATAGTGCACTAATACAGCATTAAAGAGCTGCTCTAATACACTTTTCAATGCCTTTGAGCCTATTTGCCACTGCAAAACCTTACTAACCGCATTCAGTTAAAATGAGAAGGGCTGCAACGTGTTAATTACATTACTGAACTTACATGCCTGACAAAGCAAAATACTTCTAACAGCCTAAAAGAAAAATACTTTTTATGTACTAGAAGCATTTGTGAAGGCTTTGTGTGTTAGAAATTATACAGGTCTTGTGACAGAAGACAGCTGAACAGCTATGTGACTTCTCATTTTCTTGTCTAATCCTTGTTTTGTCCTCAAACATGACAATACTCCCACAATCTCTGAACACACACAAAGTGTAGGCAAGGGCGGGATTGTATGTCAATGGCGCAGCACCTGGTTAACACACCATCACAAGTGGTAACTGCATCTGAAAGCAGTAAGCACATATCTGCCTCGTTTGTTTCCATGTTCTAGGCTGGCTATATAATCCAGACAATGATTAGCAATCATTGTCATCCTGTTTCCTGCCCTTTTATATTCCCCATTGACTTCTTAACTCTTCACTACAAGTATGGAAGGATCAACCTTATTCTTTCCACAGCAAATGCTCCAAATACTGTGTCTCAATGGGTTAAAAATTCATTCCTTCTGACTTTGCCTGCCCAATTTCACTGGCTTCTCCAAAACAACTCAGCATGTAAAATAAAACAACCAATCTACCCATCAACAGGGTTGCTTTTCAGTTTTTACCTCAAAAACATCTCAAGAAAGTGTAGAGTTGCAGGCAACCCTGCACTTCTGTGCTTTCTTCGTGCAAGATATTATTTCAGATATCTCACACTAAGCACCACTTCTTTTTATTCCCCACATCCCTCTGGGAATGGTGGTTAAGGTGGGAAGAAAAGTCTCAGAACAAACCACTCATGTGGCAAAACAAAGAACTCTTGAATCTGGTGAATATTAGCCCAATTCTCTATTTTTCAGGTAATAAAATTACTTCAAAGCTTTTGCCTTAATAAATTTCACCTCAATAAGCAAATGATGTGATGAAATCCTCTTAAAACATTCACCTGAAAAATTGAATAATGTTTGAATAGGAAAATTGCTAACAGAAGCTAATTTCACTAATTTTCTGGCTGTGACCCACTTATTACTACTAATGATAACACCTCCTGCCAAAAGGGTGAGGAATGCTTTTACTTTTATTGTCTCCTATTTCCAGAGTTCACTCCACAGTACAGCTGGAGTTCTGCCTGCACATCTGCCCCAGCTTTTGCAGGAGGCCCTTACTTCTAAAGCAGCTGAACTGAGAGTTGATATAGTAGGTTCCAACTTAGCTCTTTAAATAAAAATTAAATTCTAGAGTAACTCAGTTGCCTGAGGGTACACAAAAGTAAAGCAGGAGGCTGAAGCAGACTCCTAGGCTTTTGATGATTTTGCTCTTTAAAAACCATTCTGGCTATTACAGTGAAAGATGTTTATGAAAGATGGAAGGATATTATTTTTGTCTGTCTTCTGTGTGTTCCCTTGTTTGGTATCCATAACACTCATGACAAACGCATTTGAGAGCCGCATTATGTAGTAGGGAAGTTTAATTTCGTCAGTGTTTCCTGGATGAGCTGAATTCTCTTTCAAAGTCTAATTTTACACATTTGGTTTATTCGTTCTATTTTTCATCCCCAGAATTGCTATGGGCATGAAATTTCAAGC
Organism: Upupa epops; assembly: GCA_013397515.1. NCBI lineage: Eukaryota > Metazoa > Chordata > Aves > Bucerotiformes > Upupidae > Upupa > Upupa epops. The sequence continues at coordinate 63,539 of VZRI01009655.1, forward strand.
TCTTTTTAAAAAATATTGGACCTTGGCAACAGCCTCTTGGCAAGCGCGCACTTAAGTTTCAGGAGACCAAGATTCGGTTCTCAGTTCTATTGCTGATTTGCTGAAAAACTTTATCAACTCATTTAATGTCTTTCTTGTCTCAATTCTGCAGTGGTAATATGAAGAAAGTCACTTTGAATCTCAGTTGCAGAGGAGGCTGAGACAGCAGAAGATGTTTATTAGGATTAGCTTGTCTTAATATTTGATTAGATGTAACTCTGACTCAGATAAAAGACTAACTCAATCATTAAACATCTCCCCTCCAAAGAGGGAGATCACTGTTTTGTTTGGTTTACTCTTGTGATTCAAAAACAACTGGGCACAGAGGGCTCAGTTGCACACTGACTAAACAAAAACAAAACCCATTAAGCTCACCCACTACAATATGTTTTGTTAATTTCTTATATTTTAACTTATAAATCTTATAAATCTTATAAATTCTTATTTCAGATGCCATGCCATGGCAGGTTGTCTGGAAAAGATGAAATCAGAGATATGCTAAATATCAGAGTGTTAAGGCAAGTAGTTACGAAATGATGCAAAGTTTGTGACATTTCTCAGTTTTCTCTCCCAGATATGCAGTGGTGTCAGTAATTATGCAGTGTCAATAATAAACATAAAAATGCTCTGAAGTTGGTAAATTTAATAATCTTCACTAGTTTAGACTATATTACACATCTTCATTAATGTTCATAGAAATAGCATAGGAAACACAGAAATAGGTGTGTATCTTTCCTGATGGTCAAATTGAGTTACCTGAGAGAATTATAAAAACACAATAAAATAATGGACTTATATAACGGTTTGTGATGAAAGGGGCCTTTGAAGGTCCTCTAGTCCACCCTCAGTATTGTGCAAGCACTGTGTCAATTCTCAACTTTGTGAGCATTCCCTACTTGCTGGTCTGGGGAGCAGAAAAGGCATTGACTCTGTGCAAGTTCTGCTCATCAATAACTAAAACATCTCTGAATTATCAACACTGTTTTCAGCACAAGTCCCAGAAGTAGCTCATAGTGGCTAATATGAAGAAAATATACAGGATCCCAGCAAAAACCAGAATAGCTTGCAAATCTGTGCTCCTGCATTTAAAATATGAAGTAGAAAATGAACTAGAAAATATGAACCTGAAAATAAGAACTAGAATTCAACTAAAGCAATAATCAGCAAATCATAGTAATAGGTTTGAGGCATCTCAGCTTCCTTACTCCTCTTCAGCAAAGGACTAATTTGGGAAAATACTATGTCGATTCAGGTTTCTCACTGGTCACCATAGCATTGCTTCTCATCACCAGGCACTGCATATATCCATATCTTTATGTCATTCCCCCTCAACACACCCAAAAAAAGAGCACATGGTTCTTACCTAAAGTAAATACATAAGGCTTTTATCTTTGTCCTGGCATTTTCAGCAGTGCCATTATATAGCAGTTCAGCCAAATGCAGAAAATGTGAACAGCCTATGTCCTTGGCACTCTTAAGTCAGAAGAAAAGAAATATTAATAATAGTAAGTTTCCTCCTTTTGGATAGAAATTACAAACAGGAAATAAAAAGCAGTCTAAGGTGAAGGATTGGATTGTTTTTTATCTTGAAGTAATGATTGCCCTGCAATGCCACATGTTCCTGGAAAAATAATTCTGTCCACTCTCTGAGGTTTCTCTTGCAGATACTAACCTAATTCAGGTAAGCAGACTTTTACTCAAAGTACAAAACTTTGCTTAGGATCTCTATGTTGAGATCTTACAAATGCATTTACTGTTATCAGCTTTGCATTCCCTGGTAACTTTTCCAAGAGAATTCTGGATCTGAATAAGACACGGCATCTGTATTTTGTATAGCATTAGCTCCCTATCCTTAACAGGATCAAGATGTTACAACCAGTGACAGAAGGCAGAAGTGTGATCTGTTCATATGAACTCTGCTAATGGATGTCTGAGTGAGAATCTGCTACAGCAAATGTCCCTGTGCACTCTTGGTATATTTTACCTGAAGTTTTCAGATTCAAGCCTTCAGCCTTGTTAGGTCCTACATTAAATGGATATTGCTACTGAAATAAATGAGACTAGGAAAAACCAAACCATGGAATTAAACGTGTAATACTGTGATGAGAAAGAAATGGCTGATTGGAATAGCTTGTAAAATCTTTACATATTCCTAACTCTAAGATTTTACACTATTAATGTGAGTTATAAGAATGGATAGTTAACACCCCAATTACTTACATTATTTTGATGATGATCTACTTCCCTGATTTAATGTGGCCCTCTAAAGTTTATAACCGAGTTTTCACTAGGTCAAGAAGCTTCTTTGGTAAAAAAATCCCATTATAGTTGTATCTCAGGATATCTAGACAGTGTTTCATCATTATCTGTTTGGTAGTGCAAATGCATAGAGGACACTCATGATAAAAAAAATGGAGTTATAAGAGAGAAAGAATGATTGCTTGCAACTACAAGTGCTGCATGACCTTGAAAATGGAAGATCACAAAGAATCTGAATGTATGGCATAAGATAGAAATGATTTAAAATACTCTTAAAAGAAACAGCTGTAGCAAGATAAGAAGAAAACAGATAATTGACACCAGATGTCCCTCTTAGACAGTGATGAAAGAGTAATTACAGAGGGAGATAGCATCCTGCAGAGAGCAGATGAGCTATACCAGCAGCTCTACAAGAATGCATAGAGAAAAACATGACAAGTTTCACCATCTCATATGACATAAAAAGAGACATGAAGGGGAAAAAAACTTACTTTATGCATTCAAAAAGAAGATAGAAAAAGTCATGAAGCCTTTAAAAAGAAAAATACCTGGGACAGATGGCATCACTAGTGATATCATAAAAGTTGGAAGGAACCCAGTAACCCAGCCAGAAAAGCTAATCAACTTGGACTACAGTGAGCGAAGTGTCAAAAGAGTGGAATTATATTATAATTGCTATTCTACATTGTAAAAGTGCTAAAGGTGCTGAGAGAAGTAACAACCACCTTACATACTTCCAGCCATTTCTTATGTTATTGAGCACATTAGCTGAGCAATTGACTTCTGTAATAGCTACTGTTCAAAAACCTCCAAAATAGATAATATTTTATAATGTGTATTTCATGCTGGTGCAGTAAACTAACTGCACATCAATTCATGAGATCGATAATGACATTCTGACAGCCTATCTACATGCCTAAGTAGTGATATAGCAATATAGGAAAAATACATTCCCCCAAATCAAACCCTAACAAAATGACACACTCATCTACATAGACTCCCTAGGGAGAGGATGAGTGGGATCATGAACCATATGTGACAGATGTTAGCCAGAGTGGTTAAAGCTCCCCTGGGAAGCAATTACATTACAGTGATGAGGGTGGCTTGAGAATCTAAACAGAGGAGGAAGCAAAAAGTAAGCTTTGAATGTACCTATGCATCCCTTCTGAATCAAAGTTAATAGTTGATAGGAACATTTTCAGTCTACAATTGATAAACATTCTCCAAATTTACATTGTTTTTTTTTTAATCATTCAAGTGGCTTCAGTCAAAGTATTCAGAACCTGACTGACTAGATTTATCCAGTAACTGAATTTTTTATCCTCAAATCACATCTTTAATAAACTGATACATATTTCAGATCTGCTGAACAATACCACTCCCCTCAATTCTATGTCTATCTGTATCTTGTATTCTTTTGTGGATTCTGAGCAAACCAGCATTTAAAAAAAAAAACTCTTGCTTTCTGTATTTTTAAAAATACTATTATTATTTAGTGACACTGCATTAGTTCAACAAATCAAGACCAAAAAAGTCAGTTTTAAATAAGATTTTAATGACAAAGGTTCTCTTCTATTTCCTAGAGGATATTTTAACTACATTTTTTCTACTCAGCTAATGGTTGGACTGCAGAAAGGTGAAGGCACGCAGGATCTTTGTCATACTGTCAAAATGTTTCTTGAGCAACTCTAAATACAGAACACTTTATAAACACTGTTTCTTGGATACCATAAGAATTTGCTAAAAATATTTATTAATGAAACAGTGAGTAAAGAATTCACATGAATCTGTCAGGTAACTTCCCAGAAGATTAGAGAAATGGGAACTTTCCACTCATGGGACAATGGAAATATTTTCAAATTATTTGATTGAATGATTCATTCATTACTAGCATTGCATTTATGATTTAAAGTAAAATGTTTGATTCAGAAGTAAATCTTCATTGACTGAAGAAAACCTTTTCACTACAGGTAGCGTATTTGTTGATTGATCAAGCATAATTATATCAATTTAACGAACTTTGGGTGAGAGCCATGGTGAAGTACACAGATTTTTGTAATATCTTTTAAAAAAGCACTGGTAAAATAATTTGGATGTCAGTTTAACAACTATCCTTTCTTCAATACTTGTACTAAAATGTACAAAAAGGAATTTATGCAGTTGAGAAAAGCTCTTTAGTATTGGGGTATTTACGGCTTGCAATAGTGGATTTTTCAGAGGGAAAATTAAAAAACTACAAAAATTGTCTGCAATGAGAGCATGAAGCTCATGCTCTTCAAATTGTTCAAGACACAGATTCTAAATAAGCAGGTTTCCACTCTTGAATAGTGCCATTGAGAGTACTCCATCAAGACAACTGGCAATCCAAACAAAGCACATTATCAAACACGTGTGAAATGGTAATTATGCAACTGTCATTAGTCAAATCAGCAGCTGCTACAAGAAAACTCTAAGCGACAGATGGAAACTTTTTTCTTTTCCTTCCTCTATCTCCATCCCCCCCCCCACCCTTCTGCCTAGATGAGACCTTTTTATTTAAAACTGGAATTGCCTAGGAAAGTAGGACATTAAAAATAAAGATTAACCACTGTCATTCAACTTGTGTTCAGTAATTCCTTAAGAATTTCTCCAAAATAGGTAAATTATGAACATTGCCCTCTGATGGGGATGCTGTTTTGCTCTGTCAACAGTAAATAGGTCACTGTCTGCTTTTGAGGCAAGAAAAGAAAAAAAAATATTTCAGAGGTAGAGCCAAGTTGCACTGTTTTAGAAAAGCTTTATTTCATTTTATGAACATGATTAAAGGCTTTTTGAAGTAAAAATTTCTTCTTATATGACTTCCTAGCCAGGTTTTAGTGCATATTTGTTTTTAAGTGTGTAACTTATTTGTTTGTAAAATTAGAATGATTAAAGTGGGATGAAGTACACAATTCACTGCTTTCCCAAACCAGGACCTCATAAGAGTGTTGATTTTCTATTAGTTACCACAATAGATGGGAGAAATCATAAGACCTGACTAAATCAGTGACAGAAATGCATAAAAAATTTAAAGCAAACCTTTTCAAAATGTGTTGTCCTCAAAGGAAATGAAACAGAAATATCAACATAGATTTTGAAATGCTGTTTTTGGCATATTTTTGACCCATCAGATCTGTGAACTATCACATTTCCAAGAATACAAAGATCAAGAAGAAGTTACAAGTGGCTAAGGGGTTTTTTGTTCTATGTACCACTGCCTTTCCTAAACTCAGTCATTTGCACTCCAACAGATTTTGAAAATTAGCTATATCAAATTAAAAATTTAACCTCTTCATTTTCAGAAACGATTCCCAATGCTTGAACTTGAGTTTCCCCCATGAAAAAAAACAGTATCAGCAGTGGCTTTCAGTATAAACTAGATTTCTGTGTTTCACCCCTTCTCCCATACACCCCTCTTAGTTTATCCACTCATATACTAGAGGTATATACTGGGGAAATGTATTCATTTGCTTTTTTATTATTCACTAAGTGACAAAGCTACAGTTACAGTAAGGAACAGGTGATGCTCAGAAGAATTAGTAATTAGGGAAGTGCAAAGTACTTAGATCAAACCTATACCATGGGAAATGTTTACTTTTTAATTCAAAGGGTGTTCCTGAATGTTTGGTTAACTTGATTCACAACTATCAGGAGAGGTGGGTTTACTGATCTTTTTCATGATGTCAGCCTCAAAGAAATGCTCAAAACTCCGTAAGATCTCAAAGTGTTATGACAGAAACTAGAGCTGATGTAGCTATGTATCTTTCTGGATCTTGTGTCTTGGAAATGATTCTGGTGGAAGTAGTTGTTTAAAAGGGAGGGTTAGGATGGATGTTAGGAAGCCCTTCCTCATGGAAATGGTGCTTAGAACCTAAAATGGACTGCCCATGGTAGTGGTGGAGTTACCATCCCTGGAGGTGTTGAAGGACAGCCTGACTGTGGCCCTTAGTGCCCTGATCTGGCCAATGTGGTGATGTTAGGTCATAGGCTTGATGTGCTCAGAGGACTTTTCCAGCCTCAAGAAGTCTGTGATCCTCTTCACTCATTTACCTACACAATTTTAAATATTTTTGTTTTATTGTTTTTCTGTTGGATAATGAGATAAAACTTGAGCATGATTAATTATTAGGTTTTTCCCATACATTATTTTTCACATATCTAAGTACAAAACAGCAGTAAATATCTCCATGAAGATGTAGGTGTTTTGTCAGCAAATCAGCTCTACATTTCATTTCTCCGTTATAAGCTTATATTTCAGTTGATGTTTAATTTGACCTTTCATAAATTTATTTTGGAGACAAGTCAGCTATACTTATATGGCAAGAACTCTTTATGCTAGATTTATATTTAGTTCCTTTGATAACTGAGGTGTAGAATACCTAGTAAACCTTACACACAATGGGTCATTTACAGCATGGTCTTGTTGTATAAATTAGTCTTTGAATCATTTCTGACAGCTTTATAAGCCTTCTTATATCAAAGAAAACAATGACGCATGTCTCATTAATTGAAAGAACACCTAATTGCCCTTCATGTGTAAGCATCAAAGTAAGAACTCAGATTTTTCCTTCTTGAACTGGCATGAAGGTGCTTGTTTTTCTAACAAGTTTTTCTCCAAAACAGAATTATTCATACATTTTCAACAGCTCTCTGAGAGGTAATGTGCATCTAATTTTAAAAAAATAATTATCTTTCCCTTTATGAAGGAAGACTGGGAAGAAACCTGATAGTCCTTCACCAGATGAAAAAGAAAGGTTGAAGCACAATCCAGAATGGGCCTTTGGAACATATCCGCCTGTCAAGTAGTGTGCAGGCTTAGCTTCAGAAGCAAGTCTCGATGTCATCCTGCAGTAGAGGATGGGACAATATGGTTGCAGACCCAAGAGCTGAGAAGCCTTCCTAGATCCCACAGTCAAGACTGGGAAGAGGGTAGAGTCCACTCCATAAATATCCAGGAAGATACAGACGTTTGATAGATGTTAAAATTCCTTTGGTTTCTTCACTCATGTGGTTTTCTCAACACAGTAAACCTACCAGCTACTAAAAAAGAAGTAGTGGGCCCATAATTTATTTGAACCAGTCCGATCTGTGCATGCAGATAGTTTCTACTAGTCTAGAATATGAACATTACTTGCAAGGACACTTGGAAAATTTGCTTATCAAGGACAAGTCTCTAACAGGTAGGTTCACTGTGTTGCAATGGAATTGTAAATGGGAGTGACTTGAAAGGAGTGTATGCAGTCCCATACAAGAAATGAGACAACAAAGTAAGGAAGTCTCCTGTGTTTCCAATAATTTTTTGAGTGGTTTTGGTGAGGGCTTTTTTTTCCCAAATACAGGTCAAATGTCAATTTGGAGCATTTTTACAATGGGCAGTAAGAGTTCCTGCATGACACAATGATGTGGCAAGGAGTATATCTCTCTATTGCATGGCACGTAAGTGTGAAGTAGGAGGCACTGCACAACTGCTGTGTATCAGATATACCTGATGACAATCACAGCAGATGAAAAATACAGAAAAGCAAAAAACTACCATTGTCCATGAAGTACAGTTTCAAGTCACCTTGGTTTACCTTTTTCCATGGCTTTGCTTGTTACATCCTAGTCCAAAGACTATAAGCAAATGAATCATGCTAATACAGTTATCTCCAGGCATTCCTAGAATTTCAAAATCTGTCATGTTTTATGGGTCAAGGCCAGTCTTGAATTGGTACTCAGGCCTCAAAATTTATGTTTACTTTTAAAATGTTTAAATGAATAAGACACTCCCCCCAAACACCTGAAAGACCATTGTGGTTAGAAAATGAAATACTGTCGCACCTGAGATTGTGGAAACTGTTCTTTCTTAGGGAAGATATAATAATAAGAAATATAGCATAGTGCAGTATAGTATAGAAAAAATATATGATTTATAAAATACACAATAGCATAAACCCAGAGGTAAGGTCCTCTCACTTTCTAAATGCCACTGAAAGCCTGGTATTCCTGTAGCTTAGAGTGAATTTCATAAAAATAGCAATTAGTCACAGTAATAATAACTGAATTTCTAAATGCATAGAAAATTGTGATTTCATAAACATCAAGTGGTGTCCTAAATCAGCAATGTGTTCTTGTGCTGGTGGGGATCAGAAGGAGGGTAGTTAGCAGATCAAGAGAGGTTCTTCTTCCCGTCACTCTGCACTACTGAGACCGCATCTGGAGTATTATGTCCAGTTCTGGGCCCCTCAGTTCAAGAAGGACACAGAGCTGCTGGAGGGTGTCCAGCATAGAGCAATGAAAATGATGAAGGAAGTAGAACACATCCCTTATGAGAAAAGGCTGAGGGAGCTGGGTGTCTTTAGCTTGGAGAAGAAAAGGCTGAGGGGTGACCCCATTAATGTCTATAAATATGTGAGGGGTGGGTGTCAGGAGGATGGAGCCAGGCTCTTCTCAAGGTTGTCAGGTGATAGGACAAGGGACTATGGGTGCAAGCTGGAACAGAGGAGGTTCCATATAAATATCAGAAGGAACTTCTTCACAGCGAGGGTAATGGAGCATTGGAACAGGCTGCCCAGGGAGGTTGGTGGTGTCTCCTTCTCTGGATGTATTTAAAACCTGCCTGGGCATGTTCCTTTGCTACTTGGTCTAGGTGATCCTGCTCTGGCAGGAGGATTGGACTGGATGATCTTTCAAGGTCCCTTCCAATCCCTAACAGTCTGTTATTCTGTGATCTTTGAGACAACAAAGAAAAGTGGGCTCACTGTGAGAGGGGAAATATTTTAGAAACAAATGTAACTGGTGTTTTGTCTTTTTCAGAGTAATTTATACTAACTTCTCACCTAGACAAACCTGGAGAAAGTGTCAGTCTACAGGTATAATACAGCAAGTAATTTCCTTTAAATGACTAATTTTTTGCTAACAATATGAACTGCTTTAAGAAGGTAGTAAATTATATTCGTACTTCAAGAAGATGATCACCTGGCAGAAACCTCCTGCCTCACCAGAGAAGTTTTGAAAGAATGTGCGGTGTCTAGATCACACACTTTCAGCCAAAACGTATGAACAAAGTGGCTTGTGGCATTTGTAAAACACTAAGTAAAACTTTGGAAGGAAATGTGAATTGAAAGCTAGTGAAGTAAAAGGATAAACCTGTAGAGAATATCCTAGTGGATCAAGGCCATGATATTTTACTCAAGGCCTATTTACACAACCCAGCCTGCGGCCCCAGAGACAGTGTCCTTGAAGCCTCCTGGAATAACAAGAATGACGATGATAAGCAAGAAACGCTGACCACAGAGTGGGGAGGAGAGACCAACGTAGAGGTGCATGCAGATCTGCATAGAACCATTCGTATGAAAGTAAACACGAGTGGTCAAGTTAGTTTAGCCAATAGTAGCTTTGCTTATGACATGTGAACCCTGAAAAACCCTATAAAAGCACACTGATTAAGGCAATAAAGGAAGTTCACTCTTACCTCTGTGAGGACTCTATGAATATTCCGAGTGGTTTTCCTTTATCTGGCACGTAAAGGGTGGAACCCTTGTCATGTGGACAGCTCGAGTAAGTTTTGCACAGCTGGTAGACGTTGACAGTGGATCAGATTCACACCGAAAGTAGATGTGGACAGCGGATTGGAGCTGGGGGAAATACCGATGAAGATGGAGGAGACTGAGCAAAGACAGAAGGCTAGTCGGCATCGACACTCAGGTAGGAAGGGTTGCTACCTTCACCCCGTCACAAGGTAGCTGCCAGCATGGATGTAGAATTTTGCAGCAGCACAGATACTGCTTTAAAACATACTTGCTAAGCAAGAAACAGTAAGGGATAAGGACTTAGAA
>VZRI01009656.1:0-158765 GCA_013397515.1 Upupa epops
TCTATGATTCTATGATATATGTTCTTGCTCATGACACAATTGTTACCATTCTCTTATTGCTATAAATTGTCCCTACTGAGTAAGATGTGATTTACTTTGGAGGCAATATTTTACTAACCAAACCAACTGCCACCTTCCTTCATAATTTTATCACAATATACCATAGAATACCAGTTTGCAAGGGCCCTGTCCAACCCTATCAGCTAAAGAAGTACAGTTTAAATGTGATGCCCAGCACTCTGTCGAGCTGAGCCTTAAAACAATTTGCAGTTGTGGAATCCACCATGTCCCTGGGAAGAGCATTCCAGTGTCTGGTCTCAGAGTGAAAAATTTTCCTCTGGAGTCCCATTGGAACATCCCCAGGGACAATCTGTATCCATTGACCCTTCTCTTTTCTATGTGATTCCATGTGAAAAGGGTCCTCCCACCAAGCCTTCTCTGCTCAAGGTTGAACAAACCCAGTTCTCTCAGTCTTTCTTCATAAACCTTAATCCCAGTATGTGTAATCTCTGGAATTGTTTAGATCCATACTGACTTGTCATTTTTTATAGCAATAACAGCTTCAATTAAACTATGCCACTTGGCTTCATCATACTTCCTCAAAATATCTTTGCCATCAACATTCTCAGAGTGGCAATTGTCCTGAGCCTTCTGGAATCTATAGGTTACAGTTGAAACAGCATTTTCCCTGCAAATGTTGATGAGTGATAGACTTGATCATATTTCTCTACTCACTTTACAGAGTCTTGGCACCACAGTATTTTTAGCACTCAAAGAGCCTAATCTATAGCTCACTCAAGTCAAGGAAAAGAGGTGCATTAGAAGACTAGTGGCTTTTGGTCAAGCCCAAGACACTCAGTGCTATAAAAAAATCCATTATGCAAAACTGACATCTCCTTGTACCCCTGCAAGTTACTGAATCTCATTTTCTGTGCAGCTTTCCACCTGATCAGGGAATCTATTGAAGTCCAAGCAGTGACGGCAGCTGTCTTAAATCAGATAATTTACAGCTTCTTCAATAAAGAGAACCAATACACTGTCTACTTCATGACCACAGCACTGTTATAGCTCACATGGTATTGTGGAAGGTTCAGAGAGGACGTGGGCAGAACACAAGCAGCAGTGATTTCTAAAGGCTTCTCTCTGGTCAGTCCTCTCTTACTGCAATAGGGTTCCTCTCCTGCTTTTAGAGGTACTTTGAGAGATACCTCTTGGGCATCATTTACTTTACAGAGTAGTACCTGCAGGGTTATAGTGCAAACTGTGAAAAAGAGCAGGTTGCATTGCTGTTCAGTGTCTGCTGATACTGCTAGAAACACAGAACTGTATGTAACCTGACATCTTTCCTGGATGTTTGAATGTATTTACAGACAGAAAGGCAACCTTTGTTTAGAAAGTATTTTTATTTTGGAGGTATAAGTTTTCTGTTATGGTAAATGATGGCATTTGAAGTACTAGTAACCAGATACAGCACTGCTTTTGGAGAGAAACAAAATTGTTTACACGTGTTTTGTTGAACAATATTCTACAGCTAGTATGCAATACAATGACAAAATTAACATTTTTCATGGGAGCATCTCTGTGAAATATAGACCAAATGCTGAAAATACCTTGTGGTAACACATCAGCTACGATCACCACTGAAAATATGCGTCTTAAACACTGAGGCTGCTTAGGTTAGTCTCCTACCAGAAGGCCAATCACAAAAATCACTAAAAGATTAAAGGCAGTTGCTCACTGCTACTTAAAGCTGTTAGTGTACACATGTGAAAAGAATGTTTTATTCAACATTCAATCAGATACTCTCAATTATGTCAGACTACCATGGGATTAAGATGTCATGTGACCTTATTTGCTCTAGGAAATTCTTTAAATAAAATCTACCTTACCTCTGACATTTAAATCTGGGGGACTATACCATTTATTTATTTATAAAGATAAATTGAGATTAATGAAGATTAACAAAAAGAAACAGACTCTTAGAGAAAAAAAACAAATTTGCTCAAAACAAATAAATAGGGCTGCTTCTGTTGTTTTTCTTTTGTTTTTTTACAGTTATTAACTTTACTGGTACACAGCTTGATGACTTATAACTAAATACAAGTTACAGCAAGCACCTGCCACCTCTGAAAATAAACTATTCTGTATTAATCAAATAAAATGGTTTAAGGGTTTTGGTATCACACAGCTGAACAGCACTTGTGACTGTTACCACATATCCTAAGTCTAATTCCGGTATCAGAAGCTTCCCTTCACACACCAGTGAACAAGACTTTGGTGTTTGGTTTAGACACATGGTGGACTTCTTCAATTGAAAATTTCGTCAACTGAACATTTAAATAATAGATTTTATTTCTATGTTGAAACTGCTTTTGAAGTACTTTAGTTTGTAAGCAAAGCCATAGTCAGGTGTTTCTGAAATTCAGCTATATGTCTATTCTACAGTATCCTAAGGGCTTGCTCTCATAATAGGAAAAAGACATAGTTTTTTCTGTTTTCCATTTTCTGGAAGCACTGAGAAAATGAGTAGCACAACCAGCAGTTCTTTCTATGCCAAAATAATCAAAGAGCTTCCTCAAAGAACAATGTTAATTATTCTCTCCTCCATTCTACACAGTTACAATGAAAAAACACAAAATTACCCAAATCCTCAATACTAGACAAAACTAAAAATGTGTCTTCTGATCTCAGATTCTTGTATTTCATTTCGAAGTGTGTACTCTAGTGAGTGTATAAACACTGTGTACACTCCATGCACTTTCTAAGTGTCTGGTGAGATGGCTTTTTGAATTTTTCATGGCACAGGATGAATGTGCAGTGAATGTATTGAAGAAGCTGTACGTGGAATTTCTGAGATTGATAGTTATTTTTTTTTTTATTTGCCATTTCTCCTGCTGTCTGAATTCCGTACGAAGTAACTTCGCAATCCCACAGTTCTGCTTCAAGCTGTAACACAATGAACTACAGATAATGCCAGGTTAGGGCAACTACCCAAAATTACACACCAACTACACATTGCACAATAACTTCTGTTACCTGAATATCATGTAGTCATAGTTTTATCTTTTCCAGCTTTCTTTAATGAGTGGCCTCGTTATCTGGGTTGCTGCCATCTACGAAATGCGCCTAACGTGAATTAAGTTTAGTCTTATGCCTGTTGAGTGCCTACTATTCCATATGAATTAGGCCATATTAGGAGAGAAGTTGAGCTAGAAGTAGAAAATGTGACTTCTATAATAGAAAGAACATGTTTACGTTTGGTTTAAGAATGCCATTCTGTTCACACTGTGGAACATCAGTGCTTCTCTTCCAGCTCCTCCTGCAAAGCTAAGTAGGACTTTGCTTTTTGTGTAGATTTTGTTGACAACTATGAGGGGGCAGTATGCCTTCCCTTTATAGTACAACTGCAGGTTTTGCTATTGCTCTTTTAATAAAAGCATGATAGACATACTCATTAGCTGTGCAAATCATTTTCTTACATAAGAATAAGAAGGTGTTATGCTGTGATGGTTCAGGGGCAAGTAGCAGCCGTAGTACTTCCCTGCTTCTATGTAAGTACTCTCTCCAGCTGCCAGGCCCATCAGGGGCATTCCATCCTTACTCAGGATCGCAAGGCTTTCCAATCACCCTGGTCCCATTGTCCTGCCATGAGAATGCAGTGAGGGGTGCTGCACGTATCTGGTGTGTCCCTGAAAACTGTGCTTTTGTACATCCTGCAGTCCGAGGCTTCTTGGATGGTCAATGAAGCTTTTCAACCCCCAGCTCCAGCTGTCTAACAACTGCCATATTTACCATACATAGGCCCCTCTACAACCCTGTGATGACAGTAATCCACAGCAGCTCCTTTGAAAAAACTCACCATCCCTTTAAACAAAAATAGAGACCTGGCAAAAGTATTAACATAATGCATGGCTTATGAGCTCGGCTCATTTTGCTAAAGACCCTGGTGATCCACATGCCTGAGGTATATATGCCAGGAAGTCTGTGGTTCAGGCAAGATATATCCTTCTATCATTTGTGGCTATGGTGTCAGCAGGCATTGTTTTCAGCAGTAACATTGCCTGGAGTGTGATCATTTCAACCCAAATATATTTCAACCCAAATATATTTCAACCCAATATGAGCAGGCAGCTCATATTTCTGTAGACACATGGTTTGTATCAATTTACTGTCCTTCTGAGTTTGAAATATGAGAGAAATCAGACTGCTAATCAGATTTGAGTCTGGAAATGGGCACCCCTAAATAAATGGCTATGGACCCCTAATTCATGTAAGGGCCTCTCATTGCCTTTCTTGACGATTTCCCAGTAGCTCAGAATTAAAGAAAGCAAATCTATTCACATATTTCAATATACCAACAGAAGTCACACAGTGATTAATCCAGTGTTCTTCACATGTGTATATAGATATAATAGACTAGGGAAGTAGTTTTTCCTCGAAGAGATAGTCAAACGTTTAAATTTAATCAGTTAAATTTATATTAATATATTCTGTTTTGTCAGCCTAATACACATAATAAAAACCAATTCTTTCCATTGTTTTAGCAATGTGAACAACTATTTTACAAGTGGTACTGGACTGCTGGTCAAGCCAAATGAAAAATATTTGCTGGACCTCACTGGATTTTTAAATAACATTTTAGTTCTATACACTGAATACAGTAGTTTGTATGGGCAAGATAATTCCATAAAATGCAAATACAAACTCATTTTTTAAAGTGAAAACTATTAAAAATCATCAAAATAGTGGTCTGAGCCTGAGGGTCAAATGACTGAGGGCTATAAATTCCAGTGTGACAACACTTTGCCGACTCAAGCTTTCACAGAACATAGACAACATAAGTAAATAGTCCCCTCACTGTGGAGTCCATGGATGAAAAGAACTGTTTGCCTTGGTCACCTTTATTTTTGAAGATGCAAACATGGTATTCTTGATTACTTTTGTCTTTTGGCCTATTCAGTCAATCAGGCAACTGTGTAAGTTGCTCAGCGTCTCAATGATGGCACTGTGGAAAGCTGATATTCAGCATTTCCATTATAATGTTTTACACAATGTGTTTTCTAAACAATAGGTTCCTTTCTTCTCTTTTTTCTCTGTCAGACTAGCCTTTCTAACAACATTTTTATTGGTAGGTTTTGAACTTATGTTTATGCCATCATTCACAGCATTGCTATTATTGCTATCGAACACACTGGCTAAAGCCATTTCATAAATGTATTGATTTTAATTAATAGCAGAACATTAAATGTAATAATCTGATGGGTTAGATGAAGATTCATAAACTTATGACATGCTTCAGACTAATTCAGAACCAAGAGAGCTGGAAGGTCCCTTTGTTCTGCATAAGGCCAGGCTATAAGATCCGGCTCCTTGGCAAAACCAAAACTACAAACACACTGCATTTGCTGTCAGAAAAGCTGCCTGCAATTAAGATTTTTTGCCACCAACAGTGACAGTAACAGTGGAAACATGATTAGATTCAATGACCTTGAAATGTAGTCAGGTATCATTTCCACTCATACTTTATTTGTTGTTATGAAAGAATTAAACTTGACAAGTTACCAGCCCATGGTCAAAACATGCCATTTTAGAATTGGTTTTCCATAGTTATAAGTAAGACACTTCTTGCTTCTAATAGGTTTTCTGTTATCTTTTAGTGGTGCTATATAAAACTGTCTTCTGCATTTTTCAACCCTGATTGTAAAAATGCTATTTTTTGCTTTGGCTGTCACAAAATTTTTTTGCTCCAGCCTTTATAGATGGAACAAAAGGAACCGGCCTGACACAGAAAAGCTCTTAAAGTCTCAGATTTTTCCAAGAGAAAATTGACCCAATGTAGGACTGCAAAAAACAATTTTCCAGGGTATGCTCAGAAATATTCACCATGCAGAGCACTTACAAACTCCGTTGAAGAAAAAGGGGTATTGTAGCCAGCTAGGCACTGCCACATCACTTCACTTCTCTGTTCGCTGACAACCTAGAAGTGCGCCCATTCCTGTGAATATAGGATTCTGTCTTTTGCAGTGTTCCTAAGGTTCCTGTTAATAAAACCAATGCGTTTCAAGGCAACTTTCCAAGTCTCTCTTTCCCAGACTATCCTTGCTATAAAAACATCCTTATAATACCAGTAAAATACACAATCCAGAAGCATGAGCTAGCTGAGCAGACTGAGACCACTGATTATTATTTAACAACTCTATACTAAATCAAATAATTTACTAGCTTATAGGATAATTTTACAAGGCTTGACTTAGGTTCCTAAAATTTTTATAACGGACTTTATACTTTCTAGTAATGCTGAGCTTGTAATCCCTTTAGTTAACTCTCTTTTTCATGATACACTAACTCAAATACATTTATTATTATTTTTTGTGTGATATATAGGCTCTATGGGCACAGTTTCAGGTCCTCTCCCACTTTCTGTGTCACTGTGCTCCTGCAGCCAAAGATGGCATTTCTGAGAAAGCAGGTGTGTGGCCAGAACATCTCCATGACTCGGTAATCCCTGGCTGACAGAACTATCCCATAGGACTTTTGACTGACAGTGTTAACTTTAAATCCATTACTTTTCTGTGAAGAAAAAAAACTCCCAAACCTTCCTAAGCTGGATTGAAGATACACATCCATAAAATGATCGTGTTTCCATCACGTTAGTATCTGTTGGCTGCATCAGAAAGTGAGCCTTTTGAATAAAATTGTAAGTAAAGTAATTGAGCTTTGATAACTGCCATGCCATTAAACATAAATTGACTTTAACTGTATTTACAGTATAGTATGATTTCTATTAATGAAGGCATTAATGTTTATACTCTGCAAATTCTATTGAGGTCTATTACCACTTTATTTGAAGTGAAATGCCCATTGAATACGAAACTGGCATGGTACTAGTGGCAAAGGTTCTGTAAAAGAATATGGTCCTGATCCTTACCATCTAGGATGAAGAGCAGTAGGGGAGAGGTGATGGCTTTATGGACTTCCCCCATTCTAGACCAGGGGAGCTGTGCACTGGTTTCTGCAGTGTAAGTCAGGGTATGATGTGGAGTTTCTCTAATTTGGGCTAGCTGCCACCAGTTCTGCAGCTTCCCTAAACTGCTTGCTGTAGCCATACACGCCTTATTTCATTTCAGTTGCTATCAACAGACAATCATCAGAAAAATACAGAAATGTGAAGTCTGTATTGCTGTTCTGGTACCTGTGGCATATAACTTGTCATGGTGTTTGACGAAATTATTACAATTTCCACCATAAATTTACAGTACTATACACAATTAGAAAAAACCCTATTAATCCTCTTAAATTATTTTCATCAACTCTCCCAATGTGGACTTTATTCACTGGAATATTTGCAGAAAGCACTAACTGGGGCAAATATGGACACAGACACACAAACTTGTGTAAATATTCACACGCACATTCAAATGAACAAGTATCAATTATTTTCTCGTTACTGCTCCTACAAAGAAAATGGTGCAAGTCACGAAAATACAAAAAGTTCATCTAAGTTCAAAAAGCACACAGTACTAAAAGAATTAGGAAAAAATCCCGAGTTTAAAAACTGCTGCTTTTCTATGAAAAATGATTGCCCAAAGCCTGTTTTTAGGGGTTTACATTTCCAAATTCAGGCAAACTAAAATGACATAATTGATTAATTATGTGCCAGCTGACCATTAATTTTATTTCATAAATGAAGCAATTCAATGTTATGATTGAAATATGTTGAATATTCAGTGGCATCCCATATTTCTTGAATGGAAAGCAAGGATGTGAAAACACCCTTGGTCTAAGTAATTCTAAACAGTTGGAAATATGAAACTCTATTAGTCAGATGCTCCAGCATATTTCCAAGAGCTTGCAATACCTTACAAGCAACAGGACAGATCCTCATGTTTCTGTCCTGTTGTGTTTCTGAACTTTTGCTGGTGTTCATTATTTCTTCTAAGCCTTTCAAGATAATCCCTAGTTAAACTCACAGATACCACACTGGTACTGATGTTTGGACTCCCAGAAATCTGGACTCTTGTCTTTTTGCCTAGGTGTTTCTTGCAAATGTTTTACATGGTGTGGGTAGTTGCTCTGTAAGCCCAGACTGATAACAATCCTCTATGGAGGTAAACTTTATCTCCCGGGTTTGAATAGGGAATTCTTTGGAACTCAGTGCTTGCAGGTTTTGATTTATACTCAGATGATGTTCTAAGCCTGAAAGATGAGATGAAGGATGGTTATTACTGTCATAAGTGATAAAGCCAAAGGTAAGCAAGGGAATTTCTGGACACAGCAATGCCATAAATTTTGAACTCTAAAATGGAAAAAACACTCAAAGAAATTAAATACTTTTCTTTATTTGCTACATACATTTTTCTTGCATTGTTTGATTAGACATTGCAATATTTTGGACAGTTTTATAGTGATTTCTAACTCACTCAAGCCACTACTTCAGGTGGTACAAATGAGGGGCACCCATACCCCTGACCACCTGCAATGAACAATGCATTGCACTTCAGGGACGCTACTATGTGACTTGAAAATCAAGTAGAGGTGGACATTTTGCTTAGCAAATGTGATGCAAATCTTTGAGATATGCTGAATCCACAGTACAATTTACTGTTCTGAGCATGCACTTTTTAGCATAAGACGTTTTGCATTCCTTTTAACATTAGACACACAATATACCTGATGTCCTACTTGACTTCTGGACATCTGAAAATCTAGGATTATATGATAAATCACTGATCTTCTCCTTAGGTAATAATTATCAGCATTTCCGGGGAATATCTAGATGGATTTATATATAGACGGAGTTAAAGTGGTAGAACCACCAAGTCTTCTAGCATTGGCAGAATGATAATTCAGATGTGTCCAATAATATAAGCAGACATACCTTTCATACCTACTGAAATGTCAGGCTGTCTTCATAACAAAACTTTACTTTCTAGAGCTCTGCTGTACGTTCTGCTAGAATGTGTTGCATAATTGCATAGTATTAGTTATTTTAAACAAATATAAAGCAACATAATCAAATACAAAACTGTAGTGTAAGTGTAATGACTTATTTTTACTTTCATAGAAACACAGGATCATTAAGGTTGGAAAAGAACTCCAAGATTATCAAGTCCAACCATCAACCTAATACCACCATGCACACTAAACCATTCACATTAGCAAGCTTCCAGTCATCTGGGACCTCCCCTGTTCACCAGGTGCATTGATAAATGATGAAGGGTTGTTTGGCAAGCTTCTCTGCCAGCTCCCTTAGCAGTCTTGGATGGATCCCATCTGGCCCCATAGACTTAGGAGTGTCCAGGTGTCATAGCTAGTCATTAACTGTTTCCTCATGTATTATGGGAAGTATATCCTGCTCTCCTTCCCTGCCTGCCAGCTCAGGAGGCTGAATACCCTTAGAGTAACTGGACTGGTCATTAAAGACTGAGGCAAAGAAGGCATTGAGTATTTCAGCGTTGTCCTCATCCCTGGTAATGTTCCCCTCCATATCCAGTAAGGGGTGGAGATTCTCCCTGACTCTGTTTCTCTACTTTTAACATCTGGCACTTTTTTCTGAAGGTCCAAGACAGTGCCAAGAAGTTCTTTTTCAAATTATCTCTGTCTCAGACATAAGAAGCACAGTGTGATTTACTTAGTTCATTACAGTGCTGTCTAGATCTATTTAAGTGATCCTTCATGTGTTCTTCAAATATGCAAATAGCATAATTTTGTTTCTAAAGACACAGTGACACGTACTAATTCAAGATAAAAATACAGTTTTACTGCATCCAAATGAAAAATATCAAGCCTACCTCACTCAAATATTCAGTTTTCAGCAGACTTCACAGAATTTAAGCTGTGACTAAAGCAGTGCAGAAAAATACACCATGGCATGACAAACATGGCTCATACATCATAGATGTAATAATATTTTCATCAGGAACAATGGTAAACCACTACACATACATAATACCTGATAAATAAGTTACTGCATTTATAAAGTAGTCACAGCAAGGTAAAGGATTCTTAAAAATGACTAAGGAACTAACACAAAAAAAAAAATGTATATTGGGTGAAAAATACACCATACAAAGAACTCTTAAAAAGAGATAGTATGCAAGGTAAAGTACTGCTTTGGTGTCACATTAACCATATCATTCTACAATCTGCATTCTACAGTGGAAGCACACTGGAAAAATCTGCTGTATGGAGTGTATAGGTGTCTGTTGGTTACATGGACAGGATTCTGCATAACAAATTTGCTATTTTGAATGGTTTTATTAACAAAATGGGAAATGTAAATGGTCTGTACAATGTGTATGAAGATTAAAGGTGACGGAAATATATTCAAGCTCAACAGATTGTCTCATGGTGGAAAATAATTTGTACAATAGTTTAAGTGCTGAATGCAATGTTTTGTGACAGAAATTTTCTACAAATGAAAAATTGAAGGAGGCATGTTTCCAGTGTAGGGCGCATATATTTGTCATACTGTAAAATCCACAAGCATTTCATTGTTGTACATGCAGGGAGCTCTCAGCAGTTTTCAGCCAGGGTCCTGTCTGATTACATTATTTTGAGCTAAAAGTTTGAGAAGTTGCAAGCAGCCTTTTCTATTGCCTATAATCAGCTGCACCTGTCTGATAATCACTGACTGATCTGGCAGGAGCACTGTATGCCTGTGGAATGTATACCCTTTAGGACTTTGCTCATGGTATAGTTACTCCCACACAACTGTCTTATGATTTGCAAGGCAGGTGAATATACAACTTGTGTGAGTCTCAGCTGTTGCCTAACAGTTAACATTTGACTTTGATTAGCATCATAGTTTTGTTCTTTGTGACTCTACTACTCACAGTATCCTCAGTCTAATAGGTACAGCACTATATTACCACCCAACAGCATGCAGTGGCATAGAGGGAAAATGATAGCCATTCAATCAAAGCCAATGATGAGAATTTAGTTTAGATAACAAGCTGCATCTACTTGTAAAAGCTAAATTTTACGGAATGTTTGGGCATTGCACTTACTTTGTGCATATCTTTGTGAGGAAGCATGGACATAATACAATATAAAGAAAATAATGCTTGTGCATATAGATTTTCTGTCCCTTATTAAACATGTCAAGGCTGTTAGATTAATTTATGTTGTTCTGTAAATATAATTATTTTTTCTTATCCATATTAGGAAAGAAAAGTAGACAGGGTTAAATCTAATTTATGAGACATTCTAGAAGATTGTTTGAAGCAGACTCATTTACAGTATCAATCTTAATTACAGTATATATAAATTAAATAATATGAAATATTAATCTGCTATTTTCAGACCAAAAAATCAATACACAGAATGCAAGTTAATTTTCTCATGCACTTAAGTAAAAAAATGAAGATTGCTTAAAGTAGTTTTAAAATAGTTACAGAATTTGACAATTAAATAATCAAAATCCAATTCCTCTTTGAAATAGAATTTATAAATACAATCTATTTTAACTTGTTTCTTGCAATGCTAAATAAAAGCACAAATAATTTATTTGACAAATTAAATTAGGGAAAATCAATTTGTGACAGATTTATGACAGCATATAATGGTTATAACACAATATTGTGCAGTTATATTTTCTACTTAAAACCAAATTTCCTACATGACAATAATGAATGCTTCCAGAAATATTGTTTTGTTTACCTCTCTAGTTCTGGGTTTCCCTCTTCCTATTGACACCATAAAACCACGAAGATCATCCCTGTGTCATACACTGCAGAAGATTCTGATTCAAACATGCTAAAATGTATTCTCTATGCTTTAGCTCTTAGACTTGCAGTTTATTTATTCTCTGAGTTCAGGATTGAAATTATTTCCACTTGTGGGGCTCCTGGGCACTGAATAAAGGCTTTGTTTCTAGGATTTTAAGATTTCAAATTATGCCCCAGACTTGCTGTGCACTCTTCATGCTCTCTTCCCCTAGTACACCAATGGAACAGCACCACACTACCTGTGGTACAGGTTAATTGGTCTCGATATGCAGCAGAATTTCACACAATGAGAGCTAAAATGTTCACATTTGAGTTTCTAAAACATATTGTATGAAGCAGTAACTGATAAACAGGATTTCAGTATGATGTGAAGTGGTAGAGAAGGCGTATCCGGATAATGGAGGCAAACTGCCAAACACAAAAGTGAGATTTTTCAGCACATACAAGACTCGTAAGCCTACAACTATAGTAGTAAATGGAGTTAACTAGGAAGAACTTTCTGGCTTGAGCTCAAATAGCATGGCAGAGCACACCCACACAGTTTACTATTCTCAGAGTGGGATCGTCCAAATTGCCTGTTGGGAATAGTCTGTGGTCTGTTCTGTCACCAAAGCTATGCCCAGACATGTGGGTCAGTGCTGCTGCAGAGACTTTTGAAACCAGTTAGCGAACAGACAGCTGTGTGCTAATGCCAGGACTCGGACAGAGTCCCTGTTTAATTTACTGTTTCAGTTTGAGTATCTGAAGGATTCATACTTCATCAGAAAGGAGGCTCAAGAAGATTTCAATAATCTCATAAAGAATTTAGCATGCAAATTTTGTAGCTTTCTGGTACACAGTATCTCAAGACATGAATGCGTGTTGGGCCAAATTAATTAGACTTGGGGACAGCACATCTCCCATTTTGGAGCTGCTGGTGCTGCTAGATTACTCTCTGAAGACTCTTCTGTGGCTTCCACTGGGGCTGGCAATCATGAGAAATCTCAGAAACTTAACCACAACACTGAGCATTTCTCCTCCAACCTTCTCTCCTCACGTCTACTTGCTACATAATGGCTATGTGGAAGCTCAGCTGTCCAGCCTCCAAAACACTAGAATTTGGTGACTAGGTACTTAAAGTATGTTCGTTTTATTTTCAAGGCAACATTTTTGCTTTTTCTCCTTTAGTATTAGTTATTAAAAATGCCAAAGACAATTGAAGAAAAACAGATTTTTTTCCTCGCTCTCTCTCTCTCTCCACAGAGCGAGCAATTTTTCTCTGTATTCACTGAGGATAAATATACAGGTTGGGGTTATTGGTTCATTTGTTCAGTCAGTTTTGCAGAACAGTCCTTGGCATTTGGGGACAAATAATTCTTTCCAATCAGCAAAAAGGAAAAAGAAGAGATAATCCAATACTGCATTACATTTGCAAGCAGTTCAAGGTCTTACCAAGCTTACAGATCTCTTTTCAAAGACATGTAGAGGTTTCTCAATTAAATCTATAAAGCATTATAAAGTCAAAGTAATTGTTATAACAGCAGAGACAAGCAGAGCAGAGGCAGTATATGGTTTCCTTTCAGATTCTGATGACTTTGACACTGTAATTATGATCAAAGAGTCCATTATTGTTATGTGTTTAAAAAGACAACAATTGCCTCTACATTTCTTGATACTCATTTATCAATTACTTTAAAACTACCTAATACCAAAGTTAGTTCCAAATTCTGAGTTCAATTTGGTGAAAGAAAAGATGCCAGTACACTTTTGATCTGCCAGCCTTGGGCCATGATCTATCACATAGTAGCAATAAATCAAAACAGTAATATAGTTGCCATCAATTAAGAGTGAAGTCAATATTGTATTCACATGTAAAGCAGGAAGAAATTTCTAGGAAAGATAGAGGGGCTAAGCATTCCTCTCAGTTTTAGCACTCATCATTTCACAAGTTTTCACCAGAACCATGTTAATTCCTTCCATTTAAATGACTGTGTTAATTCACTGCACTTAATAGATGTCATGTTTTAGCCTTAGGGGAAATCTGAAAAGAACTGCAGTGTGTAGAGTGAAAGTGCAAATAGTAGCCTAAAAAGCAATTTGATCCTGAAATGAAATACTTTTCCCTACTTGCTAATACCTACAAATTTTTCTTTGAACTTAAAAACATAGAAGGGATCAATTTAATGACAGCATAAACAGAGGCGGCAGCCAGTGCCTGCTCTCCATCTGGTAGAATAGCTGTACCTCACCTGGACAAAACTCCAATTACTCTCTAATTCTCTTGTGAAAAAGAAAAATAGTCATTGAGATGGCTTTCATCCCTGGCTTGTGCTCGTGTCCAGCATTTTTGAACCACTAAAATATATGTATTTGGCGTTTTTGGATTATTTGAATCATACATTGAAAGCTTTTACCCAAAACAGTGAAATGTTAAAAGCAATTTTTTAGACAGATTTAGTGAGGTTGATGCACATTTGCAGCATTTTAAGATTTTCACATTTTGACTCAAACACTTCATGTGTTTGAAGTACTTAGTTAAATGTAGACCTAAACAAAGATTCTTTGGCTAAGATACATTCATCTTACTTTTGTAAAATAAAACACATCTTACCTCAGTCCTTTCTCTTCAGAGGGACAGAAAATTTCTGTTTATGCTTGTAGGAAGACTGGTGTCGGAGAAGTTCCCAAGGAAATGATGAGCTGTAGCAAAACATATTGCTTGTGAGGCAAGGTTCATAGTCAAAAGAACAATCCTGTTTCCAAGTCTCCTGAATTAAGCTTTTCAGGGAAAATAAATCTCCTAACAGAAAAAATAAGATTCAGACTCTGATCCTGCAAACAAATAGGAAAATAAGAGTGGTTTGGTATATCAGTATTCAATTCCCTGAGGATGCTAGATTTTGCAAGCACTTGCAAGATGTGAATGAAGATTAAAAATCAGCATATTTTTAATGAACAATTACTTGTTTTAAGAATCTAGTTTTATTTAAGGAGAAAGCCTGAATTGACTTACGAGACATAATATTTTATCTGATTCAAAAGTCCATCAAACTGAATGGAGATGATGTCTTCTTCAGGCTCTGGATCAGGCTTAATTGTCAGTTTGATAGCAGAGGCAGTTTTTTTAGGAGAGCATTCTAATGCTACTTTATTGCAAACAGTTACAGTTTTAAAAAAGAATTACAACTCTCTGCAATGAGCAGAGAACCCCCACAATAGTGTGGTAAATTTGCTTTTCTGAGATTTGTTTTGGCATGCATTCCTCTCATTTAGAGAGTTTTGGATGCTTGTAGCTACCTGCCATATAAAACCCAATTGGGATTCCAGAAATCCAGAGGTTTACTAGTATTGCATACACTGATGCAATACTCGAAATTATCTTTTAATAAACAAATGTGGAACTAAAGGCATAACTTTTGCACCCATTTGGTGGTCTTCAACATTTCTTTGGTTTTCTTATTTCCCTCTAGGATCATGCCTAGGCTTTTTGTGAGCGTTTTCTTCCTTTTGCTGATTCTAGTGTAGCTATTAACTCTAACAGTACTGTTAATTTTCACTACAAAAGTAAGTTTGGCAGTTACATTCTACTGCCAATTCCCATTCTGTTCTTCGCAAAAAGTAGAAGTAATACAGGCTCTGCTGAAGACCTGATTCTTGTTCTTAGCTTTTTTTGTCAGCTTGTTGTAACTAGGCAACTCAGAGAGGCCACGTGCCTCAAGGGCTTCCAAAACTTTTGCCTTCTCTGGGTAAGAAAATAGTTTGTCTTAATGCTTCTGGGGGGTAGTATTGCTTAGCTCTGTTTCATTTATGATCTTCCTTAGAGCAGGCAAGCAGTAATTAATTGTTTCCATCTATATCGATATTTGGGTAAAGAGTGTTTTAAATTGACTATACCTGCAAAGCAGCAGAGAGCATCCAATGAGCTTAAGTGGTGTTGAGAAATGGACAGAACTGACAAGGTTTTCCATAAGAACATTATTATACAGGTTTAACTATGTACTGTAGCTTGTAGCATGAATACAAAACATGCTATGCTGTTCAACTCTAAGGATTACTTCATGACAAAATTTGTCCAAATACACTGAAAATAGCATCTGAAACTACTATTGTGTCATTTTTGGTTAGAAGGTGACATTGTCTCAGATAAGTGAAGCACTTTCATTAAGGTTTACCATTTAAAATTGAACCAGAGATTCTGTGACAGTGGCCTATTTTAGGAAACAGAGAGCAAGATACTACAGTACATATACTGAAACTTTCATTAGTAATTTTTGAATAATTATTATTTCGATAGGTTATACATTCATGAAAGAACAACGTAATTTTATCTGACTGCTACAAAGCTTTCAATATCTACTCTGAGTAAAGATCTTCTAGAGAGCAAAATTCAGACTGTTGAAAACTTACCTGTGACTATGGACTGCCAGAGAGATGATCCATATTGTGTAATTACTGTGAATCATTTGGGTAAAGTAAGGATCTGTATAGGATTTGCATGTGTTCTCTCATTTGGTGGTTTCAAAAGTTGTCTTCTTGACATTACAAAGCCCATCAGAGAGCGCTGGTCTTCCCATTCACCTGCTTAATCCATAAAACAAGATCTTCAGACAGGTCATTATTTCTGTAAGGCAGTTTCTTCAAATAGCAAATGACACTGTTATGGTGCATTTCATTGTTTGTTTCCATAGATGTGACTCCCTGTCTCACAAAAGCAGCATTTGAAGGACAAATGCAGAACTGTTGTTGTAAGTAATGTCAGTTTTTCCTCAAAGAAAAACTTGATCAGATTAGTACTCAAGTACAGTAACTGATCCTAGACTGATGGGTAAGTTTCTCCTTGTGAAGGCTGGACTTTGACTCATCATATTTTAAATAAGTCTTTCTGAATATTCTATATATTTTGAAGGGAGGTCTAACCACTTTTGTAAGTCAATTTGATTAACAATAAACCATTTTAAAAAAGGCTGGTGAAAATCTGACTCTTGAAAACAAGTTACTTATGTGAAAGCTACCACTCCTCCTTTTACAAAGGAAAATATAGCACATGCAGTTATGTATCCCTGTTTTGCAGTCCTGGAGACTGTAGTACTTCAGTGCAGGGCTCTCTGTGCTCTATTCTGGCTATGCTCTAGTAACAGCCATCTGATTGAGCAGCACTTTGTAAATCACCTTCTGATTAACATGCAAGTGTTAACTGTACTATATCAACATCACAAAGGATATTTGGTGATTCATGGTTGATAACAAAGAACATACTGTGGGACAGACATAGGAGGGAAAACAGTGTGGGTTTTTTTTTAGACAGAGCCATTTGGAGTTCTTCACACAAAGGTCATCATATTGCTACTGGATTTGACTTGTACTTGTACAGGACTTTGCCTGAAAACCCAGCTCAAAATTCAGCTGAAGCTAGGAAGTATTTTGCCCTTGGTTCTAAGAGCCAAGCTTCCGCTTTTTTTTTTTGGTTTTTTTGGTGACAATTAATTCTAGAATAGCAAACCACTATATTAGACAAAAATCCAAACAACTGAAATTTTGAGTCTGTCAGGTTTGCATCATGTGCGATAAATCCCCAGGTTCTATCCACCTCTGAAGCAACAGGTGTTCATACATTTGCCCAAGTGACATGAATGTTGGTTTGTTAAACACATTTTAGATTTTGGAAAAAATCTAAGGGGTTCCACCACCCTAAGGGGAAAAGAAGTCAGGCTTAGACCTGTTCTGGCAAACTTGCCTTAAACTGTGCAAAGCAAATGTGTTTGTAATTTGACAACTGTGATCTCTTTAACATAAGAATTTTCAAAAAGTTGTAAAAATGTAAATAAAAATTTTAAGTCTGACAGAATATCTCAGGAAAGGAAGTGCCATGCTTACAATGTTGTGAAATAAATGAATCAAATAGATCTTAGTACTCAAATCTTATGACACAGATGTTGCGGAAATAAGAATTTTAGTAAATAGCAAAAGTAAACATAACCCTTAATGAGATCCACAGCAAGCAGCTCAGAACTGATGAGTAACTCAGAACCCTAAATCACCAAATTGACATTCTTTCTACAAAAGAAAGTAAAATCTAGTACCATACATGGATATGTTGCTTTTTCACACACCAAAGCTTTCTCAATGACAACTGAACTTACAATGCCTGGTCAGCTCATGTAGGACAATGAGTAATTATTACAGAAATGGGCATTTTCTCGTTATTGGTTAATTTTATACACTTGGTCTGAGACAGAAGTGTCATTCTAGTCCATTTCAGGTTCCATTTTATGCTTCAGTCTTGCATAGCTTATATACATCAGAATTTAGAGTGGGTCTATGCAGAGAGATTAAGGTACTACAGCATATGAGAAGGCAATACAAAAGGAGATTTTTTTAAAAAACCCCTAAAGTTAAAATTTAATTCCTATTACTTGTTTCTAACCCATAGGACATCAGCATTTGCAGTGCTTTAAAGTCTATAGGGATATAACATTCTGTCACTTAAAAGCATTAGAATTAATTGTTAGAGACATTCCCAAGCCACTGAGTGAAATTAATTCCTTGTGGTTGACAATCGTAATTTTGATTGTAATTACAGGAAGTGGCATTGTGGATGACTTCAAGAGCAAAAATATGCTTAAGCCAAAATTTATACGTGGAAACTAAACACAAATAGTATCAGACCTATAATTCATTCACTGTCATAAAAAATTTCTGTATGACTGTATTGATTTGAAATTACGGTGGTGTTTGTCTTGAAAACTGTCTGGTCACTGTTTGAGAGAGAGAGAGCACACATCGCTGAGCAGCCATCTTCCCCTGGAAATGTGAACAGAGAGACAGTGTGGTACCTTGGGGAATCACTAGAAGGAAGGTTTTGTCTGGATTCCATGGTTTGCTGAAATGGAGAGCGTTGTCCCCTTGCTCATGGCCATAGGAATCAGCATTTTGGACATGGAAAACTGGCTTGGAAGGACACAGAACAGAGAACTGGACTTTAAAATGCCTGGTGACCTTGGGGACATTTGCATAAACTTAGTGGGCAGCACACTTCCACAGAAGCAGGAATGGCTATAAATTTCTCTCTTTTTACTGTTTGGACATCGAGGTTTTGGCTCAGTTATGTAAGAACATTGTGATAAATCTTCACGTGTCTTTGTGTGTGTTGCTAGTTTTGTTTGGCACCTGCAATTCATAAGATTTTTTCCCAACCCTCTCTGTTGTTTTTGTTTTGGCTCATTAGCAAATTAACTAAATTAAATGGTTAATTTTGTGTTGGGGTTTTTAACCCTTGACACACTGCAATATAATAAAAAAGCTACAGCGGCCTCTGGATCTTTTTTCTTAATTTCTTTCAAACTCTAGATTACTTTTTTCTTTTACTGTTCTGTTTTACTCTTGCTTTATAGCAACTGTCTGAGAAACCATATTTCTCTGTCATTTCAAAGCACCACTAAAACCTCACACCATTGTGTAGTAGAAAATATAAATCTGTATTATATGCCTCACCTAGGAGATAACAAAAATAATGGAAATCTAACCAGTTTGTCTAGTCCAAGTTTTCACTTGCTCTTGGCCTAGAAACTGCAAGCAGCAAAACTACCTATGAAACAAGCAAGCAAACAAACAAACAAAATCTGCAGCTTTGTAAAGGCAGAAACAGTCAATCAGTTCCTGACAAAACAGAGCATTTGAATGCTATGTTTATTTAAATTCTTCCCTCTTTCTTTGAAATGGAGAGTGTCCACATATTCTTCAGAGTTCATTAATCTTACTGGGATACAATGGCATATTAATCAAAACTAGCAAAAGGAATGCTGTCTGCAGCTGACACAATGTCTCATAGCATTTTTTTGGCAAAGCATGTTTATCCAGCAAAGTATCCTTAAGGATTTCATACAAAATATGGGCATCTCCAGAATTTGCCTAAATAAAAATGCAAAGCACCTTTTTTTAAGATTTTTTTTTTTTAACTTGAAGTACTTTAATTATTGAGAAAAAAAAATGGAAAATTCTCTGTCACACTTCTTTACATTTCATCCTGTGGTTACTTTCTTACTTCGGTGAGATTGGAAAAGACAACGGGATGGAGACATCAGGTGATTATTTGTCTCAAAATTGAAGAAAATGAAAATTACTATTAGAAAAAAAGAGCTATTTGTACAGCCTGATAACCAATGAATATACATTAAATTAATCAACTTTGGAGGGTACCCTGGAGTTGGCAGACTATGATATAGAAGTTTGGGAAAAATGAAAACAGATTATTTGTTTGAGCTTTCAACACTTTGATTGATGGCTCGAAATCAATTGCGGAGCTGTCACAGAACATAATGCCACTGACTCTGGGTTCATTGCTTTTTCTATGTTCAGGAATTAGATTTTTGAGATTACATATGATTAATCATTTAGTTTAATAATTATTTTTCTGGTTTATTTTTTATCAGTAGGTATTATCCTTTGAGGTTTAGAATTTTAATGCAGTTTTCAGATGTAATAGTTCTCTATATTCCACAGATATACAGTTCTCCCATACCATTACAGTTGCAAACAGAAGTCCATATAGCAAATCTGTCCAAGAAACAGCACTACATAAAACTTTGAAAGGTTTGTTTAATACAAATATATTCTAAATATTAAGAGCCATTAAGTAACATCATAACAACAGTAACCTAGAATTGTACTTTAAAGAAACCACACACTCTCTCACTTTTAATTCCTGTAATAGCATATTGTAAACTAAATTACTGTATTTATTTTGTTTAACAACTCTAGCCTCCCCACTTTGGAACACAAATTCACTTTGGTGATGAATGCATCTTTCCTAGGAGACATATCAGCCTTGAGAAAACCCTGATATCAGGCATGCTTCAAATTGTAATTTTTTATGTTGATAGCATTAATGTAAATTAATATTGCATTCTCATTGTATTTTTTTAAAAAAACTCCAGTCAGCCAGGACAAGAAACCCTATAATTTTCAAGATTTATCAAAATTAAATATAGGTATAAAACATCCACTTGGGTGTGAGGATTTTGCTTTGGTAGAGGTGTTGCAATAGTAAACTGCTGAACTTAAACCATATGTAAGGCAGGAAAATACCAGAAATTAATCTTGATGAGAGCTGCTTCTCTGAGGTTTCATAAACTGCTGTGGACTGAGTAATCACTACAGCCTAGATCATGCAAGAAATGCTCTCCCCACACTCCCACCATCATCTACCTGACAGGTGACCTAACACACAGGTGGGGCCACATACTTAAATTATACTTAGGTAGTCATCCTTGAATCGGTGGGCTCTGAAACCTGTAGGTCCTACTTAAATCAAAATAGCATTAGGCTTTTCCTTATCTTGTTGAGATTGGAGAGTAAGCAGATTGACAAATGAATAACATCAGTATGAGTTAAAATGTAAGAGTTACGTGAAAGCAAATACATGATGTAGAAGTAAGGTAATACATCAGGTTTTTTGGGCTGTTTTATCTGACCATGAGAGTTTTTATTCAAGGAGCATTCTACCAC
This sequence comes from Upupa epops, assembly GCA_013397515.1. Taxonomy (NCBI): domain Eukaryota; kingdom Metazoa; phylum Chordata; class Aves; order Bucerotiformes; family Upupidae; genus Upupa; species Upupa epops. Next base: position 21,213 of record VZRI01009656.1, read on the forward strand.
CAGCACAAACTGCATACCTCAGTTCTGAGTAATGGGAGGATTTGGAAATGAGAACTTTTGCTTAAAACGTACATATTTAACACAAATAGAGCATATATAAGTGTAATTTTTAAATAATTTTCTCAAAAAAATTAAAGAATCTGTAGATATCTGTAGAAATATGCTGTATTTTAAGTAATTCCTGTATTTTCCCCCTTTAAGAACAAAAATGGAAAAACATACTAATTTGGTTCCTGTGTTTTTGGGATTAAACTGATTCAAAACATGTACATGCCAGAGAAGACTGTTTTATGGTAGGAAAAACTGGTCATGTTTCCATGTTAATGTAATGTTGCGGATGTTTTCTGACAGCAGCTCTTTCTTAAAAACTGTCTTATGAATCCAGTTCCTCACAAAGGAGAATTAGTAGAGCAGGAGACTCTGGCTGTTCAGAAAGACGGTTCATACATTCCATGACGTTAGACTTGTTTTCAAAAAAGACAAGTAACACAATCTCTTACACTTTCTGATACTCTGCTGTTTTGCCTCTTCAGCATAATAATATGTGTGTGTATCTTATCCTTTGTAGAATTTTTTTAAGTATTAGGGAGTGCTACTAAGCAAATCCAGTAAAACAAAGTAAAGCAGGAGTGAAAGGGACATGGACAAGATCAACTCATGTTTTAGTCATATGAATCATTGTTACCTTGTTACTCAACTGTTAATCTACAGTTTGGTGTCATTCTATATTTTGGTAAAGAAATTGAATATTAGGATTTAGGACTCTGGAAACTACTTGCCAGAAGTGAAATGGTCTGTCCCACAGACAAGGGAAATTTAAACATGAGTTTAAATTACTCACAGAGGCATCCTTAGGCTCTGTTTCTGATTAGCAATTGAGTAGTCCAAAGACAAACACTGGAGCACAAATAGTCTCAGCTCATCCTTATGCTACAAGATTTCTCCATTCTATCCTTATGGGCATTCTGGGGTTTGTTATTTTTTCCTTTTTTCCTTTTTTTCTTTTATCTAAGAATAGAAGGTCACTGCAGCACTCTCTGTGCTCAGTAGGAGCAGTGAACACCTCAGTTAACTCTGCACCCTGCAAAGGGGAATGTGCTAGTGGAAGACTATGAGCTGGTTCTGGCAGCATAGTCCAAATGTGTGGAGGGAGACATGGAAGTTTATGGTGGCCAGGATTTACACGCATCATTTGGGATATGATTGAAAACAGAGGCTGAAGGAGGAGTCATTTACAGCAGCTCAGTGCAGTTCAAAGAAGAGGGGACTGCAACAGTGAGTGGGATGGAAACCTTGTACTTGCTAGCAATTGGTGTTATTAAATCAGCTGCTTGTGTGGTACTGGTACCATGAAGTAGGAGCAGAAGTATTTCTTTCTGATGCTTATTCCAGCACTAATTTAATAGATTTGGGAAGGGGGAGTGTGCTAGAAGATGGCTCCTCCTACCACCCCAGTGTATGGCTTGAACCTATCTCCCTGGTGTATGGCTTGGTACACCATCCTTCAGTGTCTAGAGAGGGATGAGAAGCATGCTGGATGTACAACATTTACTTCTGTTTTCTTATTCTCTTTTCCATGTCATGCCTATGTATGTCTCATGAGAGCTCCAGGAGTTCAGCTACAAACTCTGGTTGATGATTCCTTTAGAAGCAGCTTGCTGTGCTCCTGTAGAAAACCAGACTGTCCTTCAGGCAAAAGCAGCATATACAAAACACAATGTATTTGCTAAAAATGTGCCTCTCCCTTTTTGAAGCTGCCTGTAATTACATATCTAGGGAATAGTTTTATATTTACATACTCAATTATATGACAGGTTGTCTTTAGCATAATATTTTTCATCTTTTCCCTTTCTTGTTGCACTTTTTATGGTCATAAATTATATTACATTATGTTACAAAAAGAATGAAGATTGAGAGCAAGTCACAGCAGCCTTTAAAAAATAAGAGGCAAACAACTAGTAAAGCATTTTTAGTTGGTGGCCATCTTCCTTGAAAGAGATGCCAGCTGGCTCTTACACTTCCAATTCAGAAGAGTGTCTGGCTGTTTTCCATGATGTCTAATGCCCAAAGAGATCTACTGACTAGTCTAACATCTATTCTAATCTGTCCAGCTGCCACAGCTTCTCCCCCCTGCAGACAGACCAAATGTCTTCTGCTCAATAAAGATGGCTTTGGGCCCTTGGATTGTAGTCTCCTCTTGGATTTACGAACATCTCTTCTGAAAGCCTTGGTTGATTTCAAAAGAGATATTTCAGATTTACACCAGTTTTCTTGTGATCAGAGGCCAAAGTGAGGCCTACAGTACATAAAAATATCCAGAGTTTTGGTATAAATTTATAAGGTTCCTTTATAAAGCCTTCAAACAAGATTTATTCTCTGGTTGAAAATGTTTGAGTTGACTTCTTCCTTGTCAGCCATTGAACAACATCTTAAAAATCTTCCTTTGCTCCCTTACATTATTTGTATAACGTATGTGAATATGTATTATATATGTATTATATACAGTGTGTGTACTTACGTGCTGAAGAGTACCATGCACAATACTTGCTTCTGTTAATCTACTGCATTAAAAAATTAATTTGGGCTTTGTGATTTACATAGCATAAGTTACCTTCTTTAGGCTAGTAGCAAATTTTCTTCTCAAAATTAGACTGTTAATGCAGTTTTATGGTTGCTGACACGAATGCCAAATAACACCCTCTAGGAACTATGCACTGACATCAGTGGGTTGTGTGTGTTCCTGGAACCAAAATGTCCCTGTGCTATTAGTTTTTGGGCAGTATTTGCTTGCACATTTTGGTTTTCCATATTTTGCTCATTAGAATAAGAAGAACTTAATGATGCATATTCTACTTTAAGTTTTTGAATATTTACAATTTTCTTTAAGTAAAGAAAATTATTTATTTCCTGGAAAAAATCCTTCTTTTCTTTCAGGTGCTTTAACTGGTAACTGCTCTACATGCTGTTTGGAGCATTTAGGAGTCCTGGAAATTTTTTAAGATATACACTATTGTCATGTTAGTAGGTCTGTCTTTCATGAAGGCTGCTCAACACTGCTTTGTAAGAGCATGTTTTCAGTTTCAAGCACTCAGAAATGTCAGCCATGTGAGTTGTATTTTCTGTGCTGTTAGCTTCAGGCTACTTATTTTTAGCTGGAGAAAATTCCAGACAGAGCAGTTCATCCTTCAGAAAAAAATTAGTCTAGCTCAATAAATAGGTGGGAGAAGGGCACAGGAAGTGGCAGTGGGGATGGAGAAAAGTGCAAACCCAAGGGAAGGAAAGTTAATTTGGGAGGAATGTATGGGGAAGATGAAACAGCTCTGAGAAGGATGGAGGAAGTTATACCAACTGGTGAGGTCACTGTTGAAGTGGCTGACAGATATGAATTTAAATTTGAGTCTTGAAAGCGAGACAAAGTCTTGACAGGGGGAAAATAGAACTGGACAAGGAAGCAGAAACCAAGGAAGAAAGCTTTTGGAGGAACAGGACAAGTCTTGGAAGTGGTTTCCAGGAGCACTTGCTCTTAACTTTCATGGATCATGGTAATGCTAATTAGTCTGTGGTTCCCTAGATCCTTCTTGAAGAGAAGTGACATTTGCCTTCTTCCAATCCTTGGAAACTTCTTATGATAACCATGATAACCACATAATAGCTAGTGGCCTTGTAATGAAATAAGCCACTTCCTTGGCACTCAGGAGCACAGCCTGCAGGGACCCATGGATTTGTGCATGTCTGGTTTGTTTAAGTGCTCCCTAGCCTGGTTGTTTTCCACCAAGGGCAAGCCCTCCTTGCTGCAGACTTTCCCAGTGGACTTAGGCATTTGGAATGCCTAAGGGTTGGTCTTACCAGTGAAGTATGAGGCAAAGAAGGTTATTGAATACAGCAGGCATTTCCATGTCCATTGCCACTAATGTCCCAGACTTACTCAGCAGTGGACCTGTATTTTCTCTTGTTTTGCTTCCGTGCTGCAACATACCTGTAAAAGCCTTTCTTCTTGTCCTTCATGTCACTAGTCAGATTCAACTCTAGGTGCACTTTGGTTTTCCTAACCTCATTCATGCAAGGTTGGACAGTGCCTGTGTTTTCATCCTGGGCCACCTGTCTCTGGTTCCACTTCTTTCGTGCATTTCCTGGATGGTTGAGTTTAGTCAGGAGGTCCTTATTTATCCCCATAGGCTGCCTGCTGCCTTTGCTTTATTTTCCATTACCAGAAATGGGCCATTCTTGAAGGTGGTGCTCTTTGAAAATGAGGCAGGGGAGTTGCTGGAGAGAAAACACATCCAGAATATTAAATACTGCCTCAGAAAATCACATTGTAGCTCTGTGTCTGTCAAAAGTTTCCTCTAAGTGCCTCATTAAGCAAAGCACTTAAACCAAGTTTTCACAGCCATTCATTTCTTATTTTCTATGTGTCTGTCCTGAGTTTAGATCCTGATTGACAGAAATGCTGAGCACTATTTACTGCAGCTGAGATGAATAATGATTTGTAATTTGAACATAAAGAGCCTTATTGTTCTAAACACCTTGTGCAGAGCATCTCAACAGCACACCTCCATGACAGAAGATACTTTTGACCTTCATCTCTCTGTGCCTCAATTAAATGCCAGCCTTTCTCTTATTGGAGTTTGTGAAGTTAAATTAATTAGTCATTGTTAAGCCCTCAGAGACAGCAGTGATAAATGAGACAGAAAAGTCTATGCAGAAACTATTTCTCTTCTGAGACAGTTTAAACAGTGAGAAACAAATAAGACTGGTACCACAAAGAGCATGACAAGTGTATCAGAAGATACTGAACAGCTTATTGTGAGAACTGTCCTCCCTTGGCACTTAAAAAAGGCAAAGTCCACATGAAAAAAGCAGTGTGAGATTACAAAATACATATGCTGGAAGAATACAAGCTCAGCTCCATAGACATTCTTCAATTCTGGCGTTTTCCAGTATGCAAATTACAATTTTGCAAACTTGGACTGTTTCTACAGGTCACTGTAACAGTGTATTTGATACCTCAACAGAAGGGGTGGTGACATCAGAAGGTTTTTCTTTTGTTTATCACAGGCCTTAAGCTTTTCTTTACTTTTTGATTCATATTTTTATTAAGATGATTTCATTACTTATACTCTGAAGGTTTTTTAAGTAATGAAGACACAGAAGTATCTCTGGTATTATAAGAAATAGTGTCATTAGAAATAACACTTTCCTTAAGCATAATACTGAACCATAAAGTAATGCAAAACATTTATATTGGAAGGAGAAAGTACATATTTAAATGCATTAAATAATGAAACATATTTTCTTCAGAATTAAGGTACTGCAGATTTGTCACATATTTGCACATATTTCAAGCTTGGCTATAAGCCTAAGCTACACATGAACGCATTGTTATCTTTCAAAAAAATCAGACACTGTAGTGCCAAACTTTGAAGTTCCAACTGCACAAAGTTTTCTTCTTTCTAGAAGATGGGACATGCACTTCTGATCCAGTACTTGTCATTCAGACAGCAGTGTGAGCAACTTTTCTCCTGTTCACTTCAAAGAGATTGAACAAACTTCAAAACTGAAAATACTAGTATTTCAATAACAATTCTGCTACAGTGAAAACTCAGGTGAAACCATAGAGTCAGCATGGCTTTACAGCAATCTGAGTTTGAAACAAATGGGATGAATCAGGGCCCACACGTTTCTAGACCTTCAGCACTTCTTAAGTCCATGTAAACGTGTCTGACAGCACTGCCAGGCTGTTCCACAACCTGACTCCAGTGCTAGCTAGAAATAATGTACTTGCTGTCAGGTTACAAGTAACTGTCTTTGTGGTGTTCCTTCTTCCTCTGTGGTACTTTGCAGATGTTATTTTCCAAGAGTAATCATATCTCCTCTCAGCCTTCCTTTGTTGAGCTAAACGAGCTAAACTGTTAAACTGCCTGTCACAGAATGCGTGTTCTTTTGGAATGCCTTCTCTGCATTTCCTGTGCTTTTAATTCAATATTTCAATATGTCTGTCCAGAACAATAGTGTAGAAAAACTCTTTCAAATACTTTCCATAGCAACACTGGTATTTTCTTTTTTCCAGCTGCTAGATACATGATCTGTACATGCAAACACTGTACTACCTCATAAAAAGTGTGTTTTCTGCAGCTGTGCCTTGTGAGGTTTACACATACCCTAAATGGAACATCACCACATCTTTTTTCTCATATGCTATTCCAGCACAGAAGACTGAGGCAGTACCTTGAAGCAAAATGGTTGGGAACACAGTGAAAGTCTAAACTAGACCAAATTTCTTCTCACCAGAGTCAAAGCAACTAATATTTTACTGCAAACAGAGTAGAAACGAGCATGTAAACACAAAACCTACAGGAATATTCTATAATATTAAAAATTCATCTGAAAAATTATGATTACTGTCTAGTAATGCTAAGAGCAAAATTGCAGAAAAGAGCTTACAGAAAGCCAATCATATATTTCTGCTGGATGCATTGGAGGGGTAGGGAATGGTAAGGATGGGAGAGGGATTCAAGTTTGATTGCCTCTTTTTAATTTTCAGATCTCAGGAGCACACATTGCACAGCTCCCCAGGCAGCCTGGCAATACTCCAGCTCTCTGCTACATCAGCACCCCCCCTGCCCCCGATATTTCCACCTGCCCCTCTGCCAGCAACCCTGGGTGGAAACTAGTATGGAATACTTCTTGTGCCTGGAAGAGGCTGTGTGACTAAATGTGTCTTTGTGTGTGACCTTGCAATCACCACCATAGGAAGTTTCCACTTTTCTTTTATGTTGTTTATATACCGAATGAGTAGTGACAACTGTCAGTTTTCACATAATTAAAGAGGGCTCAGCATAGCTGAAAAGAATTAGCGTGTTTGTACTTGTGCTGAGTTCCCTCTGCCCTTTCCCAAGAAAGAAATATTCAATTTGACCAGATTCATTAGGAGGAAAAGAGTGGTAGTCAGAGGGAGCTGACCCTTTGAGTTTTGACAAGGTAGTAGAAAACAATAAATATATGATTGATGTGTCAGGTACTTGACAGTCTGAGATACTGTTAAAAACGTAACCAGCCATGGAGGCTTCAAGATGAATTTGTATGTATGGCATGATCCAGCTAATGACAGAAATAAATCTTTTACATACAATGTCAAAGGCAAAATTCCTCAGCCTACACAGACACAATGCAAAGCAGGATGATCCTATGTGATATTTTTAAGTCTGTACCACTCTACAGGATTACACAATCATTCATTTGACTTAAGAAAGTGAGAGGGACATAGATGAGAAGACCAAAGAAAGGGATGAGGTCTTCACAACTTCCCAGTTTATTAAAGGTACCAAAATATTGTCTGAAAAGGCCAACCAAGTACTAGAAGTAGAGAACAACTGACTTTGTGAAACATGAAAAACAGGACTTTCTTTCAGTCCCTATGGGTCTCTTCTAACAGTTACATGAAACAATTTTCCTTTTTTCATTTGATATTAAATTAATTGAAATTAATGAATTATATTTTTAAATGGTCACATGTTTATTCTATGAAAAAAAAAAAGAAAAAACACCTTTACAAAAAAACCATCTTGCTGCTGTCCACAGGTGTTAGTGATTTCTTTTTTAGTCACTTATCATCTTGCAGGTTAAATGCAGAAGGAATTTTTAGTTTGGTCAGTTGTATTGTTTTTAAAGAGAGATGTGCAGCTGTGGATTCTGGTGGACCTGGACACTGACATTGTGATACCAGGATGGCCGTTTTATCTAGGGAGTGATTCCCCAGGACACCATGATGCTTGCCTCCTGCTGGTGCAGAAGTAGATTTTGCTTACGTGATGTAGTCAGAAGGGGTGGGTTTGACATCAGCCTGCACTGATCCTATGGTTTGTGCACCTTAATATATCTTTTTCATTTCCTGCCTTTTTACCACCCACTTCCTCTGCCCTGGTCCCTACCACAACACCCACCTAATAACACTTTTTTTCCCCACTGCTTCCAGTTTTGCTCCATCCATCCCAAATTTACCAATTCTGATAACATTGCCTAGATAATCTTTGCCTTTTGTGTTCTTAGTGTTGCAGTTATCCTGATGCCTAGCAAGATGTTACTCCCCCAAAGGTCTCCAGAATACCTCCCCAATTATTTGTGAAGTTGAGCCTTCTGTTCCATTTCACACAAAACTCCCCCTTAGCCACCTGTGAAACCCAGGCATCCTGCACCATGAAACCCAGGCATCCTGCACCTGCTGTGACTGTAGTAATTCCTCACACTGTTCAGTGCTTTCTCAGGTAATGTCCAGTAATTTTCCATATCCTATTTCCTTGCCTAACTTCACCAGAACAGTCAGTGGTCTAATTATTTGCTCTAATGTTGATTCCTTAAAATAGGTTTTCTGTACTTTTTTCTCATCCTTTGCTCAATTCTGATGGATCCTCTTCACATTCCTTAGTTTTCAGACCCCAATGCATCATTTACCTGTAAGTTTCTTCTTTACCCAAAACATTCTGATTTCACCTGCCTCTGTTACAGGATTAATTCTTGTTTCTCTTTACCTTTTCCTATCAACCTGTTAGAATCTGGACAGTTTCTGGCCTGAAACAAATTGAGTTAACCACAGGAGAACACATGGAAATGGTTGTCTTGAAAGCAGTGCTGTAGCACTAGTTTTCCTAGTACACATTCTTAGCCAGCTCCCACCATCTGAGTTCAGAAGTAGACTTGGATGCACAAAGATAACTGTAAGCTTTTACATGCATATTGCAGGGAAGAAATTTAAGTTAAAAAATGTATGTGTATTTCTAAAACTCATGGAATTTCAAAGGATTTCTATTTAGGAACCCCAAACCTGACATATCTAAAATAACCAGAAACTCTGAAGTTTTGTTAATGACAGTGAAATGTTGCAGAGTGGTGTCACAGTTCAGTACTGAGACAGATACAGCTCTGTGCATTACAGTTTTTTTATCACTTCATGTTTACTGTCTGCTAGATCTAAGCTGCACTCTTAAGTCTCTGCTGAGGAAGGAGAGGATCTGCAGAGTAGGAGGAGGCAACACAATGTGTTTGGAAGATGCCATACTGGTGGGACTATTTGGGTAATTAAAGTGAGCTGGGAAACTGAAGTGATAACACAGGCATCATGATGACTCCAGTGCATTGAAGATTGTTATATTTTGCTGGGATGAGACTTGCTGTTTTTCCCTTCTTAGTGCTTCCCCTCAAACTTATATACTATAAAAAAGATTTGAGAAATTAATTATTTAGATATATGGCTATAAGAATATACCTTGACATTTAAAACCCCCAAAACCTCTGGATGGGTTGTAATGTTGCAGGTTTTGATGATTCGGAACTTTTAGCTGTTTTTAGACAGTTGAAGTTTCAACAGTAACTACAAACATTTTATAAACAACTACATATTTAATTTCTCCACCCTGTCTAAATATTCTTGTTTTTATACAACCAGCACAGTCTTTTTACTTTAGGTGTGGATTTACCAGTGCAGAGTATACTTCTTTGTGACATATCAAAGTGGAGCAGCCATGGGATGGTTCTGCCTTTCATTCAGATGAGGCTGCATCCTACTGTCATTAATTATCCAGAGCTACAAGAACATCCCCCTTTTAACTGCAGTGTTAAATTTCATATTCTGAACAAAACCGCGTTAAACCCCCCACACTAAATGCAAAGTAATGCTGTTCTCTTTTAAATGTGCCCGGAATTTCACTACCATGAATTTTTTATAAATTCAAATCTCGTATTACTATCCCTTATTTACATTGGGCTTGGGGATAAAAATGGAATTGAAAAAAGAAAAAAATAAATGTTATCATCCTATTTTCAGATTCATCAGCCCAAATCTGCCTCTCAGTTCTCCCAGCCTGCACTAGAGAAGGCAGCTAGTGCAGAAAGGAAAACCTGAGCAGGATGACTTTAATATCAACAAATCCAGAGGCAACTAAGGCTTTAAAACTTCCTGACACCACAGTGTTCTCAGACACCTGTCATGGGGGCACCCATGCTATGGTAATTGGGATGGTTGTAGCTTTGCCTTAAGCAATCCTGTTTTTTCATTGAAGTCAGCTAAAAGTGAGATCAGGAAACTCCAGAAAAATGATTCTGTGGTAGGCGCAAACCTGACATTAGCATTGAGTTCGGGGCCTTGGATGAAACAAACTGCCATCAGAGGTTATAAAGGACTGGAAGCTTTGATGTAGCTGGAGCAGGGCTCCTTTGTTTTCTGTTTGTAAAAGGCTCCCCTGTGGAGGTTTTGTTTGGGTTGTTAAAGTCTGTTTAACTCAAAGAGCTGACAATAAGCACTTGGGAGCAAAACTGGCTTTTTGAAAGTCTTTTTGCTGCTCAACTGCATTGGCCAGCCCTGAGATTTTATAGCTCCCTTAGCTCTCAGTGCTCCAAAGGCTGCTTAAGCTAACAATTAGGCTTTGCTGATCATTCTGAGCACCAGGGTGGCAAAATAGGCATTTCCTCTATAGCCTAGAAGACTCCCAGAACAAAACGCTTTTTCCATTTGCTGTTCCCCATGTGGTGGTATTAGGCAGCTTGAGGTTTCTGGTTAGAGTAGTCAAGGGCAACTATTCTTAGTAAGGACTTAATTCCTGGTACAGCAGGACCTTGGACTAAGAACATAGCAAGTATTAAATGCATGCATTGTTTCACACTTGGTGTTCCTGAGTAAGGCCATCTCTGTTGAATGCTTAACAGAGTCCAGTTTGATCACTCAGCAAGGGCATTATGTGCTGCCTCCAATCCAACTGATATGATACTTGGTACTCATTATTTCACAAATAATCTAACCTGGTCTCTTCCTCATGTTTACTGCATTGGCTGACAGCACCTAAATAATGGACACAACCAACTGACCCAAGCTGAAGAAAGGTTTAAACACAGCACAGCAACCAGAGGATATTTTTTCAGATAAAGTGATTCTTGCAATCCAGATGAGCTGTGTGTTGGACTGCCTGCATATCATGTCAGCTGTCAGACTGGGCACCTCCAGCATGTGATTCAACCTACAAGCCTGTGCCTGTGCCATCACATTCCTACCTAAAGCAGCCTGATAGAATAAGATTTTGGATGTCTGTAAAAGCAGAAAAAAATCTGTTCCAATGTGTGTGCAACAGTGTGTAATATCAAATCTTACTAGATTGAAATTGTTCATAGATCAGGAATCTGTTGTACTAGGTTCAGCATAGCAATGAAGAATTAAAAGAGGGTCTAGAAAGTTCACTGTTTGCTCTGTTCAAAAAGTTTTTGGCGGAACTGGTGAAATATTTGCGTCTGTAAAATCAAAGCAACTGAAAGATAAGCTCTAAGAGAATAACTGAGTTTATATGAGAAAATATCTTTGAAAGAAAGGATGCCAAACTCTGACAAGTTTTTCAACCAGTTCTAAACTTAATATATAATAAATTCCACCTCTGCTAGATTTTATACTGCCTTTTGCTTGCAGCTTGAGAGGGTATCATTCCAGCCAGGTCTTATACCCTCTCCTCCACACTCTTCCCTACTCCAATTTACTCAGGTTGCCATGGCTAGAAAGTTGCTGGGCACATCAATGAGCATCCTACTTGTTTTGGTGCCAGCACCACTTGCTTTCCCCTAAAAACAGCAACAGAAAAAAGGGATTGAGAGAAAACTTGAGTTCCTGTACAGATTTGGAAGCACAGATAACTGCTTTTACTCTCCTGACAGTTAAAGAACTTATTCCCACTGCAGAAGACTCTGGATGGAAAGTCACTACATAAGAGCTGTTTGAGAAAAACAAAAAAAGTAATATTTCTTAATACAATTATGTTATACTGCTTTTATCTACCAAGAATGGCAGCACTTTTTAGAACATTTGGAGAAGGCAGGAGGTGTTTTGTGGGAAGTAGTAATGAAAAATTCATGAACTATTAAAAATAGTTGGGGTTTTTGGGTTTAATTCAGAATCACTTTATATTTCCCTTAGTTTCCTTCCCTATTTATATTGAATATAAACAAAGAACTTGTTCCAAAAAAGTTAGATGAATGGGAATGAATTGGAGTGCAATGAGAAATAAATTCTATAATTTGTAAAGTAGATGGTTAAACTGTAGACCATATATTTGTACCTAAGTGTCAAATTGGTATGATTTGTTTAGGTATTCAGACCATGCACAGATTTACCCACAGTTGCAAGGAATTTGTGGGTGATTACTTCCCTGAGAATCTGTCCATTTTCATTTTTCACCTGAGAACTGATGACCTGATACACTGTAGTAGCTTTATCTGAGCCTTTTGCTGAACCTGCACTTCACTTTCACACTGCTTGAATAAAGTGTTTCTACAACACAGGGCTGTGCAGACTATAGGGAGAGGGATAGAGGAAATGCAAAACAGAGAGAACTGATGTTATTCTGAGCCATGTTATCTGTTATCTGTAGCCCACTAGATGATTCCACTTAAAAGTGCAGTTCTCTAGTGCAGGCACCATAACATGCTCTTTTACAATGATTCCTTACAATTTACCCAGGCATTTCCAATCCTTGAAAATAACGCAGAAATTAGGTAGCAAGAGAATAGAGGAAACATTGCCACTCCCTAAAAACATGGAAAGTCCCTACAAGAAGGCTGCCAATCTGTTTTGAGGCAGATTTACATGACACAAGAATACAGGGTGACAGGAATATGTTTGAAGGTTAATTTCTCAACTGATACCTCTTTCTGTGACTGTAGCTGGGCTTCTGCATCAGGCCCCAGTGTGATTAGGTCTCAGAGGAGCTAGGCAAACATACTGGTTTTCTTCCTAACTTTCTTCTGTTAAAATGAAGTTGCATTTTGTCAGTGACCAAACAAAAAAAATTATCTTTATAAACAACCACAAAATAAGAATGATCTTTAGACTTCAAAATTCTAGAAAGTTTTCAGGTTTAATATTATTTATGATTGTTTTCTTTTTCTCTCTATAAATATGATGAGCAGAAAGATGTTGCCATGGTGAGATTTTATAATACACTTAAAAGCACTTGTTACAGTTATGTACCAGAGAGCTGCCTTCCCGTCTGTGTGAACTGCAAAAATATGTGCAAAATCACCCCAAAGTAGATAGTCTACTGTGCCAGATGTTTGCAATACCTATTTAAAATACAAATATAACAAACATTTTAGCACCTACTATAGTATTTAGATATCTCTACATTTATAGCCAGAATGAGGGAAAATGGATAAACAAAATCCACATCTAAAGGGTCATCATTATCTGAAATCTTTGTAGTAAGATGAATTAGAGATTACAAACAAAAAGTTGCACAAAGCTTTACAATCCAAGTTATCCATTGCTACTATGTCCTTGAAGACATTTTTGTGTAGATCCATATGAACTGCAGTGGTTTTCCTTTGAAGAGTATTTTGCCACTGCAAGAGGCAGAGTTTTCATGAATTACTGAGGTATAGCATTATGGATCCTTCTCTCAGGAAAGCAACAGACTGGGGGCCAGCACTGAACTTTAGCTAAGTCTGTGTGGCTCTGAAAATAGTAGGATCTGGAGCAGTTACCATGCTCTCTACCTTCCTGTCCCTTTGACTTTCTAATTGACATCTGGAAGCATATCCATGGGCAGCGTGCCCAGACACTGCTGGTGGCTTCCTTGTTCCCTTGGCATACACAAGCGAGTACCCAGCAAGTTGTAATTTTCCTTGAGTCTGAACTTGAAGGCTGTCTGCATTGCTTTTACATCTGAGAAAACTCTGGGGCTCATCTTAAACAGGTAACACTGGTTGGTGCCCAGGGATTTCTCCAAGAACTTTAAAACATTTAAATCTCTGCCACACCCTTAGCACACTCATACTGCTGGTTTGTTTGGGATAGAGCTGAACAGCTCCCACCAGAGAGGATAAACTTTAATTAACATCTTTTAAAAACAAATGTTTTAAGCAGACTCAGTCAGGCTTTCACACTATCCCCAGAAGGAAATACAACCCATCCTGAGTTTATTGCTAGCTGAAATAAAATGGCTTACTATTCTGAGTCCAGTCGGGAAGGGGGAAACAAAGCTCAAAATAGTGTTTTCAGATCTGGATACAGTTCTAGCCCACAGTTGCTTTGTTATAATGAGAGTGCTTGCATCTGCCAAGCAGTGCCACTGGAAAGAACTCTGTATCTCCACACAAGTGCCTTTTCTCAGCGTGCATCCATGTTAGCTGGGGTAACAGCAAAAGGCAGAGCTTCTTGCACCAGCTTCTTTGCCCTTGGACAATGTTTTGCATAGGCTAGAGAGAAAGGAGTTACATGGACTTCCTTCCTTTTGCCAGCACTAACTCTTGGCTCCACGTTGTCACAGCTAAGCTCCAAATGCTGAAGTACTGAAGAAAGAACTCTACAGTAACCCACAGCTTTTCACTGCCACTATCTGGGAGCCTGTTCCAGTGCTCTGTAACCCTTACAGTAAAGAAGTTCCTTGTGTTGAGGTGGAACGTCCTGTGCCCCAGCTTGAATCCATTGCCCCTCATCTTATCCCAGGGAACAAGTGAAAAGAGGTTGTCCTTGCCTTCTTGACACCCAGTCCTCATATATGTATAGACATTAATTTGATCTCTCAGTATTCTCTCGAGACTAAAAAGGTCTCTCAGCCTTTTCTCATAAGGCATGTGTTCCAGTCCCTTACTAATCCTCCTAGCCCTCCATTAGACCTTCTGAAGAAAATCTCTGTCCCTCTTGAATTGGGGAGCCCAAAACTGGTCACAGTATATGCTGTGTTTTAGGGTTATCAAAGAGCTGAGTGAAAACCCCAAAATTACTATCTGTAATCTCTTTCAATACTTATGAATAATTTAGTTCTTAAGCAGGTACTCAGTTAATGATTGTATGGATATACCTCCTGTGAGAATAAAACCTAAACACTAATTATTGTCAATGATTGGTGTGGTATATTATGGTTAAATATTCTTCAAAGGATTACAAGCTGATGTAAATATTTCTGGATGACTGTGTTCAAATGTGGTTTTGGTCTGAAAGCTGTAGGGATTGTATTGTTGTTACAGTGCAGTGACATGAGACAAAAATGTCGTAAAAAATGAATAGTTCTTCTGAGCTATATAAATACCTCTCATTAGCTATAAAGAACAAAACTATAATTTTAGGGGTAGAGATTATTTTACTTGTATATGGTGACTCGCAGATTCAATAAAGTCATACTACACGAATGAAACCTTCTACACAGACAGCTACTCCTATAGCTCCATCCACAGGGAGATGGGGCTTAGCCAGAGTAGCAGGTCTCTGGTACTGCCACTCAAGAAGACTGATTCTTTGTTTTGGTAAATCTTCGGTTTCTACTTAATATTTAGCTTTTGCAATCATGCACTGAGATCTTTGAACTTTCTTATGCTGTAACTGCTGAGAAAACTTGTGTGGACTAGTCTAAGGGGTCAAGGAATAGGACAAAGTCCCAAGAGATCAGTTCATATCCTACTGCCAGACAAATACAACTTGTTGCATATAGTAATGGTCTTCATGTAACATAATGAGAGAATCAGATGTGCTTCGAAAAAAGCAAGCCAGTCACAAATCCTTTTAATTTTCAGAATACAGTAAGAAATCTCCAATATATTTTGAAATATTTTCAAGACATCCACAGTTTGAGGCACAATTTTTATCTTCTGTCTTTTTACTGACAATAATGAGGTGGCAGTCTTTTTGCATAGTGTAGGAAAGATGCTGTCTGTAGCAGATGTGTATAATAATTAATTTAAAAATGTTCATATATGTTTCATGTAAACATTTACATTTCATGTAAAAAAGTAGCATTATAAACTTTGAGAAACAAAGTCATGTCAAACCAAGGTCTAGATTATAATCAGATGACATGCAGAGACCACAACACCAGGAACAGCAGTACCCTTCTCTAAATTGTCCTAATTCACCCAAATGCACTCTAATTTTGATCCACACCAAATAAAAAAGTAAAACAATTAAGGAAACATGTCTTATAGCTGTGCATTGCTTAGTAATATTTTCAGGTCTAAAAAGCCTTTAACCCTTCCTGATTATTTGCAGCCTGTTTTTGGTCTGAATAAATACATTTACACAGTGCTAGAGCTGAAACATTAGGAAAATACATCACGTATTTTGAAAGCAACAGAAAGGCTTTTTAAAATTACATCTAAACACATAAAAGCTAACTAGGAAGAAGAAAATACTGATGAATATATTAAAAAAAGAGAGGAAAGAAAAAGTAACAAAAATGACCATTTCAAGAGTCCAAAACTTTGTATTTATGAATTTTGTATACGCTGTAACAGGCCATTCCAAAATACATGCAGTTGTATTAGAAGTAATAAAGTAAGGACACTTTGGAGTTATAAGAGAACAGAATCAGTGAGAGCAGATCTTCAAAAGTAGGAGTTGATATATTTTATTTATGGCCATGAGTCTCAGAAATGGCTGCATTAATTTTTTATTTTTTTTTTTGTTTTCCCAAAATTTTAAAATAAGCCTCTTTAGAAAGGGAACCTTCCATACAGCCGCAGAGTTCACCAGTTTTGGTTAAGAGACAGTTGAACTGCTGTTCTATCGAAAGCTGTACTGCGGTGGGGTTTGAACTATTGCAGTAATGCCCAGTGCTGCTCTAAGCACCACCCACCAGGTCACACAGGCAGCCTGGAGATTTGCATGATGTGCTAGTGTGAAACAGCCTCTTACTGTCAGTTATAAACTGCCATCGAATTACACCCTCTGTGTTCTGACTGCCAAAACCACTGAGCTATAGTGAAATTCAATTATGGGTTACAATTTAAATAGCCTGTAATTTTATTCTTACATTTCCAACTTCCAACATAATCCCTCTAACACATACTTGACAATTTACCTTTGTCAAACTGACTGAGAGTCCAGCTCCTTAGGAAGAAGAAGCATGGTGCAGCCAACAAAATGTGAAAGGACATCTCAGTCTGTTATGCTCGACAGGTCAAATTTATTTCTCATGTCCTTGATCCTTCTCAAAGAAAAACCAATGAGATAATCTTCTGTTTGTTCAAGACCCTGTGTACAAAAACCTTTCCTTCTGTTCTGTGTGACAAACACTTTAATATCTTTTTTATCCTTGTTGTGGAAGCACAATACCTATATAACAACATGAAGACAAGAAATAGCCTTGTGGAAATTGGAATAGCAAAATGAAATACAAATGTGTTCCATGTTGCAAAATGCAAAAAATGTTTTAAAATGATTGTTCTTTTAAACCAATAACCTTTTTAAAATAAACAATCAAAACACACATATCTATGTATGCATTGCAGCACAGTCAAAAAGGGAAAAGAGAAACATCTTAGATATAAAGAAATGAACATTCCAACTCCTGCAATCACTTTTGCAATTGCTTAGACTAAACTGAAACCATGAATATTTATGGATACACTGTCTGTTCTCACTATGACGGACAGACACATTTTTGTACTCGTCATTTCTACATATATGCATTAAACGTGTGCCCTATTTTTATCCTGTTGTACAAGTAAAGGAAAATATAATGGCAAAGCCACTTCCCTGCTGAATGGAAGAGTGAAGACAAACCCATTACTTCTGTGTCCATCTATCTTGTGCTATTTGGCAGAACTGGCAATGTTTTTTGATGTTGCCTTTTTGCTTTTTTTTTCTGTATATGGTGTTTAATTCTAAATTAGTTTTACAGTGGAAAAAATGCACATTTGTTTCCCCGTGCCTCCTCTAACATGTTGCAGCCGTTTCCATGGCTGCGCTGTGCGTGGTTGCCGAGGGGATGGAGCTGCCGCTGGATCCCGCTCCTGATTCCACTCTGCTCCTGGTCCCCTCCCACTCCTGCTCCACCCCACGGCTGCATGAAGAGCAACACGCAGGTGATGTCTGCTGGAACCAAACGCCTCAGCCCAGAGTGGTTTATTTGTAATGTGAAAGTAGTTCAATTGAAAATTAAGTGGGTTCTTGTTCTGAAGTGAGTTGTGTGCTGGTGGATTAATTTTGCAGGAGCAGAAGAGTTGCAGTTGCAGGGAGACAAGAGGTACAAAGAGATGAATATAAATGCTGTGATGATTCAGTATTGGTACAGATTCCCATGCTGAAAGCCTTGCCCATTTCTGTAGTGTTGATTGAAGTAAAGATCACAATGGCATGCTGCTACCAGCAAGTGAGCAAAAATATATTGAAAAGTGTATCAAACAGCAGTAGTACTGTAGTGTAGGCAGCACCATAGCAGCCCTTAGAAACAGAAAGGCTGTGGTACACTGTCTGCACCTGCTGAAGCAGGAATGAATCTGAAAGGCATCACAAATTCTTTTGGAGAGACCTTACAACAACCTTCCAGTATCTGAAAGGGGCCTGTAAGAGGGCCAGGCAAGAACAGTTCATAAGGTCCAGGTGTAGTGGTTTTAAAGAAGAGGGTAGATTTAGGATAGATATGAAGAAAAATTTCTTTAATCTGAAGGTGGGGGATCCCTGATACAGGCTGCTTAGAGAGGTGGTGCAGGTCCCATCCCTGGAGACATTTAAGGTCAGGCTGGATGGGGCTCTGAGCAATCTGTTCTAGTTAGCTAGATGATCTTTAGAAGCCCCTTTCAACTGAAGACAATCTGTAGTTCTGTGAATACACCTCAGATCACCCCCAAGAACAACACCAGGCAAGTTAGTATGTGATTTTGTACAAGGCACTAAATATTTGGTATCTTCAAGAAGAAGAATTTGTGGGATTTTCTCACTAATTTAATCATTTCCACTTTGAATGCAATGTGTTCACTAGATGATTTCAAAACATAGAAAAAGCCCGTCCCTGTTTGAGGGGCTTGCAACTGACCATTTAATATAGTTTAGAAGAAACAACACTGGGCAGTTTATATGTACTTTGAGTTTCATCTAATCCAATATGAAATAAAAGACAAATTTAATACATTATCATTAGGAAGTCCAGCACTATCATTGCATCTATGTTTCTAAACTTGTTTTAATTTGTAGCTTATATTTTGGCTTTAACAAGCCAGTGCTGTAGTTCTTAGAGCAATATTGCAGATGTTCTTTGTGCAATATAACCCAGTCTCAAAATCCTACACTGCCTTTGGCAATCAACAGTGAAATAAATATACACATGTGACTCAGTATTGTAACTGTGACTAGTATGCTAACCTCACTCATTCTTTCTGTCTGTCTGTCGTAGTTATTTCTAGGGCACCACACTATCTGAATGCTAAAAATTGTCCTCGGCAGGAGCCAAACCCACACATGCTCAGTTTCTGAAGAAGTAGTGTAATTTCTGGCACCAGAGTGCCTGTTCTAATTAAGGAAGAAAGAATCGCTCTAAATAGAATAATTGACCAGCATGGTAGCCCCACACTTGAAGTGAACTTCAACCAAAACTTTGTTGTAGACCTCAAATTTTGGTAGCTCATCCAAGTTTTTAATTTTTCCTTCCACCCTCACAACTAATGTTTTCATTCTAGGCTGAGAGGTGTGACATAAATTACCATTCAAAAATACAAGAAACCTAATGAGTAGTGGACTGCAACCTGTATCCTCTAAGTGTTTTGTGAAGCTTCACATAATTTGGTACTTCTCTGGGTGTTTTTTAGATCCTCATATTAGTACTTACTAGCAAATTCAGATTTGGGAATATGCTCAGAATCCTAACTAGCTTTATCTTTGAGAATAGCAACCACAGGAAGAACAAATAAATACTCTTTTTGGCAATGAAAATAATAGTTTCTTTCTACAGCATATTCCCTAGGATCAGATATGTTTATATTTTGATGATAATGGAAACATGAATGGAAAATGGGCAGAAACTTGTGCCCTTATAATTTTGGTATGCTTTAAAAATAATTATGTGTGTGACATTGTAGAGGAAAATAGCTTGGCTCCACAGCTCTTGGCTTCACACAGAAAACTATTTTTTTATTGCAGGGTTAATGTATTAAAGATCACATGATGGGAGAAGGGTCACTTGCAGAGTGACATGTAGAAATGACACATGCTTTGGTAAATTTTGTGACTGGTTTGATGTTGAATTACACTGTGGAAAAGACACCTTTTCCAGTTATGCGTAAATACGTGCTGCCCTAATTTACACATGTAGCAATCATTAAGGAGGAAATTTTGTGCAACTGAATTAGCATTTTATATATGGCAATTAACATCACGGTTTTATATACAGTGTGATGATTCAAAAAATAGAAACAGATATTCTAAATCATATTGAAGGGAAGGTAGTAATTTTGTTTATAATCTAAAATGTTAAATAACCAGCCTGTCTGTTACACAAGATACTGAGATCTTAAACTTTTTCGTGAAAGAGAGCTTTTTTCAGAACATACATGTTACATGTCTAAAGCAATTGCTCTGAAACCACCTCAGATTTGACCTGAGTGGCATACTTCTCTCATTAATTTGTAACTCTCCTCAATGTTACAGTGAAATGGCAGCAAAAAATGACTTAAGAATCAATAGCTACAATGTTCTGATAAAATTCTGGAGAGTCAGCAGGGAAATTTTCAGTTAATAATGTGCAGAAGCAAAGCCCATGGAAAGAAAATAAAATTATGGAGGTCCAAGCTAGATTAAAATGAGCTTTTCTATATACATCTCAATATATTGCCTGGTAATTACCTAAATTTTGACAGAAACTGTTAGCTCTCTTGTGTAATCAGGAATGCAATTTTTACATGAAATTTACACAGGGTTGTATTGCCTTTGCAGTCATGAGGTACCTGTGCCTATACATGTGAACTAGGAACTATACAGTGATCTAGGCTGAAATCATCTCTGCCTTCCTTATAGACCTTCAGTAAAAGCTACCTGTAGCCTTACCTATTCACAACCTCTGTTCACACTGCAGTTTACAGATTCCATCTTTCTATATCTTGCATAAGATTTAAGCCCAAGGAAGCTGATGGGGTTACTTGTGTTGCTTGGTGCTAATGGGCTTTTCTGTATGTCCTGTCAGGAGAAACAGAACTAGAACTGACATAATTTACCTCCTTTTTTTAGTTTCATAAGTTAGCTTAGGTTTTTTTCCCAATTGTGCACAATAAACCCCTACAATTTAACAAAATATTTTCCAATACTGTTGAAGAAAACACAGACTGAGAAAGAATAACCAAAATAATAAAAAATGTTGCCACTCAAAAGTGAGTGAGGAAGGAACACCTGGGGAAGTGCACTGAAGCCCTGCAGACCAGGTTTTCTTTCAGGACCCACAAAACATGGGAGTGTTACCAGAATGGAGGAAATGGAAAAGGATAGAAGAAAATATTCCTGGCACTAAATTTAAATGTAAGTCACACCGACATTCAAATGCATCAAACATACTTATTTTCATAAAGTATCTTTTGATCAGAAAATAAATATATTTCACCATTATGTCAAATAAGTTCATAAGAATGGAATGAAAATTGCTTGTGTTTACAAAACAGTGTAAAATATTATGCTACATTTTATGGTGCTATGATCAGTAATGGAAAATAAAAAGCCCTAAGAAATATTTAACACTTCTGATACATGCATACACCAAGAGTGTTACTATGTATAGCTCAGAAGTCTGGATGCTCTAAGAGCAGCTAACCTGCATTAGTTAGAACTAGCCCACATAGGTCTTTGGGCAAAACTACCAGTGAGAAGCAGTTTGAGCAAATACTCTGTTTCTAAAAAGGCTGCACAGACAGCAAAATGAAAATCAACATAAAACAATTACAACATTAAACTGATACACAGTATTCACAGGCCCCATTTTCTTAACCATGGCTATAAAGCAATATGTGAAATAACAAGTAGTAAAGTAGCCAATATTTTTTCCAGCAGGGAAGCAATTGCTCCTTGTGGCTCTGAGTGCCTTTCAGCACTTCTACCCAATATATTTAAAAACTCTTCCTCTGTTCTTAAAAAATTGGGACTGCATGATGAGTAAAATAATTGCTGTTAGAACAACCTCAGCTCTTACTTTAACTTCATAAATAGGAATGTGCCAACACTATCCTCTACTTGCATGCCCATTACATAAATGTGAAGAAGAAAGTATACTGACTTTCTCCTTAAAATTTTATTTTCAATTTGCCTAAATTGAATATGAATGTGGCAGACGTTTTAATTACTGATATTCTTCAATTTCAAACAGCATGAGATGAGCAGTCTCTGTTTTTTAACCTCACTCAGCAGCTTCCAGCACTGCAAGAAGGTGTATTGCTTGTCTGTTGGAGAAGAGTAACCCCTCCAGAGAATTCTGAGGCAGAAGCTCAGTAATAGATAGGTCTTTTTTTTTTTCAGAGTTTAACTGAGAAGATATGTAGTGAACATTGTTCTTCTGGTAAAATAACAACCTTAATTTTCTAGTTCACAAAGAAGTGTTTGAAACAATAACAAATGTGTAAGAGTGAGGAATTATCAGAAAGTGTTTGGAGGTGCAGATACCAGACATTTAACTGAGCAGGTCCTTAAATATCCCAATGCCATCAGACAGATATGGGAGCCCAGCACTCCTGGGCAGCACCCTAGTAAATTTGGCACTTGAAAACTGAAATATCTTCTAGTACAGAAAAATTTTAAAAGTTATTTTTTCATACATTAACTACCAGGGTTGTCCACAACCCTTCTATCTGCCTTCACTCTTACAAGCAGATGAGCAAAGTAACTCAGATCAGCAAAATCTTACCTCTTTGAAAGAATGCATTGTATTTTACCAAAAACCCCCTAGCTTAGTCATGGAGAAAGATAAATCAAGATAAATGGGGTTTTTTTCCTGAAAGCTTCAGAGATCTGTTAGAATCAGACACACATCTGGTGCTGACACACCAGGTTAGAAGAGACTGCTAAAAGAAGCTGGCTGGAGATCCTATGAATGATAAGCAGGATGACAAAAAGAAAGAAGGTGACTTCTAGAGGCTGCTCTTGAGTTCCGCATTCCCCACCAACCCCTCCTTGTTGGTGAGGACAGGGTCCAGCACAGCAACTCTCCTCATTTGCATCTTTCCAACTTAGAGGGTGAAGTTATCATTGGAAGCACTCCAGGAATCTCCTGGATTGCTATGTCGTGCTGTACTGTCTTTCCAACAGCTGCCAGGGTGCTTGAAGGCCCCCATGAGGATCAGGACTTGTGAATGTGAAGCCCCTCCTATCTGTCAATAAAAAAGCCTCATTCACTTAATCTTTCCAATCATTTGTCCAGTGGCAGACCCCCACCAGCATGGCAACTGCCCTCCCTTTTATCCTGAGCTTTCTCATCCTTGCCCAAAAGATGCTCCATGCCCTCCTGCTGGTCATTGACATAGAGGGCAACACCCTTCCTCATCTCCCCTGCCTGTCCTTCCTGAAGAGTTTATACTCCTTCATTGCAACACTGCAGTCATTGGAGCCATCCCACCATGTCTCTGTGATGCTGATGAGGTCACAGCCCTGCAGGTACACACACATCTCTTAACTCTTCTTGTTTGTTGCCCATGCTGAGTGCATTGAGGCATTTGAATTGGGCTCCCAATGAAGTGTCTGGAATTCCCTTGAGATATTTCTCTTTCACATCCCTGTCTGTTCCTATGGCTGCAGAAGCTCTTTGTTCCTCTACATAGGTCCCATTTACAGAGGTGCCAAATCTCCTGTGTTTATTCCTCATGTTGTGTGCACAAGCACTGAACCATATCACCTGAGCCTCCAGTCTTGCCCTTAACAGCAGCACATAACCCTCAGGCCCATCTCCAGTAAGTTCAGCTCTATCCCCTTTTCCCCTTGGAGCCCAGTTTAAAGCCATCTCAATGACCCCCACCAATTAATGAACAAGATTCCTTTTCCCCTTTGAGAGAGCTGAATTCTACCAGGTACCAGCAGATCCAGTGCCCTGATGATCAAAATCCCTAAAATTCTACTGATGACACCAGTCCCTAAGCCATGTATTAATGAGGTGTGTGACAGGTATTTTCCCTGTCAGTGAAGGAATTGAGGAAAACACCTGTGTTCCTGATCCTTGTACCAACCATGCTAGTGCCCTGAAATCTTTTTGGGTTTCTGTCATCAACCTTGTCACTGCCAGACTGCATAAGCAGTAGTGGATAATAATCAGAATCAGGAACCAGCAGTATCTGCAACTTACGTAACCTAAAGACAAATCAATTCTAAGAATATTAGTACTTTTTAACACTTCCAAATTCAGAGTTAAATGTTTTACAAATTAATTACAAAATTCTCATTTAATTACTTAAATAAATCTTGTTTACAGATTAGTGTGAAGATCAGTGAAAACTAATTCAGTTTGACTGTTCTGTCTGCAGTGCTGACAAAAATAGAGCAAATTCTTTTTTATTATGCTCTCAAAAAACGTTTAATTGAATATAATCACAATATGCTGGCAGCACATGTAATTTTCCCATTATTATAAGCTGATATTTTTAAGTTCTAGGAAGGAATTCCTTCTATAGGAAAGAACTTTAGTTGTATTTTTTAGAGGGAAAAAGGATAGAATATACATTTTATAACATTTTATTTTAGCTTGAAAGAATTATCTTTAAATAGTGTTCTCTGTCTTCGAGTATCAGTATACAAGACACTCACACAAGTTCCACTGTCATACTTTTTTGTTAATGGTTAGTGATCAAAATACAGAAGGATTTGGCCCAACATGTTAGCAAAATATTGGCAGCTCCCCAGGCCACAGAAACCAGTTAAATACTTTGATCTTGGCTATCTGGAACCTATTAAGCAGAAAGGCAAGGATGCCAGTGAAGTGTAGGAGAAACACAACACTTGATCATAACTTGATAATGGCACTTGGAAAACATCGATTTCCCTAATTCACCATTTTTATACAGTTCATATTCCTAATTGTCAACATGCTACTAAGAAATCAATTACTTTCTACACTTGCAGTGAGTGTGCAAGATAGGAGTCTGCTTCTTCATGGTCTTTGTAACTTATTCTGAAGCTTTGGGTGAGACTTTCTTCCCTTTTAGTGTCTAACCATATTCTATAGAAGGATTCTTAGTGACATTGCTGGAACAAAGACCACACTTTAATAATTAGAGGAATACAGCAGCAAGATAAATGGTAATTATAAAATACCAGGACAATTTTCCACTTGTGGTCATGACTGTTTTTCCTTCTGGAACTCAATTAAGCTGAAACATGCTCTACATGACATAATACAGAGGGAGAAAAATGTCTGAGTATATGCACAATTGTAAAAGGGTAGTACCAAGTGCAACTAAATTCTGTTAGTCTTCTTTAAACTTCCTTCCTGAGAGACGAATTAATAATTTACTAGGAAGCCAAAGGATACACAAGACCCTTACCAAACAGATAGAACACAGGCTTATCCAGACAAAATCAACCAGCACTGCCTCTCCAGTAAATACCAGTATCAATCTGATGATGTGTGCGGTATGCCTAAGGATAAGAATGTTAGTCACCTGTTCATAATGACACTCATCAATAAAGTATCTTCTCAATCTGTCTCCCTTTTGGAATGTATGATTTCTGGTGCTGTACCTTTCAGAAAGGAGGATCTCCCCTGTAAGAGCCTTTGCAATTTCAGTCATATAGACACTCTCACAGTACATTGATTCAGAAGACTGAATCTTTCAATTACTCTTCTTCTGATTTGAACTATTCAGTTGTTTCAACTACTGACTTTCACTTTCTTGCAGACCTAGTTCCACCTGATGCAAATCTGTGGCCAGCACTGCCTTTATTAGAAGTCCTCCTTTTGAAGGCTTAATTAAATTAGTTATGAGTGCAGTTACCTGTTTTTAATGTATTCAGAGATTATTTCAGCCTACAGAAGTTTTTTTTCCATAAAGGAAAACAGTATCCAACTAATAGCTGAAATATTGCTGTATGTAGAAGGGCACAGGACACACATAGACTAGGTTTCCTAATTGCTGCACACTGCTACTAACAACACGTTGCATGTGCAGTATTGCAATTACAAAACATTTCTAGCAGCCTGCATTTATTCAGGCTTGGCACAGCTCTTTTGATTCCTGAAACCTGAACTCTGATCTGAGGAAGTGAGGCTGTGGACACTTCCATTGTTCAGCAGTGAGGAACAGGATTTGAACCAAATGAACAAAAAAAAAAAAAAAAAAAAAAAAAAAAAAAAAAAAAAAGAAAGATAAAAAGATAAATGGTCTATATTTAAGACAGTGCATATGGAGATCTGTTGACTAAAACCTCTAAAAGCATGGTTGCTAGAGAGTTAATCATCAGATGTGAGAAACTAGGGCAGTCCAGTGAAGTTCCTGCTGTTTGGAAAATGGGCAGGAACATAACCCCCATTTTTAAAAAGGGTAAAAAAGGTGAGCGCAGGAACTACAGGCCACTTCCACCTCTGTCCCATGCAAGGTCATGGAGCAGATCCTCCTGGAAACCATGCTAAGGCACATGCACAGTAAGGTGACTGGTGACAACCAGCACAGATTCACTAAGGGCAGATCATGCCCAACAAATATGGTGGTCTTCTACAACAGGATTACAGCGCTGGTGGATAAGGGCAGAGCTGTGGATGTCATCTACCTGGATCGATAATTTCTCGGGTGTCTGTTTTGGGTCCAGTGCTGTTTAACATCTTTGTTGGTGAAATGGACAGTGCACTAAGTGCACTCAGCAAGTCTGTGTGGTGGGGTCAACACACTGGAGGGAAGAGAAGCCATGCAGAGGACCTTGACAGCCTTGAGAAGTGGGCCCAAGCAAACTGCATGAGGTACAAGTCCAAGTGGAAATTTCTACATCTGGGTTGGGATAATCCCAAGCACAGATACAAGCTTGATGGTGAAGGGATTGGGAACGCTCCCAGGAAGAAGGACTTGGGAGTGTTGGTAGATGAGAAGCTCAACAATGTGCGAGCACAGCCCAGAAGGTCAACTATATCCTGGATTATATCAAAAGTGTCACCAGCAAGTTAAAGGAGGTGATTCTGTGCCTCTACACTGCTCTTGTGTGAGTTCTTACCTAGAGTACCACATCCAGTTCTGGACCCACCAATACAAAAAGGGCATGGAACTGTTGGATTGAGTCCAGAAGAGGGCCACAGGGATGATCAGGGTTGGAACATTTCTCCTGTGAAGACAGACTGAAGAAACTGGGGCTGTTCCACTTGGAAAACAGAAGACTCTGGGAGGAACTTATAGCAGCCTTCCAGTACCTGAAGGGGACTACAGGACAGCTGGAGAGGGACATTTTATGAGGGACACTAGTAATAGGACAAAGGGAAATATTTTCAAGCTACAGGAGGGGAGATTTAGATTGGGACTTAAGAAAAAAATATCTCACTGTGAGGATGCTGAGGCACTGGAACAGACTGTGCAGGGAGGTTGTGAATGCCCCCTTCCTGGAAGTGTTCAAGGCTAGGTTGGATGAGTCTCTGGGCAATCAGACACCTCATGAGAGGTGTCCCGGTCCGTGGAAGGGAGTTGAAGCTAGCTGGTGTCTGAGGTCCCTTCAAACCTAAGCCTTTAGATGATTCTATGAAGTAAATGTTACTTGCAAATTACTGGGAAATTTGGATATAGGAAAGTTAAATATATTATATGTTCATATTCATTAAGGGTTCAGCGATGATGACAGAGAAAACTGTCCAATCACAGTCCCATCCACCCGTTCCTGTAGAAAACTACTATTTGTTTATCTAGATTTGGCTATCATTGTTAAGGAACAAGAATTCACTCCTGAACGTTGAATACTTCTTACTGAACTTGAGAGTAACCCACATCAAGGAGCAGCGGAAAACACTGAGTCAGTTTGTTCCTTTAAATCCTTTGCTAATGCAAGCTTATCTCTGAATTATCCCACTTTTCATTTCATTCAGCCACTCAGAGATACTACCTGCTAGTGGATTTAAGTTAATTCCTTACATTATTAACAACTCAAGTATTTTTCAAAAAATGAGATGTTAAGTCTCATTATATTTGGAATAACGTAGTGCAGTATGTTTGAACATCCATGTTTTAGGAGCTGTTGATCTTTCTGTGAGATAGTGTTTCTTCCACTGAGGTTGGAGAACTTGTGAGCACACAGTATCTGCATTTAATACACACAAACGCTGTATATTACAATGGCACAGCAATAATCACTCTACTTACTTAAGGTGCACTTGTGGGACTAGCAGCAGTTCTGTATATTTTGCTTTATGTTACTCAATTCATAAGCACAAAAAGGTTCCCTGAAACAAGAGCAGACCTTAAGCTTTATCTCCGTCATCATGCCCTCTAACTTGGTCCCCTGTAGTTGATTTCTGTCAGTGTTTCTTTGTGCATTTGTTCCCTCATTGTAGAATATTTCCTCAATGTGTATGAGATAGTTCGTAGCAAATAACTGTAGTTCTGCTTTTAAAGAAGAAGAGAATTATTTTGCTCACTGTAAACATGGACCTGAAGGTCATCAGCTCTTGTCAATCAGTCAAGCTCCATTAACCTCAGCAGAACTTTATCAAAACTGACCCTTAATTATTCTCAGTAAAAGACTTCTCTGACCTTCTGCCTTAAGACCATAGCCACTTAATAGTTTTTAAACCTTAGCTTTTTACAAGGAACTGGAATTTCAGTCTGAGGAGCTCAGATATTAAGTGCAAATTAAAATGTTTTGGTGATTCTCACTGCACACTTTAAGCATCTAATTCAACATTCAGACTTTTCATTCTCTTTAGTTGAAAATAATTTCTTTCCTTACCTACAGAGTTAATTGAGGTTGCTTCTTTACCTTCCTATTTTTAACTGAAAACAACTGTGACAGAGTTTTGATATGCACAGATTTAAAATACTTATTTACAAAGAAAAAGTCTTCTGCCTAAAATTTAGAAGAATTTTATCATGTTCCTGGTGGCTTTTCAGAAGTGAATGTCTCCTTTTATTCCTTAGAGGAGATAGCCAACACAAAAATTTGAAGGTAGCAATAGGCAAAAGAATTGCTATTTCCCAAACAACTGCATTTTAGATACTTTACAAACTATCTATATTTTCATACTTCAGATCTAAACGCTGTAATTGCATCAGATAAACTTACAAATTATCAAGCTGGTCAGGTTTTATTGAATCCTGTGATTTCCTTGAATCCAAATGGATTACAGAGTGTTCAGGTGTTCCAGTCATCATTTAACCTGGGAGTGCTCATGTCATGGGAACGGTGCAAATACAAACCTCAGCCACTTCTGCATTGCCAGTTTGCCTGTGTGCTCTTTGAGCCAGGACCTGAATTCCTTTACTACCCAATCCACATGCATGCTAACTAAATCGCTCTCAGGTCTCTTCTTGAGTAACCAGCTGGTTTTCTCTGAGAGGACACCCTAGCACAGCTGGCCTGATATTTTGCTCTTTAATCCACCAGACAGGCAGTGTGGATACTGATCCACCCACATTCTGTTCACTTCTCCAATGACAGTTTCACTAACAGTTTTGTGCCCTCACAGCACACTCAGGGATATGTAATACACACCTGGCATCATATGATAAAAGCAGTATTAGGAACATTTCAGAAACTTTGGATGCAAAAGTTGTAATTGTGTCTCCAGGTCAGAAGGGTACTGCATCAGAACCACTTAAACTGCTTCTACTAAATTTCACAGGTTCAAAGGTCCACAGGTTTGCAGGTTAGTGGGTTGGAAGGAACCTCAGGGATCATCTAGTACAACTTCTTAAAGCAGCATATAGTTTAAATGAGCTGGCCCAGAACCCTATCAAGCTGAGCCTTAAAATTGTCTGAAGTTGAGCAACCCACCACTTCACATTCCACTGTCTTAATAGCTCTCATCGTGAAAAACTTTCCTCTCAAATCCAGTTGGAATCTCTCCTGGAACAACTTGTAAACATTCCCCCTTGTCTTTTCTACATGATTCCTAGTGAAAAGGGAGTCTCCATGCTCCTGGTAGCCGCTCTTGATGTACTGGAACAATGCAATAAGATCCCCCCTAAGCCTTCTCAAGGCTGAACAGACCCAGTTCTCTCAGCTTGTTCATATGGGAGGTCTTCCAGTCCCCTGATCATCCTGGTCGCCCTGTCGCCCTTCTCTGGACCCTCTCTGCAAAATAAAGGAGGTCTGAATGTGTGGTGCTAGTGCCGAACAGCACTCAGCAGCTCTCAGTTACACTGCATAAAGCTGTCTGGCTCCAGAGCAAAGGAGTTAAAGAAAACTGGCTGGAATGGTCTCTGAAAAAGGGAGCAAGATGATTGCTGGGTGCTGGAGTAATCATGGGCTAGTGCCCTGTCTCTGTTTTGAAGTGCTATCCAGAGTAGATAGATTTAGGTGAACTAAGTGGTTGCTAGCACTGATCAGAATTCAGCAGGAATGGTTCAGAAGGACAATACTGAAAAAGCATGTAAAGACTCAGAGAAGTGACACATCCACTAGGACCTCTACTCATTAATTTAGGGCGTGTAAGCCATGAACTTTACCCCTGTCCATTAAAGTAGTTATCCACTCTTCCAAAACCAGCATGTGCTAAAATCTAATTAGTGTCATGATGTATTTGAAATCAAAGCAATAATTTATTTTTTATAGAGAAACACAAGACAGCTGTTTCTTTCGCAAGCTTGTCTGTTTTTCTCTTGGTAAGGTAAAGAATAAGATTATTAAAATGTTGCTTAAAACTAAGGAAATACTTTCAATACTTACACGCTGTATTTAACTAGTGTATTTCTGGGAAAGGGTAACCTCTGTTTTAGAAAAAAGAAACTGGACTTAAGGAAGGCAAGGTTTCTGAAATGAAGCCAGATATACAACTACTATCTAATATGGAGAAGAAGGAGCTGTTAGAAGCAGAATTTTTAAGAATGGCAGGTCATCCTGAAAGCAACTATTAGGTTGCAGGGACTTTACATGGAGAATTCCTCAAGAATCAGTGCAAAGATTGAGCTTATTTGACTTTTTAATCAACAAAAATATAACAAATCTAGCAGTGTGCTAATTGAATCTGCAGGTAACAAAAAGTGAGAGGCAGAAAGAAACATCACACGAGTGATGATACACTACTTTTGATCACAAAAATAGTGATCTTGAGGAGTGAAATAACTAAAATCCCATTTCTCAGTACAAAACAGAATGCTGGTACCTGAGGACTAATATAGATTCTGCTAAACTCTGAGGGCTGTTTGTTAACATACAATGTATTCATGCTACAATCCAAGGCAACAAAAGTGCTTCCTGGCTACTACTTGAAACAACAACTCTGTTCATCTAGCCCTGCGCAAGCAGGATACACCAATTCAAAAGGCAGAGTGTAGAGAGAACTGAGATAGAGGTCAAAGAGTCAGAACATCTTTTTTAGAGTAAGACTAAAAGGATTGTTATAGCAACCCAAGCAAAATGACAGCTGAACAAGAGGCAAAACTGCTTTTGACTAAGTACGTTGGAGGAAACACCAAGTAGAAGAACTGCGTGTGTTAATTAATAGGGTTGGTAGAAGTACAAAATGGTGTAGACTGGATTTGCATATACAGAGGTTGTAAATAATAGACTTCTAGTCATGAAAGGAGTTCCTGAACCAGTATCTCTATCAGAGTGAGGAAAACAACTGGCCTCAAAGCACATGATAGCCATTAACACTATAGTTGCCTGAGCAATAAAACTGAATTAGATGATCTAGAAAGTCCTGTCTGATCTTATTTTCATTTTATTTAATGGCAGTGATGAGAATCATAGAACTGTAGAATCATTAGGGATTAGAAGGGACCTCGAAAGATCATTTAGTCTAATCCCCCTGCCACAGCAAAATCACCTACACCAAGTTACACAGGAGCACATCCAGATGGGTCTGGAACGTCTCCAGAGAAGGAGACTCCACAACCCCCCAGGGCAGCCTATTCCAATGCTCCATTACCCTCACTGTGAAGACATTCCATCTGATATTTATATGGAACATCCTGCGTTCCAGCTTGCACCTACTGTCCCTTGTCCCATCACCAGATGACCTTGCAAAGAGCCTGGCTCCATCCTCCTGACTCCCACCCCTCACATATTTGTAGACATCAATTAGAGATTACCCCTCAGCCTCCTCTTCTCCAAGCTCAAGAGACCCAGCTCCCTCAGCCTTTCCTCATAAGGGACGTGGTTCTAATTCCTTCATCATCTTTATTGCTCTATGCTGGACACCCTCCAGCAGCTCTGTGTCCTTCTTGAACTGAGGAGCCCAGAACTGGATACAAGATGGCTTCACTTAAATGCTGCAGAGTGTTAGTGACACATAATCATCTAAGTTCATGTCTAAAATTTTGGTCATGGGGAGGAAAACATGAAACACCTATTTAGAACCTGAAACTCTTTTATGGAGAGATACAAGGTTGTACCACTCCTAAACTAAACAGAAGAGCAGCAGAAAAAAATGAAGTAAAGGCAAAGATCCATTTCTTTGTTCGTCAGCAGTATAGGTGTTTCTTACTGATGCTTTATTTACTAAAAGCTAAAATAGCCAAATACAAAACTGGAGCTGTCAGATGGCTTATACCCCAAACTCAAATGAACCTTGACATTTCTGCAGAATGTCCTCCACATTTAAACTATATGTATTTTAAATTCATAGTTTTCTTGCTGAGGGGAGAAAATCAACTGATTGTATTTTTTATTTTGCTACTGCAGTAACTACAGAATGTATCTTGATTAACTAAAACTACCCTGACATCATCAGTAAATGTAAACACAAAGAGAAATGACTTGCATAGTTAACCCACATCTGACACCAAGAATTTTCTGTACAGGAAGAAGCCTCTAGAGAATGTCTATGCCACAGAGAAATGATCCTGCATTTGTATTGGTGACACAAATCCTGGGTCTAGAAGGAGTTGTAACAGCGAGATGTTGCGAACCAATTAACCATAATGTGAATCATTATTTGTATAACTTTACGCAGTGCCACAACCATATACAGTCACACTGCTTTTGAAGGATAAGCCAATCTCAGAAGCACTTCCAAAGATTTGGGGATTTTGAAATGAAGATGCACTCTGTAAGGAAAACATGGCCAGTAAGTTCAAACCAAAGACCTTGACTA
Source organism: Upupa epops (assembly GCA_013397515.1). NCBI lineage: Eukaryota > Metazoa > Chordata > Aves > Bucerotiformes > Upupidae > Upupa > Upupa epops. The sequence goes on from VZRI01009656.1 coordinate 54,134, forward strand.
CACCTTCAGGTCTTCATTTCAGGCTATTCTGCACAGGATCTAAGTGTCTGATTAGGAAAAAATGTTTTGAAAGATTTCTATATTGCTGTTTAAAGAAAAGCAAGTGGAGCCACCAATCAGGCTAGACAGGCAACCAGGCCCTTTTTTATACTACCTTCTCTGTGCTGCAAAAGCAGTTTACCAGGAATAATGAAGGTATGAAAAGGTGTAGCTTCACTTGAGCTGTGACAGAAAGTCTTGCTGTCCCTACAGCAAGGGAGTCCTAGGTTAGGGCAGAGGCAGATGGCACAGGAATTTCCTAGCATAGTGTTTGTTACGCTGAGTATAAAAAAAGCAGTAATAATTTTCCCTTTTGCTCCAAACTTGCTCAAGAAACAGCAAGAAAGAGAGAATAAAAAAACCCAAAACCTAACATAGAAATGTTTTAACAAAAGAAATTGCACTCATTGGATGAATTTAGGGACAAACTGAATGAAGAACAAAGGTACCTAGAGGACAATTTAGGCAGAGTTTCAGCAATTGAAACTAAAGACAAGAACAGATATTAAAACCAGAAAACCCAAGCATTATTAAAATGGAAATTATCACTCCTATTCATAGATAACTTAACAGTTTCTACACTGCAAGGCAAAAAATTAATCAGCTGCACCTAAGCCACCTTCAGCAATTCAGACCATACACACATCAAGATAAGATTACTTTTCCTGCCTCTCTTGAAACTGTACACTCTAGGTAATACAGATTCAGAAAGAAATAGTGACAGAGGTTAAAAGTGTAAGGTTATAAATTTTGCAGTAGGGAGTTGTTGATGTAAATGGTGCTGAGAGAGACATTGGATCTCCCATACAAACAGACTCTTTCAGACGTCCCTATGTGAATTAAACCAGGGGTTCTGCTCTGCCAGCTCAGTGTAAGATTAGGTACATAAACTGGCTTGTGTACAAGCTAGTTTTTCACACTATTCTGAGGGATCATGAAAAACTAACATTCCTAAGAATCTAATTTACAACTATTTAAGGACATTTTGTGCTAAAAGAGTAGTGCAAGGCACCTTTAATGTAAACAAGGGCCCATGTCTCACTATTTCAGTTCATCCATCTATTCCATAATAAATAATTACCTCCAGGGTTGTTTGGGTGCCTGGTTAATAATGTGTATAAAGTGCTCTGAGATCCCCTGGGTGAAAGGCAGCATAGAAGCACTAAGTAAAAAACGCAATTTGTGAAGCATAAGGTTTTATAAACCAAAATAAAGCCAAGAACAAGGATACCAAACTGACAGACACGACTTACTTAGCAGTTTTCATATTGTCTGTCTTCTCCACTGTGTGCTCCTTTTATTTAACCTAGCCTTACATGGCTGAACAGGTATTTCTATTAGAATTGGAATTTATCATCTTTGAGGAAAGTGTAGTACAGGTGCATTCAAGCCTGCAAGTGTGCCATGTAGAAATAAGAATTTGAAAATCCATGGGCACAGCACGGTAGAATGTGCTGAAGGCTTTAGCATTGTCGTTCTGCATATTCTTTGCTCAATCATACATACAATCTACAAGAGAAAAAGCACAGTTCCCTGGGTTGACACCTGCCTTGGCATTACTACTGCACTGAGAGGAAGAAGGATGCATCTTCTTTCCACTGGGATTCTACTGGAGGGGAAGTGCCTCTCTAACCTTTATCAAGGTTAGCAAAAAACTCCCTGTTATGTCCAAGCATGATTTTCTTTCCCCTCCCCTACTTCTTTGGTGCTGTTCTCAGAATTTGAATTAGCCATTTTTATGACTTATCTCTAAATGTAACAACTTTAAGACATTTTCCAAATATTCTTAACACTTACATATGATTCAAATTTAAGAAAAAAACACAAATCACAGGAATATGTAAACACAACATCTATCCATCAAAAGAAATTCAGCTCCACAAAAGTTTGGATAATAAATACAAAAAAACCCCACCTCAAACCAGAAAAAAACACTCAAACTGTTGAATTTTAATAAATCTACTTATCTTATACTCTTATGTGTATAAAAACACTTCCAGTTATAAATGATTTGTACCAGCTCGTGTTACAGACTACATCATTGCGATTCAGTGGATGTGAAAGGAACAGGGAGTACCAGGCGACAGACTATACAGAGAAGCTTTCAATCTCACTGTCAAGGTCAGCCCCTTTGGGTTCTGTTCTATCCACTGTGATGCCATGTCTACATGAGAAAAGATAAGCAAGAAAGCAAAGCAGAATTATGTAAATATAGATGTAAATGTAAAGTGTCTTCAGTACAGCCTTGAGTTCATGTGGATATTGTAATCCAGAAATAAAGCTTTAGCTGACCAAAACAAAATCCATTTACTTAAAGTAAACCTATTTCTGGCGAGAATACCACATAAAGGGGCACTTCAAATACATGCATGGATACTACAGTAAATTAATTTGGCTTTATTTTGCCCACATTTCCTTGTCTAGACATGTTTTTAACGTATACACTTGCAGTAAACTTGTGGAACAAAACATCTTTCTAAATCTACCAGTGCATTTCTTAGCTTCTGAGTAACAGCAGGAGAAGATGGAAGTACAGTCATGTTTTAACAGAGGCCTATAATTTTGTAGGTGAAACTCTGTGTTTCCAATTGTTTGTCAACAATGTGGTAACTCTGTGTTACCAATTTTTATAAACCAAATCAACGTTTTACCCCTGCAAATAAATGTGGACTTAACAAGAAAAAATTCAGCCCTCAGTAAAAACTGAGTCACTGAAAAAAGCAGCGAGTCTCCCCTGTGTATCAGAATAACTGCAGCACTTCTTCTAAACAACATGCTGTTTTGTAAGAATGGAGAGAAATCAACAGTTATCAACATGACTTCATGATGCAGGCCTGTGCTAAAGTTTTCACACTGGATTACTGCTTGATTTATATAGGTAGGTCACTTAATGGCTTCCTGACTCTTTTTATAAGACACATCTGGGCTGCCTTCTTGCCAATAAGTATTTATTTGCTTTGGTATAAGGTAAGGCAGTAACACAGAAAGCTGGAACAATGAGAAGACAGTGCAGAAGCAGATACCTGTAGGGTGGCATAAAGTCCACCAGTGCCCCCGCTTCCCAGTTACTCCCACAGCCACACTAACAGAGCATTTAACACCAGTCTCATCCAGACACGCTTTTGTGAAACTATCACAATACAGAGAAACCTTTTGGAGCTATTTGATATTTTTCAAGAAATGATTGGAAGTTGGCGAATGTGACCCCCATTTACAAGAAGGGTTGGAAGGATGATCCAGATAACTATAGATCTGTTAACCTCACCTCAGTTCCGGGAAAAGTTATGGAATGGTTAGTGCTGAGTGCTATCATGCAACAACTGCGTGACGGCCAAGAGATTAAGCCCAGTCAGCATGGGTTTAGGCCGGGTAGGTCTTGCTTGACTAACCTGATCTCCTTTTATGATCAAGTGACTAGACTGGTCGATGAGAGGAAGGCTGTGGACATGGTTTACCTGGATTTCAGTAAGGCATTCAACGCAGTCTCCCATGATATACTCCTAGCGAAGATGGCAGCAAGGGGCTTTGACAGGAATATACTGTGCTGGGTCAGGGACTGGTTGGATGGACAAGCCCAGAGAGTGGTGGTAAATGGTGTCGCATCTACTTGGCGACCCGTTACTAGTGGTGTCCCCCAAGGGTTGGTGTTAGGTCCGGTCCTGTTCAACATCTTCATTGATGATATTGATGATGGGTTGGAATCCATCATGAGCAAATTTGCAGATGACACTAAAGTTGGAGCCTGTGTCGATTTGTTGGAGGGTAGGAGGGCCCTGCAGTGGGACTTGGCCAGACTGGAGAGATGGGCAGGCTCTAATCAGATGAGTTTTAACAAGTCTGCGTGTTGGGTTGTGCATTTTGGTTATAACAACCCCAGGAAGAACTATAGGCTGGGAATGGAGATCTTGGAGAGTATCCAGGTAGAAATGGTGGTTGGTGGACAGTAAACTTAGCATGAGTCAGCAATGTGCCCAGGAGGCCATGAGGGCTAATGGTATCCTGGCCTGTATCAGGAATGGTGCGGCCAGCAGGGAGAGGGAGGTTATCCTCCCCCTGTATTTGGCACTGGTTAGACCACACCTGGAGTATTGTGTTCAGTTCTGGGCCCTTCAGTTTAGGAAAGATGTCGAGGTGCTGGAACGAGTCTAGAGAAGAGCAACTAGAATGGTAAAGGGGCTGGAAGGTAAGCCCTACAAGGGGAGACTGATGGAGCTGGGTCCGTTTAGCCTGGAAAAGAGGAGGCTCAGGGGTGACCTTATCACTGTCTATAACTACCTAAAAGGTTCTTGCATAGGATGAGAAGGAAAGCTTCTCTCTTTCCACCAATCTTAACCCATGCTTAATGAGTTTCTCTGGGCAATTTATATACTTGTAGTGAAATATCCTAAATGAAGAAAAGCTCTGTGTTCTCATTTACATTGATGTGAATGAGAAGCAATGCTAATGAGGTTTACACACATTTTTGGGTAAGTGTGTGAGATAGAATTTTCTTTATTAGAACAAAAATGTTTAAGACATATCTGATGACTGGAGACTGAATCTTAATGTAATATGCTGTATGTTGGACAAAAAGCAGAAAAGGAATAAAGACAATGATCCTTGTGGAAGCTAGATCATTATGAATGTGAGTGCCCATTTAGGCAATGCACAAATGCTCCAATGCTCATATGTAATTCATTTGAGTGGTTTAAAAGACACTCAAAAATCAATACATGAACATTCTGTTAAGTGCTTCAGTGGCTATAAGGAGTGTACGTGCTGTTCTCAAGTATTTGACATGGTAAACAAGCAAAAATGTGCTTCACAAATGTCACCAGGTAGCAGTGGATAGTAACTATACATAAAGTCTCTTTTAGCTTTTGAGTCATTAAACCTGTAAAATCTCAGATCAAGAAAAGGCACATCATCTGCTATAAAAAGTGTTAAAATATTGGGTAACAGAGCTTTTGGAGTGTTTTTGTGTTAACAGCAAGCCAAGCTATTGCTGTTTTGTGAAAACTTTGGAGAAAGAGTAAAATTGGTCTGTGTATTTATTTACCTTCTATTTCTCTCTGTCACTTACCACAACTGCCATGATGTAAATTTTCATCAGATAAGGAAATAAAATGCACAACATGGCAATTTTGGCAAGCTTAACCAAATACAAGAAAAGTTCTTCCTGTCACATTTCCAGGTCTTTCCACAGTGTTATCCATATCGGTGACGATAGCAGCATGTGCTGTATCATACCAACAATGCATGCAACAGCAATCGCATTCTGAAAATGTTCAGTGATAAGCTGTAGTCTTATCTTGGGGTTTCCTAGTTCATTTCATTTGAAATCTTCTACCATATTTTTTTACAGTGAAAAAGTACACACTTGAGTAAGTTATTAAAAATAATTTTGCTGTCCTAAAAACAGGATCAGTAGGATTATTCTTCAAATCAACAAAATTTTTTAAATTTTAAAGTAACATGATTTTTTGTTTTAGCTACGATCAACCATCACATGTTGTATTAAATGAAACTGAAATGCTACATCACTGTTCTACATCAAAATTTTGATGCAGAAGCTCATATTTTGAAGCACATATTCTTAAGTTAACATTAAAAACCTTACACCTTAATGGAAATAATAATAAACAAAAAAAGAGAAAGCCCTAAAAATTCTGAAACCTTTATCCCCAGAAACCCTGCACAGCTTAAAATCTCAAAAGCTTGTGTTAAAAATGTTAATATCTTATTCTTAGGATGACTATCTCATTGTACAGAGACAAGAACTTGGAACAAAACTGAAAAGGTTGTATCTGCCTTTCTGCCTTGTACCTGTGTATGAGACACCAAAACGACCTGATTTCACCCAAGGAGCTGAGGAACATTACTGGTGCTAAGCATAAGGTGAAAATGAAACTCTGCAAGTGTAAAGAGTGCAAAAAGGAATTGCCAAACTAATGTAAATGATTGCACATACATGTACTGTAGCACATAGCAAAGTGCTGTCATATGAAACTTCACTGTATTTCTCTTTCGTAGGCTGTTGTTGACTTTCCCTAGAAGTGTCAAATACAGCTCAACTCTACCACCAACTTCCATGTGTGTAGTATGTCACTGCTGTCAGATGATTAATGCTCAAATTCTTAAAAGTAAACACATTTGTCTACTTAAAATTCTATACCGGGACACAAAATCTTGAAGGATGGCAGTTCTCATTATTTGCAGTTACAAGATGCATTCATCTTTATTTTTAAGGAAGCATTGAAATTTAATAATAGTGCATGGTAGGAATTGAGAGATTTATTAACTTTGTTAGGAATGATTTATGAAATTGTTCTTGTAAGAGAGAAGATGACTGCAGCTGAAGGTGAATTACTGTGCACGGTTGAGCCACGTAACATCTTTAGTACCTATAAGAATCTAAAAGACAGCTTGAAGGTTCAGGTGGAAAGAAACACAATAGAGATTGCAATCAGCTGAGAACACAAGTCTCTCCAGAAGCTCACACTAATGCTAAACTTTTCCTTAGCTTCAAACTAATTCAATGAACATTATTCCTTTTTCTCCACCTGTTTTCTTCCTAATTTCTAACCAGAACTTAAGGAAAGATAATTTTCGAGAAAATATTTCAAAAGAATCCTAAATTTCTGGTCACTGGAGCATGCCAGCATTTGGGGATTGCTAAAATTGGGACCTGTCAGGAATATTCCTGGGGCTACCTACTAAATACATTGAGGGTTAAAGTCAGTTTTGTTACTATTTCTTGTTAATGAAAGACTGAAAAATGAGAAACTCATAAAAGCATAATGCAGCACTAGGTAAAAGACAACACACATATCTGAGCCATTCCAAGCAGCAGCACTTCCCAAGAGTGGTAGTCATACCACTAGGAAGTGAGGAACAGGGTTGTCAGTGAGGTGAAGTGACGAAGAGAAATCTCTAACAGCCGGAGCAGATCACAGCGGGATCCGTGGTTGTGGACTGTTATGCAACAGGAGAGGAGAAGAGTGGTGCAATGCAGACACTGCCAGAACAAGGCATCAATCTAGGAAGGTAAACAGTCAGAAGGATTTTGCATGTTTCTTAGCATCTGCTTATAGAACTTCATGATGCTTTCTGATTACTTAAGCCTTAAATAATTAATGAACTTCTCTTATATTGCCTTTTAATCGTATCTCATCTATGCTTTTATTTGAGAACAGGTATGGCGGAAAGTCCAGGAATCTTCAGTCTTCCCATTTGTAGCTTACAACAGTAATGACTGTTCTCTTAATGAACACAGAGCAATCACAGATGTCAAGAACAGCTTGATGCAATATATTGGCACACTCTTAGTGAATGATACCGCCTGTCTTTCATTCCTTCCAATGGGATTATTATAATTTTTTTCTAATTGTAATATAGTAGTTTCCTAGCAAAGTACCAGGTAAAGTAAAATTTCACACAGCATAGGAGCCTTACCTTCTGCTCTTTTACTTAAAGAGAATGTTTTCAGCTGCTGAAAACCACCAGGAAAGGCAGAAAGATGAGTAAAACTGTTGTTGATGTCATTATTGTTCAATGACTTGGAAAGGACAGCAGAGGGAGTTTTATCATCTTTTGAACAGAACTTTTTTTGAAAAGAATATAAATATTAAAGGAAACAGGTACTGGAATATGGAAGGGTAAGAAAAAGGAAAACAATGAACACATGAGCTTCCCTAATGTATGTGAAGACTGCAAGTCAAGAGCACAGATTGTGCTTTGAATAATGCATTTTGTATAGAAAGCACTCTAAGTAACTCAGCAGAGAACACAGTGTGTAAGACAATTAAGCAATTTTGCCAATTAAGCTATGGTCTACCTCAAAATGAGAGCAATTATTTACAGCTGAGATTGAATAATATTTATAAAACAACACATTTAAAGGGGATTGGAAAAACTTATTTCCTTGGATATGGAATAAACAATAGGCCAGAATAGTCTAACCTAGATAAATAAAATGTGTTCACATTCAAGGATCCTACTGTGTAAGTGGCCTAATTACATTTTGTGAATCCTAGGGAAATAAAACAGGAGCTGCACTCAGCCTCTTTGAGAGGTTTTTTATTTAGGATGCCTAAAATGATGTTTCTAAAGTACAAAGGCACCTTCAGACAGTACTATCTGCTGAGCTTGTTTTAAAAATCATAACTTCTTATTTATCTCTTTCTGCATTTCAACTTAGCCTCTCGTTAGAAAGATCTATGAAATTCACTGAATGCTAGGATTTGTATAGAGAGCAGTATCTTTCAGAAAATGTAAACTATCAGATGCCAGACTAACATTTAACCTTTTAATGATTTCACACTGTGACAAAGACTTGCAATAAACTACTGAAAACTAACTATTTTGAAATGTTGGACAACACTTGCCTCAGAACTCTTCCTGAACTGTAACTGTGGTTCTGAGATTAATTTACTTGGAAGTACAGGCCCAGATACAGGAGTCCTTCTAGATACCCTTCATCCTATTCTGAGCAATCTCTATTGCCAAAAGTAGGAAGATAATTTCTGCTCACAAGTTCTTGCTTCTTTTGACCTGTAGCTGGTGGAAGAACACAGAAAGAGAAGAGGCATATCCACTGCTTCCCTGTGGCCTTTGCAATGCTGACAACTATTTTACTGAAATGTGCCAAGGAGTACAGGAATTTTCAGTACAGCAAGCTTTTTATCATAGCACTGATGAAAAGACAAATTGCCTTCTGGTTTTAGTATGAAGAAAAGCTGAACAAAAGGTGTTATTCTTAAGTTTTATTCTAACCTTAGGCAAAGTCTTTGGGTGTAGACAGATAGTTACTTTAAGCAATTGTCAAAGGTTAAAAAAACAAGACGAAATAAACTAATTAATTTAATGTGCTAATGAACTGAAACAAAAACAAAACAAGGAGGGTTGAAAAACCTGCTCAAATTTCAAACAGCAGTACATAAGGGCCATGAGAACTCTAGAGAGTTCTAAGCCTTGGGCAGGGACAGATAGTATACTTAAAATGGATTTGCATTTTCTTCATTCACCTGTTCTTAGATGAATTTACATTCTTGGGCCATAAAATGAACTCTGTAAGGCACTGGGATAGAGCTGTCTTTGTGGGATTACACCTAGCTCCCAGCTGTGCACAAAGCCATATTAAAGAAATACCTTCACTCTCTGTGTGCATTGGCTTTCGGACTGGGTAAAGTACCCACGTTCATGATAACTCAATCCCAGAATGGGTTGGGTTGGAAGGGAACTTTAAGACTTCTGCAGTGGGCAGGGACATCTTTCATTCTTGATGGAGAGGCACTGGTGAAATACTAAAAAAGCATGCCAATAGAAGTATTTACTTAAATGCTCCTTGAATGAGGAATGTAAATCCTTTTAGCTGGCTCACAATTTAATCGACTTCAAAAGGTAGTCTTTGAAGTTTAGAAAAGACCTTTGAAGTGGCTGAATATGCAGAAAAGAAATTAGAATGTTTAGCATAAAGTGCTCAATTTCATTAAGTGTTTTTGTCAATTAGAATATACAGCACATTTTTCATAGCAGAAGAAAACTAGGGTATCCTTTAACAAAGACTTCAGGTATCTCCCAACAAGGCTCTGAATTTACCTCAAGGCTACAGAATAAGGAGCAACTCCCTTCAGAGATGTACCTGGCTATCAGATAAGGGAGATAATTTGTGTTCTTACCAGCCGGTTTTGTATGTGATTCTGCCTGTAGGACAGAGCTGCAGCTTTGTGGTGTCCTGTGTAGTTTCCTTATCTTCATTTGTTTAGATGAAGGTGGCATCTGCATCTGACACAAACACTGTATCTGTAGTCATGCTCTGATAAATCTAAAAGCCTTTCACTTTTGTTAACTCCCTGTTGAGGCAGGAGCTGTATTTGGAGATGCAGTATTTTGCATAATTGTTCATTATTTTTTGCATTTCATTAAACAATTCTTTTCTCTCTTTTGTAAATAAACACCAGTAGAGTTAAAAGCCTCTTGTATTTTAGGTTTCAACTGATGGACTTAACAAAGGACTGCTGATGGCATTTGAGATGGAAACAGCCCACTGCCAGCTATAGATACAGAAAAACAGGAGCAAAGTTTTCAAAGAGTAAACAGTTCCTGGGATGGAGTCTGTGCCCAAAGATGTACCATCTGCATACACATGATTAGCAAACACATTGTAAGCTCTCAGTGTGTAAGGGACATCGCTTTGCCTGATAAACTAAATCTTGAACAGTTTCAAGCTCATGCCCTGATGAATCACCTTGTGGTAAACAGTACATCCCTTGCAGAGGGTAGATGCCTTTGTTTTCTTGCTTATTCAGTCATTATAACAGTGCTATGGGGAAAGAGGCAGAACAATCTTCATACAAGAAACAATTTACATGGACAGTGTCTGTCCGTAACTGGTTGATAGCTATGGATACGTAAGTAGCTAGTGAATATTGTAATTTTGGACTGGGAAATTTTCCCATCTTGTTTTTTCTGTCTGCTTGATTGTAGCACTGAAGTAATGTGTTTGAGCTGCTTTTGTCTGCTCAAACAACAGCTTCCTCATTCCTTCTCCCCTGCTTAAGACAAGGTAACTAAACAAGACATATTTTCTGATAAAACTGCTTGTATCAAGGAAAAGAGAGATAAGAGTGCTGTGACTGTTGATTTGTAGAAGGTATTGCTGTAGCACCTAGATCATCATGAGCAGGAGCTGTCACAGAGAATATCATCTAGGCATAAGTATTAGGAAACGGATGGATTCAGGAAACAAATGAGGAGTCCAATATAACATTGATGAAAAGAAAAGAGGAGGTCAGAGCGTAGCAGCTGCATATTCACTCAAAATTTTCTATATTCATAGGGGAAAAAAGGCTTTAGGAAGGGGTATGAAGCCAGATAACAATTAGTTTGTGCATGCTGATAGGAAACTAATGCTAAGTGTTTGAAATACATGTTTCATAATGTAACACATGAATTATCAGGCTGAAGTTAGTGGTACAGGAAAGACTGGGAGCTGATGTACTGAGATCATGAGGACTTACAGATGAGACATGGGTATGGTGTAAAAATTATGTGAGACTTGTTGGAACATTTTAAGGTTTTCCCAGGTGGAATCTCTTCATAAATGAAGAAAAAAGTACCCAACATCCTTTGTAGAAGAGAAAAACAAAAACATAAACATGAAGAATCAGTTTTTTCCAGCACTGAAATAGGCAAGATGTCCCTGTTGAAACAAATGCTGATCCTTTAGCATTGAGAATATGTTTTAGGGGGTGGACAACATCTACGCAACACTTGTTTTGTCTGTTGATTGTTATAATACTTCGGGCTACAGCTAAGAATAGAATTGGCAGAGCTGAAATGCAATGTTAAAACAAATGGTGCATTTTTATGGTATTTTAGTGCAGATGAGCAGAAGGCACTAAATGCTCACAAAATGAAAGAAGACTCGCAACTTTTTCAAAGTGAAATTACTGATAGCTCAGGTTAGCTTCTGGAGATTTAACAACAGAATCACATCTTGGAAAGCTTAGATGAAAAGATCTGAAAATCTGAATTTGGAAATAAAGATGTCAGAGGCTTCTCCCATCACAGGCAAATCTTCATCCCTGCCAGTTACCGATGAAAACCAAAACTCATTAAAACATTGAGCTACTGAGTTTTAGGCAATTGCCTACCACATAAGCCTTTGCCAACACTCACACTTAGACATAAGGTCTTATAAAGCCAACTAAATATCAAAGAAGATACTGGAAAATAAAAAAAATAAAATAAATTTGTGCTTTAGTAATGGAATCACAGAGGTTGGAAGGGACCTTGAAAGATCATCCAGTCCAAGCTGTCAGAGCAGGATAAGCCCAGTGTTCCCTTGTGGTTTCCCATCTAAGAACTAACTGGACCCGACCCTGCTTAGATTTGCAAGATCAGATGAGATTGGGTGTTTTCAGGGTAGTATGGCCAGAGGATTTATAACCATTTCAACAATTTTACATATGTAAAGAATACATCTCTTGCTTTGGAATGTATAGTTTCATAGATATTTTTATACAAAATAGTATGTTGGCCTGCCAAATGAACAAGGGATTTATTATTTACTTATATAATATAAATTAAGTATTTCAGTTAGCATAAACTCCTCCAGTGCTGCTGACTTCGTACACTACATGCTAATGGAACGAAGATGACATACATGCACTGAAGATAATCACCTGCAATGTTCCAAACTTTGTGAAGGAGTCAGAAGTGGAAATGCTCAGATTCTAATTTGCCCACTTGCAACAAATAGGTATTTCGATCTTTCCAACCACTTGGATCACAGAGTACACCATGTGATGGACACAGATAATGTGTTTTCAGTAACTGCCATTTAATTTCATTTGCCTCTTTCCATCTAGTACTTTTTTATTGCTTTCTTTTCCTCCTGCCATTCCCACCCTCAGCCTCAGGGACCTTTATATTCCCTCCTGGCTGTGTTTAATAAGGTCATGCATTTTATTACTCCTTAAGTGCTCCTCTCTGTTTGGGAGCATCTACTCTCCAAACCTGACTGCATCTTCCAAAGCTGAAACATGGAAGAATTTTGACAGGATGTTTTATGAAGAAGATGAAGACACATAGTTTGCCTAGCAATCAGTTGTTATATGGTATCCCAAGTCACACCTTTTGCATCTCTTACAGTGCTATATATGCTTAAGGTCAATTTTCATCCCAAAGGCATCTGTCTGAATGTAGTAATGGAGGTGTCACTTGTCTACAAAGCCAAAAAGTTCATGAGAGTATTTTACACAATTGTCCTACCTGAATTATGCCACTTCCTTGAGACAGAAAACTGTTCTTAAAGGAGAGAAGGGAAACCTAAAAACCTTATTATGCACTGGATGGTTCCCATTTTTCTAATTCTTTTTTGTTTGACTTCATTTTCAATTGCTTATTACCTTTTTTGAACTTTAACTATTCAGACAAGTAAATGTGATATAAATAAAGCTATAGCTTTAATTTCTGTTAGAGTCATACTGACTCTAGTGCAATGTCAAAATTCCACTGAAGAAATATATTTATTTCTAAGGAAGAAATAAAGGAAAATCAGGCTTCTTGTGTCCTTAAGCAGACTCAGTATTTTGAAACAGAGATGTTTATATTTTAGGAGGAACACTGGCCTATGTCAAACATATTAACCCTGCTTGCATTACTCAGCAAAATTTTCCCAGACTATTAATCTGTATAATCTGTGCAAAACCCCTCTGCCACAAACCTGCAGTGCCGCCTCCGAAAGGATGGTGGCCAAGCTCTCCCATCTGAGCAGATAAAGCACAAGTCATTCCACAGAACTCACCCATGCTAAAGGCACACAAACTTTTCTGCTGTGCTTTCACTTTCCAGTCTCCAGCAGTCTGCTACATTTGTCATGTGTTGTGTGCAACTCAAGAGGGATTTAAAGGGCCCTCCTTAACCTGATTCTTCAGGAACAAGACAAGAAGAGCATTTGTTTAACTCCCAGCAGTTAGACAGGCCAAACTCAGTCCTACTGTGACAAAACAGCACTGACTGGGTTAACAGTTTCCTTCCTCTACTCTCAGATTCTCTGCTATTTAAGTGGCAAATATATTTTAGTCCTCCTTCACCTGAAAAGCTGAATGAATTGCCACCACTAGGAGTGCAGAGAAAAGACATGTGGGTTTGTGATTAATTCTCTTATAATGTATTCATATGAACTGTGTGAAGGTATTTCTTAGTTTTGCAAGTTGAATAATCTCTTCACATCTTTACCTATATCCTTCCCTGAAGCAAAATACCTTACTGAGTGATAACTATCAAAGCAAAGATGGTTTTCTAAACAGTTATAAGGTAAACTGTCCAATACTTGCTGCTCATTGTGCATCCTTATTATGTCTAAAACAGATTGTTATTTATGCTATTAGTAACCATTCTTGCCTTCTCTCCAAAACCAACCAGGGTTCCTATGAACCAGAAGAATTTCAGCCTCACACTTCTAAGGAGCATTCAGAAGAAAAACATTTAGTCATAGGCTTGTGTGCAGCCCAAGAGGATAGCTGTAAAAAAATACTAATATGAACATGTTTCTCAGACTTTGACTAATTGCTGACTGCTCCGTTAGTGAGTCTGAGCTGAACTAGAGACATACATCTCTGCAGAGATATTAATCAAAGCAAGAGCAATTAGTTAAAAAATAATCAGAAACTGTTAAAAATAAGCTATGTGATATTTTTGAACTTAATTGTCCAAAATTATGCATCCTTAGTCTTTGCCCTGTATTTAGTCACTCACAGAAACAAACAAGCATCAATTTTCTTTGTCAAAATAGGCATTTGTGTCTACAGTCTTGATTTGCAGATGGCAGCTAGAGTTTGTATGCAGAAAATAGAAAATGGCACGTGAACACTTCTGGGTATAGGCTGTAAATTTTAGCTACTATTAAGAGTCAGAACTGAACAAAGTTGAAGATGCTAAACAGCACAGAACTGGGTAGCAACATGTCCATGAAAAAATATGCTCCTAGATTGGAAAAGTGAGGATAAGGAAACAAGAAATCCATGTGACATTTAGGTAAATCATCATAGAGCAAATGGAACACCTCATCAGCTGTTTAAAATGGTATGGCTGCAGCTCAATTCTTATCTGCTAGACTGATAACTAGGTAGCATTAATGACCAGACTTTTTTCCTGTTTTCTGTGTAGTTTTGGGGAAATGAAAAGCAGCAATGTCACACATAAAGTTTCACACCTTCAGAAAAGCTTTCTACAAAGCTCTGCTAGAAAGCAACCAGGAGTGCTAGGAGAGAGGCTGAGCACGACCCAGGGTATGTCCCTGCAGCAGCCAAGGGCATAGTTCCCCCCAGCCTGTACCAGCGAGAGGGTCACCAGTACATTGAGAGTAATGACCCTTCTTCTTCAGTCGGCACTCAGCATACCACAATTGAACTAGCATCCAGCTAACAGAGAAAACACTCTTCATTATGGGAAACAAATCTGTTATTCCCTAAACAAAACCCCCAAACAAACCAGAAAGCTTGAAAGCTGCAAAATATTAAAGTGTTGTTTGAGACATCAACATTAATCCCTCAAGGTATTTTCCTACTTCATCCTCCTTTCTCTTACTTTTCCTCAGACTTTCAAATGCCTTATGAAAAGGATGAAAAAAACCCTTAAAAGTTCTGTTTTGGACTGAAAACTTCTTTCTTTCTCATTGCCCTAGGATATATCTGATTCCAATAAGCTACATGAAAAATCTGTTTGGGATTTTCTGATATTGTATCTGTCCTGACCTATTGTTATATCCTCTTTTATCACACTGCGACAATGGCAGTGTAGTAAGTGGATATTCAGAGGCTCCCCACATACATGGAGCTCAGTTGCAGCTACCAACCAGCAAAATTCATGTTGTTGCTCACATTGAGATGCATGGTGGTTTATTTTTTCAATTGTTTTTCAATTTTAAAAGAAGATTTCATACAATGATAGTGCATAAAAAACAAGTAAACCTGCAAAACTTTGAGCTTCATAGACAGACATCTTTTCTGATAGGGAAGGCTAGAACAGAGTTGGTTGGAAATTCTCATATTTTTGAATTGGAACTTGGCAATAATCACAAGCATTTCAGCTCACCTTCTGTTTAAATTTGGATTTTAAATTTAATTTCCCTACATTAGGGTGAGTGCAGTCAGTGATTCAAGAAAGGTAGTTAGTCTCCCTGGCTGGGCAACAGTGAGGCCTCACCTAGAGTTGTGTGCCCCGTTCTGGGTACCCAGGGCAAAAAACACAGGCATGTTAGAGTAAGTCCAGCAAAGGGTTATGAAAATGATTAGGATGATTAGACTTGACATTAGGAAAAGGTTTTCTGCTGAAAAAGTGACTGGGTTTTGGAACGGGCTGCCCATGGAGGTGGTTGGGTCACTGTCTCTGGAGGTGTTCAAGGTTAGGCTGGATGAAGTGCTGAGTGGCATGATCTAGGTATCAGATCTTGGGTTACTTGGTTGGTTTTAGGTTGGACTGGATGATCTTTAAGGTCTTTTCCAGCCCTATCATTACTGTGATACTGTGATACAATAAACAGGTAAACAGAGCTGAGAACTAAATGAAGATCTGCGTAGCACAGTACATGTTTCCGTATTCATACACTTTAAAAGTGGTCTATGTTTGGATGTAAAGAACTTGATTGGTTTTTTAATTACCCTTTTCTCACACTGTACTAGCTGTAGCATTTCTAAGATTTGAAATTGCTGATGAGCAGGGAATATATCTATGAGCAGCAGGTCTTCCAGCAACTTGCATTCTCATCCCAAGTATTGTGTTAGTTCTTAGAAGGGGAATCTTGTGATTAATTGTTCTGTGGTTTCTTCTCACAGTATTATTTCCACAGTGCTTCATCCTAACTGAAGGTCAGGACTTAGTTTCATTATCTTGCAAAAGTGTTTGTCCTCAAACAAATATTCTTGCCACGATCTCCAGTTATCTTGAATAAATAGAAATGAAGTTAGCACGAGAGTGTAGGGAAGGAGAAAAGTAATAAATAATAGAGCAGAAAATAAATATATTTAAGCCCTGCACTATACAATAGATATGGGAGGATTTACTGTGTTTTCTTAAAAAAAAAAAATAAGCTTTCCGAAAAGAGCTGGGTGGCATTTTTCTATGCATTTCCAAGTTATGAAATGCATTTTTTGTATCACCTGATATAAAAATTAGAAGTTCAACTTTAAAATGCCTGTGTATTTATTGAAATTCACTCTTTTGGTTAATTATGCTCTTTGGAGTCTTCAACATTGAAAAAAATGTGAAAAAATGTTTTGTATATGGGTAAAACTGTTTTGCTGCAGTTCCCAGCTAAGAGTTAGTATCAATGTTGCTCCATGTTTCTTGCACTTCAAGTCCATTTCTCAGACTATGTGCTGGGTGGGGAAGGTTCATTCAAATATTATTGTAGGGCAATCCCTGACCCCGCTGGATCATTGCAAGAATTCTCTGTATAACTGCCTTAGAGATCACATTTTGGTATGCTACTCCTGTAACTTAAGATTATTGTGTTTTAAATCTGTTTGAAAGCCTTGCAAGTCTAATTACTATCAAATTTCATTAACATCTTGCTTACTGTGGATCAGCTTATTACATTATTGCAATACACACTAAAATGTCCAAAGATGTGTATGGATACATACCCATGTCACACAAATCCTTTCTACATATACTGTTGGGAAAATAATAGATTAAATTTTAACTCTTCAATTTTATTTGGACTTCCATAGGCATTTGAAATTCTCTGTTTTTAAAAAAACCTTTGAACCAACACAAGGGGATTAGCCTTTTGAATTGAAATCACACATTAGGTCCATGTGAATTAATTAGCAAGAAATTCCCTTTCAAAGGGAATGAATTTCTTGGTGATGGAGATCCAATATTTCCTTTATCACAGGGTTTTTTTTGTTTTTCGAATTTTTCATATTGTTTTTCTTTTTTGGGCTCTTGCAGCTACTGAAATGACTCTTCCTACTGAACGTATCCTAGCAGATCAGAAAAGTCATTTGCACAGAGACAGGACAATTTATTACTCTGCACCAATTAGTGCTTACACAGGCACTAATCTCCATGAAAGAGTCCCACCCACCATTTTGAACATGATAAAAACTGTAGAGCTTGAATTTGATATTCAAGGCTAAACTAAACCCTTAGATCATGAGGTAGTCAAGATGAGACTTGACTAGGCTCTGGGCAACATGATCTAGTTGAGAATGTCCCTGCTCATTGCAAGGGGGTTGGACTTGATGACCTTTGAAGGTCCCTTCCGTCCCAGGTGACTCTGATTTTTTGGCCACTGTGCAAACAAACAGCTATACATACACAGAGATTTCATGCTGTATTTGAAGGAAATATTGTGGCTTAATAAAATGTGAAAACCTCCTTATTCCTAGAATTTGCAACAAAGATTAATTTCTTAATTATTATTAAGTAACAAGCCTGAGAACTGGGCCTGTGTGAATTAAAGCACATGAGGATCAACAAGCCCAAGTGCAAGGTCCTAAACCTGGGTTGGGGCAATCCAAGGCACAGATAATTGCTGGGTGGTGAACACTTCTAAGGAGGACTTGGGGGTGTTGGTGAAGAGAAGCTCAACATGAGGTAACAATGCCTGAGGGCACCCCAGAATGTCAACTGCATCCTTAGCTGCATCAAAGGAAGTGTCACCAGCAGGTCAAAGAGTGTGATTCTCCCCCTCTGCTCTTATGTGAGACCTCACCTGGAGTACTGCATCTAGTTGTGGAGTCCCCGGTACAAAAAGGACATGGAACTGTTGGGAGTGTCTCCACAGCAGGACCACAAGGATGATCCAAGAGCTACAGCACCTATCCTATGAGGACAGGCTGAGGTCATTGGGGCTATTCAGCCCAGAAACAAGAAGAATCTGGGAGGAACTTATAGCAGCCTTCTAGTACCTGAAGGAGACTACAGGACAGCTGGAGAGGGATATTTTATGAGGGACACTAGTGATAGGGCAAAGGATAGATTTAGATTGGAACTTAGGAAGAAATTCCTCACTGTGAGACTGCTGAGGCACAGGAACAGGTTGCCCAAGGATGTTGTAGCTGCCTCCTCCCTGGAAGTGGAGCTTGGATGGGGTTCTGGGCAACCTGGTCTAGTAAGAGGTGTCCCTGCCCATGGCATGGAGGTTTAATTATTAAACAGCCTAATCTACAACACACACCATTCAAAAACCTTTTTTATTTTCTCTCAAGTTTTGCTTCCACCTCAAGTATATGTTCTGCTAAATTTCTTTCTTTTCTTCAATGACCCACAGAGCTTCATTGACCAGTGTGTAGGGGATTTTGCCTTCCAGGTTCTTTCTAATCCATTCCACGCTTCTAGTTTCAAAACCCCAGTCACTCTCATCTGTGATTAACAAGTTATGATAGCTAGTGCTAGTTTACATTAAAATACCGTATGCAGTTTAAATTATTTTTACTTATTTGTCATGTCCACAAATATTCTTCTTTTTTATTATTCATTTAGGTATAAAACTTTAATGAGCTTTAAATCACAAGGTGGCTTTACTCTCTGAGTATCTGTTTGCAGGGAAAGGATAACAGTGAGGACAGAAAGTTAATTCTAATTTATTAATCCTGAGGGGTTTTACAGGTCAAAACAAGCACTTTTAAACTTAGGTTTCAGGATCTGTGATCACTGCTGAGCAATAAGCTCAGTAAAATTTACTCTAGGTATTTCCATGTTGCCCGTTCTGTAAATCCACTATCAGTCCCCTGATCGTTCCTGAGCAGGAAACTGGGGAGCTCACCAAACAGTAACTGAGTACTGTCAGAGACGTTGAGCTCTCTCACCAGTGTGGGATCAACAGGAGCTAGGCCTTCCCGCAGAGGGCAAAAGTGGCCCTGTGGGCACCCAGCTGGGCTAATTCAGCTTTACCAGCAGGGAGTAAATCATGAGCGTAAGGCAGTGCCCAAGCTGTGTCAGTACGTTACACAGTAATGCGCCGGGCAGGGTTGACACACAAGAGCATGTTGAATATATGAATCATTCCTACAAAACCCTGCAGGAGGAATAAAAACTTGCCCCAGTCACAAAGCTCTTTGGAAAGACAAATATGATCAAGTTTAAAATAATCCTCCAAGTCAAATGCAGAATTTACATTCAGAGCGCAGATGAAAGAAAAGAGATTTGCGTGGTGAACTTAGATAACAGAACTATTAAGGACGATGACACAGCATTCTTACCAGAGTTATAATTCACGTTGGAACATAAATATAAATAATCTGACCTGCTTTCTTTTAAATCTTTTCTTGTAAGTCTCTTACCACTAGGAGGTTCCTTATTTGAGAGAAATCCCAGTTTTGACACTTTGTCCTGGCAAATGTTAATTTGCCAGTAAGTTGTATTGTTTCTGTGACATGCTATGATGAAATGTGTTGGGAAGACATGAATTTTTAAAACAGAAGTAGATAACACATCCCAGAATTACTCTCCTTCAAATTTTGAATTGAATTGTGAATACCAAGCAACTTTTTCTGAGAGGTATAACTTATGCTGAGGCTGCTGATAGGGGATTTAGAAGACTTGATTCATGACATAGATGCAGCTCTCTGATATGGTTTGGTAGAAGTTATTTAGTGTCCACTGTCTCAGGGCCCTATCTGATGAAAGAAAACAATGACACAAGCCAATTTAGAAATTTCACTGAATAGAGTGCAGCAGTGAGATAAGCGAGGATGCAAATCAAATAGCTCCTGAGATAGTTTTGCATTGATCTGGTAGCATTCCTTTTGAGCTGAATAGACAAGTACTTGAAAATCTGATACTGTACAGGAGAGAAAACACTAAGCTGCCTTGGTAATGGTGATGCGTAACCAGTCTCATAGATAATCTGCCTTAGTGTCCTAGAAGCAATGCAGACAGTGCTTTGTATTAATAGTGTACTGTATCAGAGACAAGGTCTTTTTTCTTAAGTGAAAGCAGCAGCCAAGCTCCAGGATTCAGTGAGAGACCTATGATCCCATAATAAACAAGATTTAAAATAGAGGGATAACAGTTATATAGCTTTTAAAAGGCAAGGGCTTTGTGAAAATACAATTTATCATCAAACAAATGAACACAGTGAAGACCAAGGCAACCTTTTCACTTTGGGAGAATTCCATGGTCATTGCTTTAAGGACAGCTGATGACAAGAACCACCATTCTCAGCAGATCTCTACTGATTAAAAATGCAAACAAAAATGAGACGCATAAGAAGGAAACACTGAAAAAAGTTCTAACATTTACCAAAAAACAAAAAAATGAAGACACTCAGAAAAAGTTGGTGTGCTGCTTAATTCAGAGACAGCAAATTAATGCTTGCTTATACAAGAGATGTTTCAAGAAGGGATGGATAAGCCTATATGCACAAAGGGACAAAAGTAAAAGGGAAATTAAGAAACAATTATGACAGACCCAGTGACCTTTGCTGTTTCAGTAATTACAGTTATTATGTCCCTAAGTTATGCAATTATCTCATGGTAGTGGCTTGTATTCTATGAATAGGACCTTTGGTGTTAAAGTAAATCAGGACTCATGCTATTTTTGGTTCTAAGCTAATAATTAAACAAACTAAAAAAGAACCCCCCCAACATTCTACATTCAAATCCTTCCCTCATGTTTGAATAATAGAATGAGATACAAGCTGCCAAAAATGGAGATATTCAGCCACGAAGCTGCTGCTTTATGCTAAAATTCACCCACTGTCTGTATACACTTCAGTAGGAGGGTAAATGATTTGGGCCAGATATTTATTTAAGAAAATAGCATTGTCCTCCCCTGTATAAGGGCCAGGGCTTATGAATGTGAAGCCTTTCCTATCTGTCTATAAAAGATTTCATCCACTTGGTCTTCCTGGTGAAGTGACCTGTAGCAGAACTCCGTAGTCCAGCCAGCTGTTGGCAGAAATCCTTTTGGAAAGCCCACTGTGAAAAGGCTACCAGCCTCTATTGGCAGAACTGGGGTTTGTCGCTTTGACTAAAGGGTTGTAAAGGGAGAGCAGTACTTGTGGCACACTGTAGGGATGAATCAAGGCACCCTGTAAAGCAGAAGGGCTGATGGGCATGACATTATGCAAATGGGAGGAAGAAACACTTTGCCTCACACATTAGAGCTGAAAACAGTTTAGTACATACATTTTACTCTTGACCACTTACTCTTACTTAACATTGGTTAATGCATCAAAGTTAGGATCTTGGGATTATTTTAGATTAAATAATATAAAATGAAATTTAAGTAACAGTAAAGTTGATGAGTGGTTTTAAGGTAGTAATTAATCTGTATCACTGTGCGGCCACTCCTGCTCTATTTCAGCTTTTAAGAAAGGTGAGAATTTCCCATTGTACCATTCCCACCTGAAGCATATGGTAAGATGCCTGGGGCCAAGGCTTTACTGGGAGCAGGAGTAACTGTCAGGCTCTGAACAGTTACAAAATCTGGGTTCTGCTGAGTGACGTCTAATACACAAGCAACCTGTTTTTCTCACTAAAGAGTGCCATTTTACTGCTATTATGCATCATGTACTACATGAAATGGCCTTCATATCAGTAGTGTAGAAGCTCTGTTAATTTCTATGTGAATGTGTGAAAGACTGAAAGCAATATACATGTTACACATTTCACACTTACACATATTACACAAATCTGCTCAAACCTTTGAAGGAAGATTAGCCCATGAGATGAATCAGGCCAAGTTGAAGATCAATCAGTTCTCAGGCCAAGTTCTTACTGTAGTTTCCTTTGTAACTGTAACACAGACTCTCAGAGTTAATACAAAAGCTCTTCTTCAACACAACTAGCTGAATTTATACTAGTAGTTTGTGAATAGAACTCTGATTAGTACAGAGTTCTCTCAGATCTGATCTCCCGCAATTACCTTTCTCCCTTCCTATCAGCAAATACAGCACTTACTAAAAGCGGCAGATGCTTTGTCAGTAGAAATTGGATTAGTTAAGGGAACTGACAGTCCACAGAATTTCCATGTTGACAGAGCGTTTTAGTTTCACATGAATGACATGGTCTGTGGAACAGGGCCTATGCATTTAGGTGGGTTGAGAGGCAGAGAGAAAATGGAATGAGCATGTGAGTGCTTGGTACAAGCACTATAGCAGTCTGTTGGGCAGCTCTAAGGGTGAAGGGACAACTGCGATTCTATATCCTCTGTTTCCGTGCAGCCTAGAAGCATTCTATTTCTAGATCCTGTACTGCCCATACAGAGAGCAAGCAAGGCAGCAAGTTTAAAATGCAAACAATATGCTGTATTACTATTAATAAAAATTCTGCTGGTCATTAATTTAAATTATAGCTTTCCATTTACCTGCCATTCTCGAAGTCAGTATGCTATGGTTAACTGCACGACAATTAGAGTTTTCTATGGTCATTGTCATGCATGACAATGCTGTAAGATTACACATTAAGCCAGCTGCTCCAAATACATAGTCTTATAGGTGATAGATACAAAATTCACCTGTGAGGGTGTCTGAAGTGTTGTTAAATGTAATCATGAAAACACACGCTAATCTCCAGTACCACAGTTGTCTTTGCAAAGTTCTACAGTCAGTGCTACTGGAATATTGGTATGTGTTCCAAAGCCCAGAAAGGTACAGATTCACCTCAGCTGGCAGTCGTCTGACACAATCTAATTCTTTCTTGCTTGGGGTTTGGTTTATTGAGAAGGCACAAAGCACTGCATTTCTGGTTTGAAATCAGGCAGGATGTCAACAATGACTGGAGAATGTTTAACATTTTTTGTAAAAGTTAAATGCAAATTACATTGCAAAACAATCTGCATAGAACTTTGAGACAACATGACATACAGCAGCTGTATTATTCTACTTCTGCTGTCACAAGAGATACTATATAATATAATGCTATTCTGACTGACTCTTTAGTACAGCACCATTACAATGAGCGTCACTGTAAAAGGAAAAGGTTGTAAACTCTATGCCACGGCATTTTCAAATTGACAGAAGTGATGATTTAAAAGAACTGTTACAAATACTACAGCTGTCCAAAGATGTTCCAGGCAGTGAAACATTAACACTGGGAGATCACTTATCTGTATAATGCTCAACATTAATTTCTTCTGGCTGAAAAACTAAAGAAAAAACAAACTCTTTAAATGAGGTCCAGATTTTCCAAAAAGCTCAACCATTTTCTAGACTTTCAAATAAACTAACCAAATACTAAGCACTCACTGAGGAAAATGTAGGCTCATAGTAAAGCACGACAACATGCCTACCCCTAAAAGTTTGCATTAGAAAAATGTAGGAAACAAGTACAGAAGTACAGAAGTTTGCATTGAAACCTTTCCTAGTACTGACTTTTTTTCAGCTCATACTGTTTCTCAGATTCAGACTGGAATCAGGTGCAGTTTTTGGAATGCCAGATGAACTGGACTGTACAGCTGTAAATACTCTGGGATAAAGATTCAGCTCTGATTTTTATTTTTTCATCAACCAATTAGAAAAGCAGTAAGGGTTAGCAAAACCTGATCACTTGTCGTGAACAAGATTTTTCTTATTTTAGCCTGCTCTGACTGTGGAATACCATGACAGACAAAGGGGAGGCAAACATTAAAACAGAGGTAACAATTCTGCTAAGAACCCATGATGGGGAAAGCAGGGCCATATTCAGATTACATCCATGTGTTTTCCAACTGAACATTATACTGAAGATGGATGGATTTAATTCATGTGAACACGGTATGTGTAATCCCATTCCAAAATTCATGGGCTACAGGAAATGCCTATGGGCCACGACTGTGTTACAATGCAGTCTTCTCCAAACTTTCCTTACTTCTTTAGTATGTCTCTGGATTTCCTTTCAAAGAAACAGATAAAATAAAAAGTCTCTGCCTCTGTTTTGCTGTTCTGTAAGAGAACGTCTGCAGTAGGAGGTAAAAAGCTGTGAGTGCCCAATTCTTGTGATCAAGATTTCAGAATTGTTTTCCAGAATATTTCTTAGCACTCTACACTTTCCTGTGTGGACACATTCCAGGATAGAGCAGAGGCTGGAGAAGATGTAGATCCTCTGAACGGGTTTGAAGCAAAAAATTTAAACATTGCTATAAATAGAGTGGTTTCTGTGCAGCAAACAAATAACTAAAATGTTTGAGCCAGCAACTTGCAAACCACAGAAGCTCATTGGCTCCTTTTCTCTCTCTAGAACTGGAAAACGTTCATGAAGGAGCAAGCATCCTAATTGAAATTTGAATGGTGGGGGAAAAGGAACAGATTTATTTTAGGTGTGTGCAGTTCTGGGCTTCCCACTACAGGAGAGAAAGGGAACTGATGGAGAGAGTCCAGCAGAGGGCAACAAAGATTATTTGGGGTCTGGAGCATCTCTGCTATGAGGAAGGGTTGCGAGCTGAAGTGTTTAGCCTGGGGAGAAGACTGAGAGGAGAACTTATTCATATCTATCAATATCTGAAAGATGGAGTCAGACCCTTTTCATTTGGATCCAGTGACAGGACAAGAAGCAATGGGCACAAACTAGAACACAAGAGGCCTCATTTAGATATGAGAAAAAAATCCTTTACTGTGCAGGTAACAAAGCTCTGGAAGAGGCTGTTCAGGGAGTTGGTGGAGTCTGCTCTGGAAATATTCAAATCCCACCTGGATGCAGCCCTGATCAATGTACTCTAGGCAGTCCTGCTTTATTGGGCAGGTGGGGGTGGACTTGATGATGTCTTGAGGTCCCTTCAAACTGTGATTGTATGAATGGGCATAGAATAAAAATACTATGGGGAACTTCAAGGCCTGTCTTCTAAGCATAGTGAGCACATCATTCTTAGATGACTAATACATGATCGAACCTACTTTTTTTTTTGTTCTCTGTCCCCATTCAAATAAACAACCTCCTCTTTCCTGCTGTAAATCTTGGACAAAGGCTCAACCTGAGTTGCTGAGCTGCACATAACTCCAAGACTGGTTCTGCTGAAATGCTAGCTCCAAACCAGACCCAAAATGCCAATCTTACAAGATTAAAAGAAGAGGCAGGAAATAAGGTGCACAAAGCATTACCTGAGATGGCCAGTTAATTTTAAAATGAAAATGCTTGAAATACTAATGCAAGTATAGTCTACTCTAGGAAATGCAATTGACTGATACAATCTATTTTTTGTTGCTATCTGATGATATCATCAGTTACTATATTTATTGTATAAGACTTCTATGAGAGTTAATATTATAGCTTGTTCAGCTACAGCAAGTGTTAGCAAAAGATTTATTTAAAAATAACTCATATAATTTAAAGAATTGTAATAGTGCAGTAATTTCTGCAACATGACCTGATTAGGTCATACTACTGAGAGTCATAAGCAAAGACTATAACTAGAATTTGTTGTGTATAGCATGGTGATAGAATTATAGAATCATTAGGGATTGGAAGGGACCTCGAAAGATCATCTAGTCCAATCCCCCTGCTACAGCAGGATCACCTAGATGCTAAATATTAACCAGAACTGACAGAGATAGTTCTTGGTACTTTTAATGAAGCTGGTCTGCAAACAGGGTGGGTGTATTTATGACCTTTGAAGACTACTTATGTTGCTATCCCGAATGTCTTCCACTCAAAACCCAAGTTAATTCTGGGAGGAGAGCAAAATGTTGCCATGCAATGATGAAGAGTTGAAGGGGTGGCGTTTTTCCCAGAAAGTGTGATTATTCAAGAATTTGTCCAACCAAAGGACAAATAAATTATTTAAAAAGCCTTAGTGAAAACCTCAGTCTGATCAGAAGTCTCAGGATTCAGCTTTTCCTTGGTAAATGGCACACTTTAAAAGGAGAAGAAAAGCTCTATTTGTCAAAATCTGAATGAGTGACTGCTCTTCAAATGTTTTAAAAATGTGAAAATGTGGAGGCAATACAGCTAATGAACCATGCAAACGCATTTGACAGATCTCAGTTACTTACTGCTGTTTCTTTTGAAGAAAAAAAGGAACGTGTTGTCAGGACTCATATACTTAGATAATAGTGCTATTTGTATAGATTTCCCTATGCATTTCTCAAGCTGCGTTTTATATTTTATTTTATAGAGAAAGATTTTTGTTACTAAATTTCTTGGGTTTGTAACATATTTGGTACCATGGAGGAAGTCACTGAATGGGCAGTACGTCATACGACCAATGTGGCCGACTCACCCCATACACTGTACATACATGCAATCTTATCATGCTAATCTCATGCTATCTTATGTGACTCGGGTAATTACCTACAGAATTGTGAGCTAAACATTAGACTTTTTAAGAGGCTGCTTATTTTTCATTAAAATTAAATACTAGTAAAAGTACTTGATAAAAATGTTTCTGAATAAAAATAATGGGGCAAAATAAAAATGGTGCCCAAACAGGGTTAAAGTGGTGGTGTCAGAAAACAAGTAGGAATGTTCCTTTACAATAACCACCAAAAAAATGGAAAATTAATCCCAACTTTATAAAATTATTTGATACTACAGTTCATATTAACACTTGGGAGAGGAATAGTACAAGAACACTGTAATGGACAAATGTTCAACAATTATGCAGAACACTTTTACTATTAGTTCTTTAGGATTTTTAACTGGAACAGAAGCGGTTTTGTTGAACTACAGCATGAACAAGACAGCAGTAAAGTGCCTGAAATGAAAGCATTCATTAAAACTTCATGAAAACATTTCAAAAAGCACAGCAAACAGCCATGGAAATGTAACAGCTGTAGGAAAACTGTGAAGTCCACTAAATGCTAGTCCTGAGGCTGATCACCCAAAAACTTTGAGCACAAGCATCACTCATGAGGATACTTCATGATATAATCGCCCTCTGAGAGTCTCTGAAGATATTGCAAAAGATTCACTGGAGCAATACACATGTCACAGTTATACTTACTTAATTTCCCAACTGAGCTCTAGCAAAGCATCCTTATTTGAATAACACAACTTGGAGCTCTAAAAGTGATTTTAGTCATGCAGTGACTTACCCAGGAAACTATTAAAAAGAATGACTGGAATGTATAGTCAAAACATTACTGCACCCAAGTCTGATAGTTCCTGATGGTGTATTGCATTCTGTTTTCAGCTCAGCAAAGAAAAAAACAAAACAAAACCAACAAAAATGGTGTGTGCATGGGTCTATTCTTATTCGGGTCAGTATTTAGAGTTACAGAATAATTGAATAATTCAGATGGGAATAATCTTCAGAGGTCCAACCCTATGCTCAGAGCAGGGGCAACGTAAATCCCACTGCTCAGGGCCTTATCCAGCCAAATTTTGAATTACCTCCATAGATGGAGATTCTAGAACTTCTCTGATCATCCACTTACAGTACATGCCTAACAGTGATATTTTTTTTCCTAACCAGAATATTTCATGTTCCAACTTGTGCTTTATAATTTTTCTCACGTGAAGAGTCCAGCTCCACCTTCTCTCCACCATCTGTCAGGAAGCTGAAGATCTCCTCTTAGTCTTTTTCTGACACCATCCTGCACCTGGCAGGTAGGTGCAAAACTTTGCCTCTCTGGAGAGGCAGCTGGAGGTGAGGCAGGAAACCCTACATGTCAGATACTGGAAGTCAGCAGTGGGGAGTAATGGTGGCCATGCAGACCCACCTGTTGAGAACCACCCTGACTTAGACTGTGTTCAGCAATTACAGCTGCTCTAGGACAGGTTTACCTTTGGCATATTCATGGTGCATGGACCTGATGTTGATCATGGACAGCATATTGTATGAAGTCCATGCACAAATAGGTGAGAAATCTGTCAGCTGTATAAATGTCATAAAAAGCATACATTTACAATTCCATTATATCAGCAAACACCATAGGTACTCAGTCATACGGAAGAGAGAAAAAGGAAAGGAATAGCTCAGACTGTTGTAGCTGCTGTGTTCTTTCCTCTTTCCCTGAAAGATCTGCTAACAAGAAGACTGTCATCTTGGAAATTCACTTATTTCAGCTGACTCTACCACACCAAGGAAGGTCTGTGCATCTTGCACATTTAACCTTTGCTTCAGAATCACATCATGATGACAGTAGCTCATAAGTGCCTTTGACATTTGCCTTTCACAGTAATCTACACACTGTCTACTCTATTTGAGTTGCTACTTTTTTGATGCTTTAAATGACAGTAGCATCAGAACTGTGCTCTGAACACATCGGTTTACAGAGAGAATATTACTTCAATAAAATAAAGATTTCAGAAGAGCCTAGAGCAATCTAAAAATAGTTATTTATTCTATATATTTATTCTGTGCAACTTATTTATGCTCAGTGTAATAAAAAGTTTACAAAGGATGACTAACATCAAATAGTTCAGACAGTATGATGTTCCTGGTAAAGCTCCACCTGTTAAAGAGGTAAGCAATGAGTATAACTCAGACAATCATAGGACTGTAGAATTGATTGGGATGAAGGGACCTTAAAGATCATCTAGTTCCAACTCCCTTGCCATGGGACAGACTGGGTTGCTCAAAACCCCATTCTACCTGCCCATGAACAACTCCAGGCATGGGGCATCCATAGCTTTTCTGGGCAAGCTGTTTTAGTACTTCACCACTCTCATGGTAAAGAACTTTCAACACACACGTAATCTTAATCTACCCTTTTAAAGCTCTAAACCACTCTCTTTTCACTACCTCCAACCAAGTAGCTATACCTGAGCAACTACTCAGAACTTGAATATGCAGTAGAAAAGTCAGAAAGATGGCACACATGGATGAGACAAGGAAAAGCTTATTACAGACTAATCTGATTACCACATGACTAACATTTCCACAATGTATATCAAGGGAAGCATTTGCATTTTTAAAGTCTTAATCCCTTTTTTACTGTACCTGAACTGATTTTTTTTCCAAATTAATAATTTGTGAGCATTTTGATTTCAGAGCTTTAGTCCCTTTGATAAAGACTTTCAATATCATAAGACAGTTCCTGAATATATTTTTAGAATGGTAAAAAATAACAGAAAGATGTACCACAATGCAAAAGACAGGGATGTGATCATAACAACTTTCCACAGTTAATGATGCAGCCTATAATGGGTATAAAGCGACTATGATTCTCTGTCATTCCTGGAGCGACACACAAATTCAATTCTAAAGGCAGTGAATTCTAGACAGTTCTGTATTCCTGCAGCAACAGTCTCTCACTGGTGAATACCTCTATCCAGAAGGAGTTAGTTAGAAAACAGTGGTTCTCAGTAAACTAGAAACACTTGCTAGATGTATCTGTCAGTTAAGGTGAAGCTGCAGAAAATTTGTGTTTCCTGCCAGAATATTTTTCAGTCTCAGCACCTTTTTAAAACAAAATATTATTGAGGGCCACGAGACCAGTAAAAAAAGGCAAGGATCAATGAAACTCCTGAGGGTTTCACTCTCTTCACTTAAGAAATTAATAGGTTTATTAAAAACTCGTCCATATGAACAGTTGTCTCCCTGAGGTTTCTAGTAATCACTGAGTCACATCATATTAGAGTTTACAAAATGCTTAGGAAGGGATTTTAAAACTTCATTAATCTCCTGGTCCCACATTTGCCATATTTACCAGAAAGGTTTAGGGGCTGGCAGTCTCCAGTGAAATAGTGAACTCAAACTGCAGCAAGTTAGACTTGCTAAATCTTATCCTTTACATTTAGTAACATGGTGGGGTAAAATAATGAAAGAGCAGTTAGATAAATTGCACTTCATCTAATTATTTTCATTAAGCAAATTTCAGCGTGGTACCTGATAGACCTGCTTTCCAGGACATATGAACAGCAGGTGCAGATAAAAGTGATTTTTTGAGCTTAAACTTGTATCTGGGGCCAGGCTGCTATGGAAGCTGTTTAAAAACAGGAGGCATTACTCCTGGCTTTTCATCTTCCTGTCCCAACTATTTATTCCTATTGCCAAAACAATTCATCCAGCATATTTAAGCCTTGCATACAGAGAAGCAAAATGTGCACACAATCCTTTCTCCCTCTCCTTGCCTATTACAGGGAAACTAATACCAGCCGTAAATGCAGTAAATCTTTTTCTATTCTATGTCTCATGAACTACTGGGCTGGAATGTGTTTTCTGTTCATTTCCTACCAATCTGAGTTTCAGACAAGATACAGTCTTAAGTTTGCAAATGAATACTGCATAAAAGCTCAGCAGCAGTTAGCAACAAAATACATAGGCTTTTCTATTCATAGCCCAATGTCTTGTTCTAAACCCCAGCATTTTCCCTCTTTACTTCACAGAAATGGACATAGTCAACTTCTAGCTGTGAATGAGTTATGAACATCAGCAAACAGACAGAATAGACAGCTATTCTCTGAACAGATGCACTTACAACTCTACTGACATTTGACATGGAAATTGATTTTCTAAGGCACCATTTACTGTGCTTTTGGTGCTTACTGACAAAATAAAGCGGCAGTTTGCCTCTGACAAATCTGACTGAATTTTGTCAGTAACTGCAGTGGCATGTCAAGCTCCCAGGCTGTGGTCCATAAGCCCAGGCCCACACTCCCCTTGTGTTGGACCTTTTAGGAAAAGCAATTTGATGAATCTAAAGGTGGTCAAGCATATAATCCTTCCCAAACTGCACAGTGACTATCACAGCATAGGTTCTATAGAAAACACAAAGTGATTTCAGGCAAGAAAAGTGAAACACATATTCTGAAACACTTTTTTAACCACTGAAATGTGCAACGGCTGCTCTTACTAACTGCAACTGTTAAGAAAATGTACACAGATTTTTTGGTTTTTTTCTTAAATAACCTTCCATCTTCTTAGCAAATGTAGAGTGTTTCTTTCCTGCTACTTATATTCTTGATCTTTATTTGGTCAAATATCTGCAAGAAGAGCAGTGCGGCAAGAGCAGAAGATCAAATGTTAAGTACTCTTGCATGAGGCTGTTTGACCTCTCCTCCCTTAGGGATCTTTTGTCTTGCTTGATGCTATCTTATACCCCTCCTATACCAGCTCGTATTCCAAGAATTTCCAGTGATCCCAGAAATATTCCCACTAAGATTTTATGGTATTCACCTCAAAATCATAACCTTTTGCAGTGACTGTTCAGTTCAACTGCCAAGTGTTTTACTATTGCCTTGTTCCTGTGCAACTACTTTTAACATTAAAAAAATAAATTAACATTGGAAGGAACACTGAAACCTTAAATATGCTAATAGCATATGAGATCCATTGTTGGCTACATCTGTTTTAAATTTTCCTGTAGCATTCTTCATTCTATTCTTCAAACATTAGACAGACAAATTAGATCTGCACAGTGAGCTTTGGGCTCTCTGCTTCCTGCACTCTTTTGTTCTCCAGTTCATCTGTCTCAAAGTTCTCTACCAGCAACCCGTCACCATAGAAACAGAGCACGTTTCAGTGATTACACTTGGTGTATTATATAAAACTTCATATATAGTAAGATAGCTTTACTAAAGATTTGTAGGTGGGCCTCAAAGATGATCAGCATGTGAAAGTCTGTCCTGCAGTAAGCCCAGTCCTCTGTGTATTGTCATCTCAGGTTTGTCAGCTACTGAGACTTACTCAAGCCCAGCTGGTGTGGTAAAATCACATCTGCTGCAGTAGCTTAACCTGCTGGTCACTGAGAAGATCAAAATCAGGGGCAAGAGAAGTTGCTAGGAGCTAGTGGGTGGATCAGAACATCAAGTGGGATACGTAGAGAAAACTATGTTAAGGTGACATCAAGCCCCTACCTGATTTTGAAAATACTGTGGCATCAGCATGAAGGAAGCTGTGCTTGTCAAAATGAGCATTGCTGTGCCTGTCATTGGCATGCTGGCAATCCTGGAAAAACATATTTTCTTAGTGGGCACCAGGAAAGCAGCCGCCCAAGCAGTATTGCCCTAGTTACTGTTGTCACCACTGCTCTCAATGTGAAAAAGGAACTATCTCCTATTAGTTACCTTACCTTAGTTAGCAGCAGCTCATTATTGCTAAGATGGAAGATACTCAAAGGTCAGGTAGCATGTGCTGGTAATTCAGACTCATATCTACAGCCAGGAGGCAACAGACTTTTATGGTGGTGTCCCTGTTACAGATTCAGTTTAACAACATTTTTAGGAACATGCTTGATTAAGCAGATGACTAATACCACCAACTTCAGGATCTTCAATGAAAAAATCCACAAGAGACCCAGCTCTGCTACTTTTACCAGAAGTACTTCCTTGCTGAGGATTACAGTGTAAAGTAAATATTAATGTGAATATTAATTGTGCAATCAGGTCCCAGGTATGCAAAAGAGCTGCATGGATGGGCAATTATGTCTGCTCTCACAGGACCCCAGTGCTGCACATAGGTGCTGCTTTCCTGCATCTTGCCAAAGGCTGTAGGAGTAACACAGCTGCTCATATATTTCAGCTTAACAAAACAGATGATCTCAAGACTATTATTAAAATAATTTGAAGTGAATGTAAAAGCGATCCTTAATTAATGGGAATGATTCAGTGTATACTTTTGTGGAATACCAGTCTATACTTATTTTTGAACCATAAGAGGAAAAAATGTCAGAGTTGAGGAGTATGTTGCTTAATTCATCTGGTATGGAATATATTACTTAGAACAATAGAAAATAAGATAGAAAAATATATTTAAATATAAAGGTGTGTCAATGTTCTCTGGTCATATTATGGCACAACAGATATAAGAATACTAAGCTGATGTGCTACAATTTTTTTATTGGAATATTCCAAATGGGACATGTTCACCTTTTCTGTAAATATTCTGCATTGTAACAAGCAGCTTTTTCTACACAGCTGTTTTTCCTAAGGCCACTGCTTTGTGCGAGCCCAGAAAATGCTTCCTAAGCATTAAGTAAAATCAGAGGAAACTAAAAAAACTAACTTTTGGTCATCTACGAATTCCAAACAAGTTAGGCAGATCAGATTCACGGGAGATAGTACAATCTGGAAGAGTATTTATGTAGTTCTGTGGGACAGAATCTGTCCTCATGCAAGTTCCCTCTTTTCCAGTGTGTAAGTTAAAGCAGTCCAACTCTGGCTGAATGGAAGTGCGAAATGCCATTCTAAGAACAGTATCGAAAGAGTTAAAGGGGGAAAAGATAGCATTTTAATGCAGAATAAAAATAATACTGTGGTAAACAAATCCTGTTTGTGACCATTAAACAGGTATATGAAATTTAATATGTAATTAGTCGCAGTATACACATTAAATAAAATATCTCGAGTAATTACACATTTTGATCATTCAAATTAGTGAAAGGCAGTAATGTTCTACATTGCTAATTTTAAATATCTGTCTACGGGGAAGACATTTCTTTAGCTGTATGTTGAGAAATTATCCCACTACACAACAAA
The DNA here is from genome assembly GCA_013397515.1 of Upupa epops. NCBI lineage: Eukaryota > Metazoa > Chordata > Aves > Bucerotiformes > Upupidae > Upupa > Upupa epops. Next base: position 87,946 of record VZRI01009656.1, read on the forward strand.
ATAGCAGGGATGCAAGAGATGCCAGATCAATATCTCACATACTTTTGTACTGGCATGAAGCCTTCACAAGATTTAGGGCAATGAGAAATAATAGCCAGTACATGCACTTAACACACTGCTCCACAGATTGTTTACCATGGCAAATACAGTACTGGAATGGCAAAGGCTAAGGGTGTCTTTTCAGGTGGCAAACGTGAAAAAAGCTGAAGAGGGAGGGAGAGGCACTGACATCTGTAGAAGAGCCTTGCCATGGCTTTCTTGGTAAGGGAATTGAGCCAGAGCTCAGAATGAAGCAGCCTTTGCTTGGTTGCTTAGAGGCAGCACAGGTTGGGAAAGGCAAAGCACCTGCATGGGGATAACAACATTCCCAGTGTGTAGGAGAAGGGATCTCACTGACAAAAGCTAGCGAGGACTCAGCAGTAGCTATTGCTCTGCCAGTTCTAATGGGTGAACCTCCTGGAGTGCTGTGCACAGACCCAGTGATGTGCATGTGTTTCCCAGTGCTGGGAACAGGGCATTGGGATCAACAGAGCTAGCTGTGTGCTCTGACTTTCAGTTGATTTTCGAAATGAGAGATAGGCAATAGCTGGGGAACTGCTCACCCTTCCTCCCTTCTTGAGCGGGAGGAAGCAGAAGGTAACCTCTCTCCTCCTTTCATCTCCAGTTTGTGAGACAGCATGAGGGTGAGTCAGTTTCTACTGAAATTAGATGTTACACTGAAGCCAAATACAATTGTCAGTGAACACAAAACCACAAAAACAAATTCCTTCTAACAGAGTAAGGAAGCCTCAGATGCCTGTTTGAGTTCTAGAAGCCCTCAGACCTGCCTGCAGGAGTTAGTGCTGTGGAAGTTCCAGTGTATTAGAAGGGCTGTGGTAGGTTGAAAGTTAAAAAATTGGAACAAGATAAAGATCATGTGGTAGAGCACCTCAAGTGCCTTTTTTCTGCGTGAGTGGAGAATGTGTGTAGATCATTATGCAAGATCCCAGTAGAAAATTAATCCTGAATTAAAGAGAAGTCAAGTGACATTATACTGGGGTCTGTTGCAAGGCCATCCAACAGGAAGACCAAGCAGATGAGACCCTCTGCATACAGAAGGAGCAGCCTCACATTCACAAGCCCTCATCCTCACAGGGAACTTTGATTGACCTGCTATGTGTTGTAAAGAAAATAGGCATAAGTTGGTTGATGAGAAAGCCAACATGACTCTGCAATTCATAGATTCATAGAATGGTTCAGGTTGGAAGGGACCTTAAAGATCATCTAGTTCCAACACCCCTGCCGTGAGCAGAAACACTCCCCACTAGACCAGGTTGCTCTCAGCCTGTCCCCATAGAAGAGGTACTCCAGCCCTCCAGTCAACCTCGTAGCCCTCCTCTGGACATGTTCCAACAGTTCAATATCCTTCCTGTGTTGAGGGCTCCAGAACTGGATGCAGTACTCCAAGTGGGGTCTCAAGAGAGCAGAATGAAGGGGGAGGATCACCTCCCTTGACCTACTGGTCATGCTCCTTGATGCAGCCCAGGATGCAGTTGGCTTTCTGGGCTGCAAGCAAACATTCCCACCTCCTGTTGAGTTTTTCATCAACCAACACCCCCAAGTTGTTCTCCTCAGGCTGCTCTCAATCTGTTCCCCACACGGCCTGTCTTTGTGCCTGGGATTGCCTTGACCCAGGTGGAGGACCTTGCACATAGCCTTGTTGAATCTCATGAGGTTGTCACTGACCCACCTCTCAAGCCTGTCCAGGTCCCTCTGGGTGGCATTTGTAATGGTTAGCACTCTGGACTCTGAATCCAGCGATCTGGGTTCAAATCTTGGTGGAACCTCCAATTATGTAATGGGTTAGAGTGAGAGTCTAAATCGGTTTGGGTTGGTGCTTGCAATTCAAGCACAGCAACCAGCCTTTGGCAATAATTCACCAGGCAATGAAGCAACTTTGCTAAAAAGAGAACAATTTGTTGAACCCATCAACCCATCACCAATAAGAAATGGAAAAAAATCNGCTCTTCTTTGAGGCAGTAACAGCATCAGATGTAAGAATATAACAGATCCCCAGTTTCTCTGTGTTTGCCAAAGGTTTGGGAGATCAGTACTTAGGATCTGTCTCTTAAAGGCTTTTCTCAGTCCCTCAGTGGCAAAGCACACAGCACCCAGGTGGGGAAAGAGGCAACATGGTGCTGCTCACATGGGGCAATGCCTGTTGTAGTAGATAGGACTGCTTCAGGGCCTTCTCCTCTCTTTTCTTCCTCCCTGTGGTTCAGGCTCTGAGGGAGGGAGAAGGTTAAGAGCTCACTGCTCTTTGATGAATCTTTTGGTGGCAGGTAGGCTGAGAGCCTTTGCTCACCCTCACCCCACCCTGGGTGGGGTAGAGAGGTGCATCAGAAGGAAGTCCTTGGCCTGGCTGAGATCTTTGTCTTATGAGAGATACTAGAGAAGAAGTACAGAAAACAGGAAGTCTACTCCCTTTTATAGACTCTGTCCACCAGTCACTTGTAGGGTCAGGACATTGACCCAGGGGTCTGCTGGGAAAAGTATATATAGCTTCAAAATACAATGCTCATTCGGCATACCATCACAAAAATTAACATTGGAAAATTTGATAGTTTTCAAACTGCAACAGCATCTCTTCCCTCAATGTGGGCTTACAGTCAAGAAAGACAACCGCATCCTGGCTGCATCAAAAGTAGTGTGACCAGTAGGTCTGGGGATGTGATTCTCTGCCTGTAGTCTCCTCTAGTGAGGCTTGACCTGCAACATTGTTCAGCTCTGGGGCTTCAGACATAAGAAAGACATGGACCTGCTCAAACAGATCCAGAGGAGACCACAAAGGTGAAGCTGAGAGGACAGCTGAGACTTGGGGTTGTTGTGCCTGGAGAAAGCTTCAGGGAGACCTTATAGCAGCCTTCCAGGGCTTAAAAAGAGCCTACAGGAAAGATAGGGATGGACTTTTTATCAGAGAGTGCAGTGCTAGGATGAGGGGTTATAGCTTGAAGCTGAAAGAGGATATATTTAGATTAGATATAAGCATTTCTCCATAAGAATGGTGAGACACTGGAATAGGCTGTCAAAGGTAGTTGTTGATGCTTCATCCCAAGTATTCAAAGCCAGGTTGGATGGGACTCTGGGCAATATGGTATACCAAGAGGTGTCCCTGTCCATGACAGGGAGGTTGGAACTAGAAGATCTTTAAGATTCCTTCCAACCTAAACCTTCTATGATTCTATAATAATGACATGGACAACTTTCTACATTAAGCATTGGGTGACAGGAAATCTCTTGGCACAATTCAGCTGTCCAGTCCAAAGTAGAATAAAGCAACTACAGATAGTTTATCGATCTGAAAAGGAAGATAAAGCAATAGGTATAAATTAGAACATTAATTTTTGTTGTAGGCATAATTCCAACACATTTAACTGATGATCTTACTTTGAAAGTGTTTTCATTATTGTCCTAATACCACTGTGCTTACACTCAACACTCATTCTGACACAGTGCAGTCTAGCTGCACAAAGCACAAGGAAACCCACACATCACTTCCATGCAGTTTACAAGTCTTTTCATTTGTTTGCGCAATAGGAGACACTCATTCTCCATCCTTGCTGATGAAGGGAAGGAACAGTAAATCTGGATTGCTTAGCAGCAGTAAATTTGACACTTGTTGTTAGAAAGCATGATGTAATAGGGGTTTTGATGAGTTCCTCTGAGTTTAGAAATCTTTCAGAACCTGGTTTTTTTCTGTGTAATGGGTTGAAAGACAGTCTAATCACTCACCTAGACATTTTATCAGTATTTTCTGAGTTTAAGTGCAAGTCCATCTGCAACAGCATTTTGTCTGCTAAGAGTACTTGTGTCATATGATGCACTAAACACAAGACAAACAAAAAGATATCAAAGGGCAACGTCAGTGTTTCCTGAGCAATAAAACCATGTCTCATCAATAACCTGCACCCAGAGCCCTCCAAACTCTCCAAAGAAGAAAACAGACAATCATTGGCTGTTGAGTCAAGGCTTGATAGGATTGCCAGAGCAAGCACAGCAAAGCAGACAAGCTAAAAATAAATCAGATGTTTACAATTACACAAGAATGAACTAAGCTTACTGGGGTTAGGCTGATTTCCTTCTATCTTCCTTATCATAGCAGGGTTCTCATAACAAGAAAAAAACTTGGGTAAGAGTTCTGGAAAAAAAAAAAAAAGATCCCAAAAGAACTAAAAATTCTATTTATTTTTTAAAAAGGAAAATGACTCAACAAAGCAAAATAAACCAATGCCATAATATGGTTGTCCCTGCAGGTATCTTATACAAGAACTTCTGATGCCATGCAGTATGTACAGCAGCCAGGGAACACATGGAACATTTGCATGTGCTGGAAAATGATGAAGGAAATGACAAGAGAAGTGAAAGACAGGAAGCAATGCTGGAAGGTGCAGTTCTTTTGGCCATCATTCTCTTTGGACTTTACTTGAGGCCAAAGCCATGGCCAAAGCTAGTATGTCACCTACAGTGCCATTTTCCCCTCAGCTCTGTACGCCACAGTGGGCCATCACCAAGAGAACTGGAGGTTCAGTTTCTGCCACTGAACGGTAACTGATAGCACAGAGATAACAGCTGACAGACAGCTGCTACTCCCCTTAGCCATACATCCTTAGACTGTAAATATACAGCAAATGGAAAGTGCCTGGTTAAAACCTATCAGGAAAGGAATGACTCCATCAGCAATACACATGATTCTGCTTTGCCTGTACTACACTGCATTAGCTGTGATGGTATGGTCTGTACTGTGGAGCACAACTGACAAGTTATAACTGATACCAATGTGATTCCAAAATCAGCTTTCACCTCAGAATGAGAGTTGACCTGTCCTCCTTCTCATCACTTTCCCCTCCCTGCTGTCTTGCTCTTTGAAAAAAAAATTAAACTTGATAATTTCAAGATTCATTTTACTGTGCAGGCCCACAACCAGTTTCATCTATGTAACCAGTGGATGCTAAACTGTGCCATGGCAGGACAAATCAGAGTCTGGGAATGAATGTGAATTGCTTTAGTGGCAACAAGAGTGCAAGGAAATTTTACTTCACTGTTTTTCTTTCTACTGAGATGAATTATAAGTGAAAAGATGAACCAGGAGAGAACTTCCAACTATGCCAGAGGCCAAGCATTTGAAATATTGAGCAGATAACGGGTGACAATATGTTAACCCTAACACACAGCTCAGGGTAAATAAATGAGTGCAAAGAACCTAGACAGAATGTAAGTAAAGAAAGAGAAGTTTTCCCAAACTGCTGCATATATAAATTAACTATTTACTCAGAACAGGTTAATTTCCCACCAAACCCTCCAAAAGTCCAGTCTGGTTCTCAAAGTGTATAGAGGAGAACTTGCTTTCTCATATAGTGATATGAAACTGGAATATTTTGTAGGCTAACAACCTTTTCTGAGTGATACTGAGGACCAGAATAAGAACTATTACAAGTGCTGAAGTTTCTGGTTGCTAAGATGCACTGACCTGTCTCAGGAAGCACAATGGTTTTCTAATGTATCTTTTGGAAAAGCAAGAATGCAAAAAAGTCATTTGGAAATAAGTCCTTTCAGTGGAGGAATTTCACAGTTAAGAAGCTGTAGCCCACTGGGTAAATGTCATCCTAAAAAGGTCATCAAAATTAAATCTGAAGTAATGTGCCTGTAAAAATAAGATCTTGTTAATTTATGTTGATAATAAGTCTTCTACCATCAGATACGGTTAACTGTGCTTGGTAACAGGTAGCATTTGGGGACAAGTTTGGGCACATTCTATATCAATGTTATGAAGGTTGTAAAGCATATGGAGTCTTTCTGCTGCCACAACTCAAAACACCCCTGTGGCTCTTATTTGTCAAATACACACATAGCACAAGCATCCTGGTTGCCTCTGTCATCAAGGAAATCATTAATATGCTGAGTCCTCAGCAAGAGCCCTTCTCTTTATGTCATAGTGTGTGGTATTTTTGTGGCTGAGGCATGTGACGAGAAGATGCTCTCAGTCACTGGCCTGGCTATCTAGCATCCTATGAATGAACAGGTTTGCCAAGGAATGTTCTCAACAATAAGATCATAGAAATAGACAAAAGACAGTGATTTTACTGTAAATTTGGGTAGCTGAGCAAATGAAACCCGGATCCAAGGGGTGAGTGCACTGCCATTTTATATGCCACAGCTGTGTGGCTTCTTAATAGCTCTGCTCCCCACTGCAGAGTTTAATATTTCCCAGTTGACTTTACTGCTATATTTAACCAACTAAATATAGACAATACTTGACTCAGATTTGTGGAGTGCCAGTGCACTCTTTCTCACAAGAAATTCATGCCAGGCAATACAATTTATGCCCTGAAATAACGCTGTGTAGCGTGTCTAGGAATGTTACCCGAGAACTGCCCTTGGAGTTCTTCCTGGTCAACAGCGATGTGCAGAGGGATGTGGAGGCAGGGATGGCACATCCAGATACCATCAGCCACTGTCACCACTGAGACCCATATTCTACCCAGTGAAATTCCCCTTATTTTGTTCTATTAATGACATTTTCAACATTTCTAATTGTATAATTATCCACTAGACTAGTGACAGGGGAGGATTATCTTGAATTGGATGGTAGCTTTTGGTGGATTATTTTTATTAATTATGATTACATTTCTCACTACAGTAAATACAGGTTTACCAAAGTAGTTAGTTTTACCTTCCTTGTAGAGCTAAGTGTCCTGCCTCCTTAATTCTACCTCCTAGAAATACCTAGGCGGTGTTTAATGTCTGTCCTTTTCAGGTTAGAACACCAGACAAGCTGCCCTGCTTTACACATCGCATCACCTTTAGGATGCACAAGACAGACTGGGCACTAGCGTAACGTCTGCTCTTTGCTAATCTTAAGAAAATAGTTCATCTGCCTTGCATGGGTAGGAAAAAAACCCCATCACTATATTCTACGTGTCATAGTACCTTGCTGTTCTGTACTTTTCTTTTAAAATGACTATAAAGAAAACATTAATGTCACAGAATCAGAGAATGTTAGGGATTGGAAGAGACATCAAAACATCATCTAGTCCAATCCCCTTGCCAGAGCAGGATCACCTAGGCCAAGTTGCACAGGAGCATGTTTTCCTTAAAGCATATTTTATTCTTTAAAAATACCATTATTCACACAAGGTTAATAAGGTAAATAGATTTTTGGACTCAGGCTATGTTGGAGCAGGAGTGTTGATTCTGTGTTAGCCAGAAAAACCGATTCACAGAATCGTCAGAGTTGAAAGGGAGCTCAAGAGATTATCAAGTCCATCACACATGGTGAAAGGAAGACTGCCTAAAGCACATTGCACAGCGTTGCATCCAGCTGAGATTTGAATCTCTAGAGGAGACTTCGCAACCTCTCTGGGCAGCCTCTTCCAGAGCATTGTCACCTGTACAGTAAAGGAGTTTTTCCTCATAACTAAATTAACCACCCTGTGTTCCAGCTCTTTCCCATTGCCCTTTGTCTTGCTGTTGGACATAGCTGAAAACAGTCTAGTTCCATCCTACTTACACATACCTTTCAGATATTGATACAGATGAACAAGGTCTCCTTTCAGTCTTCTCCTCTTCAGGTGAAACAGTCCCAGTTCTCTCAAAAAATCCCTGCTTTCTCATAGCAGGGATGCTCCAGACTTCTAATCACCTTTGTTGCCCTCTGATAGACTCTCTCCAGTAGCGGCCTGTGTCTCTTGAACTGGGAAGCCCAGAACTGGACACAGTATTCCAGGTGTGGGCTCACCAGGGCAGAGTAGAGGAGGAGGATGACATCTCTAGATGTACTGGCCACACACTTGTTAATGCACTCCAGAATCCCACTGGCCTTCTTGGCAACAAGGGCACACTGTCAGCATATGGTCAGCTCATTTTTGACCAGACTCCAAGATCTATCTCTTTAAGGCTACTCTCCATCAGGTCTACCCCTAACCTACACTGTACACAAGAGTTGTTTCTTCCCAGGGATAAGACCCTACATTTGCTCCTGTTGAACCTCGTTAGATTCCTCTTGCCCAACTGTCCAGCCTGTCCAGGTCATGCTAAGTAAAAGCACACACAGAGTAAATGCAACAAAGGTATGAGAAAATGTCAATGTATCTGCATCTGGACATCCTTATATTTCTCACCTGCATTATGGTTGCTGAACACTTTCTTATATACACAAGGAAATTAAAGTAAATCCCTTGACAAGGAATGGCAAAATTGACCACTTCTATTGAACTTTGCATATGATTTAAAAAAAATGTTTAATGTTTTAACATTTTATTTTAACTAAAGTTTAAAAAAAAATCAGTATAAGAACTTCCATGTGTGTAATGTGTCTTCCAATGTGTGTAATGAGACAGGAAGGCAGACTGTATCTTTCATGTCATATAAATGTCACAGAGCAGTGGCCAATGTGCATCTGTTTTATAAAGCATTTGCTGTATGAAAACCTGTGACTCGATTCAGCTAATAAAATGGTATCGTAATATATGACCAAAATGACAACAAAACATAACAAGTGCCCTCTAAGTAATGTGATGTTTTTATACTTCTTCTAATTCAAATTATTAAAAGAGAGGCAGTTAAAAAAACAACCATACAGCCATTATTTGAAGCAGATGAGCATAAAGCATTCTGCAAAAAACCCCTTAGCTCTCATATCAGTGTTGCTTCTCTGTCCATTTGTCCAATAAAGAAGGGAAACTGTTTTATAACTAGAAAAACAGCTGTCATATTGTTATTTCTTTGTCAAAGTTTAATGTAGAGTTAAGTTATATACCAAAGGATAATCTAAACATAACTCAAGAAATAACTTCTGCTAGAAAATGGAAAAACCAATAACTGCTTAGACAACAAAACATGACTGTGTGATTAAGGGTGGGATATTTACTCTTAGGAGCGCAGAGTTTGAGGATTTCCAGGACACTGACGGAGTGCAGACAGAGCAGTGAAGCTGAAGGAAAGATCAGGAGTGTAAACAGCCTGCAGATAAATCCCTCTCTTGCAGAATTATTGGTTTATCAAAACTGTAAATCAACTTCTGTTTACTGGCATAGCCCAAGTACATAACTTTTTCAGTGTTAGTAGTTGCTTCATATTTATCACATTTCACTCTACATGTGAAACAGTTGCTTTTTAAAAAAGTATGCAAAATCCAAAAAAACTTTTCTTTTTTCAGGTACCTCAGGGAATTAATACTCAAGACATGACTGCAGGTACTTTGACACTAAGATACGTCTCTGCAGTATAGATTTCTCAATAACATATTTCAGAAGCGCTGCAGGGCTTTTCTTCCAACCTATACTACCATGGTAACTTTCAGATAGCCACAGAATAGGTGGGCAAGGCTCACAGTTCATGATTTGATTGTGTACTTCTCTAGCAAACACTTAGGAATTATTTAGACATGGTTGAGTTTTTAGAATAGCAGATGGCAAGCAGGAATCAAAGCCAAGATGAAGTGGATGCACTTCTGGAGATCACAACTTTGCAGCAACTGCAACAAAGGGCATGTGGCATCAATGGATTATTATGTACTGGAAGGACTGGGACCGTAACTCCCTTGTTAGCCCATTAACGCTTAGGCACGCAGAGCAGTAGCTGGTGTGTTTTCATCTAAACAGCATTACCTACCCCTGAAGAGAAGTCATCAATAAATGACTTGGAAGTGTGCCAGGTTTGCAAAACGAATATGCTTTTCTCCTTTTCTGGTAGGAGTAGAAAAGATTTACCAGGAGCAAAGGTCAGTCAGCTAGGGCATTTCTTGCTTTTAAGCAGTGAGTATCTTCACATCCTCCCATCCAAGTACCTAAAGCAGCAGTCAGACTTAACCAATTAACCTTCATTTCAGAAGCAGTGAGGTAGTTCAGAAAGAGGTTTTCTGAAGGACTGCATGTGGACTTGCCTTACAAATATGCACACAGACCATCAAACAAAGGGGGGCAGTTGCAATCCATATGTTTTTAACATAGGGCCTTCATTTTGACACGTGGTAAAGACAGAAATGAGATTAGCAAAGAGAGAATTAAACAGATTACAAAGAAAACAAATGTAAGGAAATCAGTGGAAGAATACAGAGGGGGATACCCTGGCAAGTTTATAAAATGCCTGTGCTGAAATGGAATCAAACTGTACTCTCTTTAAATCTGGTTTGGTTTAAGTGCATTGCCATCACAGATTAGAATGCTTTGAGTTGGAAAGGACCTTTAAAGGTCATCTAGTCCATCCTCACTGAAATGTACAGGGACAATCACCCTGCCTCTGCACTCTGAATAAGCACTCACATAAACTACACTTCTTTGATCTCCCTTATCCTGACAGTCAAGAGACTTTGGCTTTCATTTTAAAAAGGCAGCATATTGTCTAGCACTGTATCTTACTAAACAGAAATAACTGAACCAAGTTTGAGGCTGACAAAGACATTTTCTTTTTGACAAGACATTTTCTTTTCCAGGATTCCTTTATAAATTCTCTGTTGTCCCATAGTCCATTCTATCCCGAAAAGACAATTGGTCAGACAGAAATTATGGAAAACCAAAAGAGTTACATTAGTGGAGAGAGATGATCAGTTATTGAAATGGCTGCCTGTCCCTGTGGTGATGCTTACTTTCAGAAATTCTAAGAAACATTTAATAAGGAGATTTTGTAAACTTCAACTCTGACTGTGCCAAAAAATATCAAATGCTGACATGAAAGAGGAGCTGTAGGGCAAATCCCAGATTTTCTGAAATGCATCCTTCACATGGAATTGTTCTGTAGTTATTTATAGTTTGAGTTGGCTGTCCTACGTACTTTGATACACAGCAAATTCCATGGAGTGCTTTTCTGCTGGGTGTCCAAGTATTGGTGTGAAGTTAATCTCAGTTCACTATGTCCCTTCAGAGAACCTGTAACACACCTTTATGATGCTTCTCAGCTTGCTATGTAATGCATACCTGTACCTATTAACTCATATCAAAGGGCTATATGGACTGTATCTGTGCCAGGAAAAATGTATACAGAAATTATCTTTCTGCTTCTAGGGAATACAGGTTAATGTTTAAATGCACACATATAAGTATAAACCACCTTTTTCAGTATGTTACTATGTTTGGGCAGAAGTATCAAAGCTACAAGCAACAGGTGAAAACATGGTTATCTTACTAAGAACCACATTTTTCTATCAAAGCATGACGCTATGTATAGGTGCAGAGCTCTCTTAACTCTTGGATTACAATGATTTAGTATTCTAGATAAAGCTTCTCCATAGAGCTCCCTCCTTGCGTGGGCTATTCTGAGATTTTATTCTGTTGTCATTACATAAATTATAAAAAAAGTAAGATTTTAGAAAGTATGTAAATTTATACAACATATATTAATCTACGGGGTGGGTAGTGAGGCAGATTGGTCACACATTGACATAGTAAGTTTCATAAGCAAAATTACCACTGATCTTAGATGAATAAACACAGGGCTAGAACACACCTGTGCATTCCAGAGAATATGTATTTTTGGTTTGGCTAGGAGCAAGCGGTGTATACAGGCAAGTATACTGATATGAGCCTAACAACCTTTCCCAATGGAAAGACTCATAGAACACCTCCCCCATACAGTCACTCAGCCCACCAAGAAAAATAAAAAAAATCTTATTTAGCATATCTTTCTCATCATTCTGCTGTAATATTTCTGTATATAGTATCAAGAATCAAGGCTGCTGCTTTTTCTTTTACAACAGCTTGAAAACTCATCTCTGTTAAAGATAACACCCTAAAGAAACATGCATCAGTGATTTCTCTTGGGTGACATAACAGACACAAGAACCTGTTCAAGCTGTTACATGGTAATTGATACCCAGCTATACCCAAGTGACAGAAGCATGGTCCAGAAGGAATCTGAGAACAGAATTTAAAATTCCTTGGGCTGCCACCTATAAGGTGAGCCCACTCAGTGTGGGCATCAAGCAGATTGTGTCAGGAGAGTCGATGTTTCAGTGTTCAGCAGTCTCAGGTGCAAAAAGGAAATGTCACAACATCTCATTAGTTATGAATGCAGTAAGCCAGTTCTTGCCCTCTGACATCCTGGATAGTGTGAAGTAACTGTAGAAGTCAACAGAATTGTACTGGTACAGGAGCTGGGAGTATTTGGCCCTGAGAGTTTTAGAAGAACCTTAGTGACAGAAGGAGTTCAGGCACAGGAAAACTGCTTTGTTGAGGAGTACTAGTCACTGAAATAATATTTATTTCTCAGGGCTTTTGTGTAATATTTTTCAGGTTTTGCAGCAGTAAGCTACCTACATCCACCAAGCCCCAGCATTCCTTAATTTTCTGTGGTGGGCCAAGCCACTTCTTGCATTTTTTCAGGTACAGTGGAGTAGACAGAAGGGCAGAAGTGCGACAAGTTTTCCTCAGTAAGCCTTCTTCCTGAAAGAGAACGAATCCAATCCAGTTCTGTGTCCAATAGGCCAGTGACAGAAGAGTTAGAGCATTTACTCAGCATTAAAGCTGTTTCAGAACTTTCAGGCACATACACATGCTTTCACTGACAATTGAGATGCACTCTACATAGTTTGCTTTCCTTTAACTTCAGCAAATTATAGATTTTACAGGGGAACATTTTCCAAGGAGTGAGTTGTGCTGATGAATCTTAATTATTTGCTAATGAGATGTGTAATTCCTAAGGAGTACTTTGAAAATGGACCTCATACTGTTTGAATGTATCCTTGTGTTCTCTAAGGGTAAGGTAATTTCCCTGAACATTGAAACTGGCTGGTAGAAGGAATCAGTACTTCACACTTTTTGGAAAAACCTAAGCCATGTGGAACTGTATCAAAGTAGCAACTGTTGTGGGCAGGGAAAGCTCATAATGATGTAAAGCTGAAAACTTTATTTTAGACTTCTGCGTAATTGCAACAAGAAGAGAATCTCACTGACATGAGGCTGAGAAGAGGGAAAAGCTGCCGTTTATTTACTTTAAATTGGAATGGACAGTTCAGAAATGGATTGTGTACAGCTGGCAAAACGTGGCCAAAAAAATAATCGAAGTAAAAAGGAGGAAGGGAAGGGGAGAGGGGGAGTGAGGCAGAGACTCTCAAAATACAGGAGTACTAATGTAAATGACAACTAAAGGAACTATAAATGGCATAAAACAAAAATAAAGTAATATTATTAAGCTATCTGATTAATTATTACTTTGTTTATTGGTTAAATGGGTTTGTGTAGTAAATACAGTTTAATACATAAAATAAATGGAAACATTTTGGCTAAGTAATATAAAAAAGACAGTAGCATCTGAAAGCTGACTTTGGCTATGCACTTCATTGAAAGTATCTTCTGATGTGCCACTGCTGTTATAACAGCATGACCAACAAAAATAGCAATCACAGGAAAAGCGAGCAGTCTAATAATTAATAGCAGTGATGTAATTGCATGATAAATCTGTTTCTTGAGTAAGAATTAAAATGTTTAATAGGAACAAAGGATTTGCAACAGACTGTTTAAATGAGTTAAGTTGAAATGAGAGTGCTTAGAATAAAGATAAGCACCAGTGGGTAACTGTATGCGAATAGAACAATTTCTTCAGTATCTGCATTACACCAAGAAATTAATACTTCTGAACATAGTCTCGGTCCTAGAGATCTCCAGTTTTCTTTGGAAGTTACTCTGGATCAGTTTTGCAGAACCATCAAGCAAAATTTTGGAGAGTAAAGATCAAGTGTTAGCAGATTTGGATGTATTTTGAGGATGAAGCCAAGATGTCTGAAGAAAATGCTAAAATCACAGCTTCCTATCAGACTCTGGTACCACTATCATTGTATGTCAGTCTTGGGTGTCAGTCCCCACTAAAAACTGGTCTAGAGCATGCTAACTGTCTTAGTAAAGCAGTAGTGCTGGGAAACTTATTTCCTCTAATTCACATTAATCCAAATCTACCCACACAGTAAAGTTAAGTAATGATAAGTTTTTAAAATGCATGAAATGAAAGTTGAAAGTTAAAGTTGTACTTGTTGTGAATTTGGAAGTGATAAATGCAGGAGATTAAAGTGAAAGTATATTTATCCTCTCCAGTTTTCCATTTGCTAGCTGTTCTCATACACATACCCTGTAGGAATCTGCAGACACTTTCATGCATGTTTTCTCACTTTTAAAAAACAAATAACTGTCTGTAGGGTTAGCTATTTCCCTGTGGCTAATTATAAGTTACACTACTCTGAGAAGTTATTTGGCAAATTACAGATATTGCATGCTATTACATGTTGATTACTGGGGTAAGCTACTGCTTACCTAGTAGCTTCTTATCTATAGTGTATCTATTAAGATTAATGTACAAGGTATATTGAACATTTTCAAGAAGCTAATAGACACAATTACTGATAAATAATCCTGACAACAAACAAATCCCTCTCCTGTTCTTCAGTGAGACCATGAAGCTTATTAAATCTTTCAAATTAAACTAATATTGTTCTGTCAGCTACAGAATTAATACTTTTACCTACTGCTCTGAAACAGAATGCTGTCAATTGCACAGAGGTGCTGGATGGCATAACTGTGGCAAATTTCAATCCATATAATTTCAATGCATATAATGTGTTGAAGAGTCTCCTCCCTCTAGCTGCCTGTGTTGGGCAATATTTTGCTGCATTCAAAGTTCCCAGTTTATGTTTCTATAAGACGGGAGGCCAGCCTAAAGGGATGCAGAACAAAGTGCCTCCAGAAGTCAGCTGACAAATAATGACTTAGGAAATTCCAATGTCAAAGATGAAAAATCATTTCCGAAGCCCACTGTCGGAGTAGATTTTCAGCTTTTATTCACTTTACACATGCTGACTTGCAGACATAGACATCTGCTACTTCATCACTTGCCAATGTGACACCCATCTACAAGAAGGGCAGAAGTGAGCATCCAGGGAACTACAGGCCTGTCAGTCTGACCTTAGTACTGGGGAAGATTATGGAACAGTTTATCTTGGGGGTGATCACACAGCATGTTCAGGACAACAGGGGGATCAGCCCCAGCCTACGCGGGTTCATGAAGGGCAAGTCCTGTTTAGCCAACCTGACCTCTTTCTATGATGAGGTGACCCGCCTAGTGGATGAGGGAAAAGCAGTGGATGTTGCCTACCTGCACTTCAGTCAAGCAATGGACACCATTTCCCACAGCACTCTGCTGGAGAAGCTGGCAGCTTATGGCTTAGATAAGTGGACTCTTTGCTGGGTTAAAAACTGGCTAGATAGCCAAGCCCAGATTGTTGTGGTGAATGGGGTTAAATCCAGTTGGTGACTGGTCACAAATGGTGTCCCTCAGGGCTCTGTTTTGGGACCAGTCTCGTTTTACATCTTTATTAATGACCTGGATGAGGGGATCAAATGCACCCTTAGTAAATTTGCAGATGACACAAAATTAAGCAGCAGTGTCAATCTGCTTGAGAGTAGAGAGGCATTGCAGAGAGATTTGGACAGGCTGGAGTGATGGGCTGAGGCCAATGGGATGGGGTTTAACAAAGCCAAGTGCTGGGTCATGCACTTTGATCACAACAACCTCCAGCAGCTACAGGCTTGGGGAAGAGTGGCTAGAGAGCTGCCTGGAGGAAAATGAACTGGAAGTGTTGCCCAGGTGGCCAAGAAGGACAACAGCATTCTGACCTGGATCAGGAATGGTGTAACCATCAGGAGTAGGGAGATAATGGTGCCCTTGTACTCTGCACTTGTGAGACTGCATCTTGAGTATGGAGCCACTTTTGGGCACCACAGTATAAGAAAGACATTGAGGTGCTGGAGTGGGGCCACAGAAGGGCAGTGTGGCTGGGGAGTGGTCTGAAAAACAGGCCCTATGAGAAGTGGCTGAGGGAACTTTAGGTTATTTAGTTTACAGAAGAGGAGACTGAGAGAAGACCTTACTGCTCTACCGTTACCTAAAAGGAGGTTGTGGTGAGTCTGGTGCTGGTCTCTTCTCCCAAATTACTAATGATAGGACAAGAGGAGATGACCTCAAGTTGCATCAGAGGAGGTTACATTGGATCTTAGGAAGAAGTTCTTTCCTGAGAGTGCGGTTGGGCACTGGAACAGGCTGATCAGGGAGGTGGTGGGGTCACTACCCCTGGAGGTGTTTACAAAACAAGTAGGTAAAGAACTTGAGGCCAAGGTCTAGGAGTTAGGAAGATGTTGGGATGAGGGCTGGACTTGATCCTGGAGGTCCTTTCCAGCCACAATGGTTCTATGATTTTATGATTCTATGATCACTTACAATTAACACTCCAACATCCACAATAGCTGCTCACAAGAAAACAGTGTCAAGGAACTAACTTTTTCATATCTTTGTTAATTTTACTATTCTTTTATTGCTGAGACCTTTAAAAAAACCCTATTTGTGTGGTTCTCATTTGATCTTCATGAGTTGCCCTCTCATCTGCTCTTCTTTCCCTTCTATTTCCTTCTAAATCTCTACTGAACACTGTGATTGGTTGCATTAGTCTGCTTTTTCTGTTGGCCTTCCCATGAAAAACATTTTCCTACCATTTGGTTGTCTATTAGCCTATGTGCCTGAAAACACTAGCAACATGATTAACCAGCTACCAGTCTTTTTCTCCTGCTCCCTTTATTAAATCCTTTAGAAGACTACTTTCTGCTGCCCTGGTGACTCCTCTGTGGCTTGATACTGGTAGCCCTACTTGTTTTTCCTGGGGCAATTAATTTTCTTGCTTTCTACATAGAGTTACTAACAAATCTATCAAACTCCTACATCTGAACTTAGTGATGGCAAGCTACACTACATTAACTTGTTTCAAAAAGAGACATGTTAAAAAGAAACAGAACCTTTCCCTCATTTTACTTGAATGGAAGCAGCTATTCTTTTAAGTCTACAAGTGTCTGTAAATCAGAGGCATGCCTAATAAAACAGTGCAATCTCTTTGATGTAGTAATGCTTAAATTTACCCCCAATTTTTGCAGGGTTTGGATATAAAGATACAACCTGGGGATGAAAAATGATGATGGCAAATTCATTAAAGATTAATTGCTTACAAATATCAGCACATTTAGGGAGCAGGCAGATTACCAGCACATTATGTGAATATGAAAACAACTCCATTTTAGGTAGGAAGATTATTGTAGGTGACATTCTTTTCATAATTCAAGTCAAAGTAGCAGGGAATTTAACATAATTTACCGTAATATCAGGACACCAGCATGAAGAAATCGTTAAGTACAAATATTTCTCTGAGGTATTAATTAGGGAGGCTTTGGCTTTTGCCCATAAACATCTTTATATTCTTTTTCTAAGAAAGGTCATTTCATAAAAAGCTGAATGTTTGCAATTCTAGGTGTAGAAACCTGCAGCTAGCTAAATGAAAAAAAAAAAGAGAGAGAGAAGGAAAATGGTATTTTTCATCAGCTCTTATATGATGCTTCTTCAATAAACAGCATGTGGGAGAAATAAATGCAATTCTCCCCTGCCTCCTAATAGTTATTTGTGAGGCCAAAAAATATGATCTCTGACAACCACAGCAGACTTTTGCTCCTTATAAGCATTCACTGTTCTCCAGCAGAAATTTAGAAGCTGTATTTCCTTCCTTCCCCTCAGCAGCCACTGGAGCTGGCTAGGCAGGGGTCGGTGTTTGTGCAATGAACCCAAAAAGTACTGGGCAGTCTCTCCTCCAGGGCCTTGCAAAAGACCTCCTGCAGTTCCTTTGCACCAGTGCCTTAATAACTCAGAGCTGTGCTGCATGGCTTTGTTCCCAGCCATTCTCTTTTTATTCCTTTTAAAAAGGAGTGCTGGAAGGAAACTGGGCAAAATGTAGATTCACACCACTGCAACAGGCATAATACTTGTTACTGTGACTCTGACCCCATCAAAATAACTCTCACACTCATGTTCCTGTGTACTCCAGCTGAAGAAAAAGCCCATCTGGCTCACTTCCCACTCAGCCATCCAGCCTCTGCATCACTGAAAGTAATTTTTCAGCAGACTGAATCACCCTTACGTTTGTAGCCTTGAACAGAATCTTCTGCCCTGTTGTATTTGTGATTGCATATAAGGATCTGAGCAGTTCTGGACTCAAGTAACACAGTACTAGGAGGTAATCCCCTGCATTCCTCTGGCTCTGAGGAACAGAGTTTTGCAAAAATATGACACATCTGTCTGCTGATCTATTCCAGCCTTCCTGGACTCCTCCTGGGGTTGATTTGTGTCATGGTGACCAAGTTACCATCCAGCCATCTGTCTAAACGTAGTTGCACTGCTCACTGCACATGAAGCCATTATGGGTCTGAAAATGACTCCTTTAGAGGTATGAAAGAAAAGCTACTCTGGTTTAAGGGATGCCAGTCAAAATATACTGAGACGATTTATATAACGTATAAATAAAACCCACTTGCCATATGGGCTGTGTGTTTGCTCCATTCACAAGAGAGAATCTCACCCCCGATGCATAATCTTTGGTGTATTTTTACACTATGTAACAAGAGAACGTGGACAACCTTTGACTGAGTTGCCTGCAAAGTGCAGCACCTCTTTATCTTACTCATCCAAAAGTGTAACAGCAGGTATCATACTAACTACCCGCACAACATGTAAGTCCAGCTCTGTATCCAATGCACTGTGTTCACAACTGGAGCATTATGTTAGCTCTAGAGAAATAATGCAGTTTAATGATTCAATTGTGCCTTTGTCTTTAATGAAATATAGAAACATGCTTTTATACACACACACATAACTTTCCCACCTACATATGCATTGTCTGGAAAAGAACTGGTAATGAGTAAAACCAGAAAAATAGATTCAGAAAGTCAGTTTCTACTTCAGAATATTCTTTCCGCTTCTTTTCTTGCTAATTATTGCCACAATTTGTTTCTAATAACAGTGGTGTCCTGACATGGCATCTCACACACTTTCAAGTAGTAAAATTTGACTTGAAA
This sequence comes from Upupa epops, assembly GCA_013397515.1. Lineage (NCBI taxonomy): Eukaryota > Metazoa > Chordata > Aves > Bucerotiformes > Upupidae > Upupa > Upupa epops. The sequence continues at coordinate 106,848 of VZRI01009656.1, forward strand.
CTTTTAGTTTCTTTCATATTTGTCTTTGTCATTCACTGCTTGGAGGAGGCCTAGCTGATCTGAGTGCATATGGTATCAGACAGCGCCTGTTTGCTACTCCTCGTTTTTTGTTCCTCTATCACAATGTAATAAATTCCATCCTGCTCAGTGCTATGAACCAGGAACTTAATTTGATAGGAAATGTGTCAAATTGGTGGATAAATGCATTGTGACCAGTTACAGCCGGAATCTGGGTTGCTGCTGTTATCGAGATCTGTAAGTTATAAATATTTTATTATGTCTTGGCTGTATAGAAAGCACCATTACTGCATGTAGACCAAGCAGGATTTTCTTTCTGTATCTGTATATATGTGTGTGTGTGTTTGGGCAGTAGTCTGTATCCTTCCTCTTTCATCAAACAGCGTGGCATAATGAGGTTCCTGGAACAGAGACAGGGTCTGGTTTTGAATGTGTAAGCAACAGTAATTGCCAAGATTACCTTTTTATTATCCTTATTATCTTAGTCACATGCACAGTTTTTACCAGGCAGGCTTTGTCTGTGAGGGAATAGATATGATCAGGCAGCTGAGAACTATGAGAGATGGTACAAGATCAAGCTTGCTGCTTGTAAAAGTAAAAAATGAACCCCTGCTCATGAAACAGATCAGCCATGAGTCTGGTGTTTGTTTTTGAAAACTGAATTAGAAACATTTTTCAAACAGTTCATTTCTACATAAAGGCTAAACTTGTAAAGGTCAGCAGAATGCTGAATTGTTTCCTAATGAAACTTCAGTTGCTGAAGGATGATTTTCCAGTGCAACTAGATTTTGGAAGGAAATTGCAAGTTTACTTATACGAATTATTTTTCTGCTTATACATCTGCCAGGAGGATACATTTTGCACATCAGTGTTGTTTTGGAGATATTAGCTGCAAGACAGAAAGTCTGGATGTGTATTACTGCTCAGTAATGACTGAATATCCATTCCTCTCTTGTTGTTTACTACCAGAAAAAAACCCAAAACACTCACAACTAAGAGTAACGACAAGAACCAATTACGCTTTGTGCTTGAAAGGGCTTTGAAATTTCACAATTTTGTTTAATTCTGGTTTGGATGAAAATCAGGTATTTTGTCAGTGTCTGCAAAAGGCCAGTGCAGCACTGAAGCTCTGGCTGTTCTGCACCTCACAGGACAGGACACAGCTGTGGAGCTGGGCAGCTGACTGCCAAGGAGCTGCAAACTCCATGCTGGTGCCACATCAGCACACCAGGAAAGCAGCAAAGCAACCAAGGGCTGAAGCTGGCTTCTTGGCAGCTTGTCAGACATGCCACAGAAGATGAGGGTATTGGGAGGCAGCTCTGAGCTTTTGCTTCCTCATCAGCTCACTGGGCTGGCAACAGAGGTGCTTGGCAGATAAACTGAGAGCCTGATACAACTTCCAAAACCTGTCCATTTTTTATTAGCCTTTGGTTAGAACCAAATTGCCCCTGGCAAAGGCTTTGATCTTCACAAATCAGTATTCTCCAGTCAAAGCACTTCTGACTAGCTTTAGCTAAGTCTTCAAATCACAAATTCCACAAGAGCTGGATGACTGTCTCCATCAGATGTCTTTGCAAATCCACTCTTCTGAGAGCATCACATTCTTGGGATGCAGGCCTGATGCCATGGGCTTTAATGTGTTCAGGATTAGAGCTCAATGGATTTCACACTAAGAACAACCAAGAGATAAACAACTGCATTCTTCAAGACTCTCTTGAAATAGTCTGTTTCTTAAGAAAACATTAAATTAACATGAATTCATCATATTGCATTTTTGTCTTCATTTTATCCTTCTCGAAGAATGAAAAATTACTAATGATCTATGCTCTTTAGGAGTGGGGAAAAAGCATGAATAAGCAATGCTATAAATGCCAGCAGCAATCATATTTTAATTGCCCATAGACAGGTATTTCTGCTTATTTTTCCCTCACTGATACTGCTAGCAGAAAATGTGAATTCACTACTGAATTTGATATAATTTTACACAGTTACAATTAAGATTCAATATTTTACTTGCCTGAGGACTATGATACTTGTATTTAGTTGACAGTCAATAAGCATTTTGTTTTGAAATCAGAACAATTCAGTTGAGATTCATCAGTGTTGAGCTATGGGCCTGAATTTTACTACAAGGCTGTGTCTTTGCATAGAACTCTTCAGTTTTATGTGTTTTGGAAAATAAAAGGTAAATCAGAATTTAATAAATCATAAATTATAGACCTCTATGTTTGCTTATAATTAATACCTTTCATTAACACTTCTAGCTTAGGTGCTCTCAAAGAACCCAAAAAATACCTTGAATCCAAGATACATCTGACCTGTTCTTGGGAGGATGACTAGCCTTCAGAAGAAACCACTACTAGTATATCTTTTCCCTTAACCTTTCCAAATGCTGTAGTTATGGCAAGACACACGGATCAGCGCTGTCTGTACAGCCACTACATCTGGCAAGGTAACAAGAGACTTCAGCATACAGAGCCTTCAACCCTTGCTGTCATGTAAAATCCATTACACTGTCAAAAAGAGAGATTTTCCATGAACCAGGCACATACACAATCATCAGCTACAATACCTCAAACACAGCTTTTACAAATTTAAATATGTTTAGTACTACACAGATAGTAGGAGTGGGTGGTGTCTGGTTCACATAGAACTGCTGGTAATGTGTGATAATTGCCAGAACTTCAGAAGTTTAGTAAATGTCTCTTGATTCTGTTTTTGGAAACAACCACAATAACATGCAAAAATAATAAAATGATTTTGATTATTAACAGTTACTCTTACTTACAGCTATGTACATCTTACATCATTTTGTGCTGTTGATATTGGCTGTTCCTGCTTAATAACATTTACCTATAAAAAAGTATGAACTAAAGCTATTCAGAGGAGGTACATGAAAATTTTATAACGTGTTTGTGCCTTATGCAAATCTTGTCTATTTCCTCACATAAACAGTTTAGGCAGTTGAATGTTGAACTGAAGATGGCTGAATCCTGGTCTGCATCAGAAACAGGAGGACTAAAGAAGCAATGGTCCCCCTGTACTTGATACTGGTGAGGCCTCACCTTGAACATTGCATTGAGGCCTTGAGTAACAAAGTCTTGTTAAGAGATGTACCTGCCTGTGGCAGGAAGGTGGAGAAAATGATCTCTAAGGTCACTCCCAACCTGAGCCAGTCTAAGATTTTATGATTGTGTTTCAGTTTTGGGCACCTCAATACAAGAAAGACACTGAGGTGCTGGACCATGTCCAAAGAATAACAAGGGTAGTGAGGGGCCCAGAGGACACGTCTTACAGGAAGTTACTGAAGGAACTGGGGTTGTTTGGTCTGGAGAAAAGGAGGCTGAGAGGAGACCTTATCACCCTTTACAACTACCTGAAAGGAGGTTGCAGAGAGGTAGGGGTCAGTCTTTCTCCCAAGTCACTAGCGATAGAACAAGAGGAATGAGCCTCAAACTGTGCCAGGGGAAGTTCAGATTGAACATTAGGAAAAATTTCTCCATTGAAAGAACAGTCAAGTATATTCCAGGGAAGAGGTGAAGTCACTCCAGGAGGTGTTCAAAAAGTTGTGATAGTTGTAAGTATGGTTTAGTGGGCATGGTAGGATTTAGCTGATTAGACTTGAGGATCTTGGAGGTTTCTTCCAACCTTAATGATTCCATGATTCTATGACCCTGTACTTAGCTATAGCAAACAGAGGTTGTTTGAAATGCACAATAGGAAGTCTACGTATCAATAAGGACAAGGACTAATTTCTGAGGAAACCTTTCTAGGAAGTGACAGCAGCTAACATTCTAAACCAAACAGATAATCATATACATCTAGACAGACCATCTACAGCAACAAAATTGTCTTTCACTTTAATAACCTCTATTGTAATAAAGGTCAGGTTCTTTCACCAGTATCTAGTCAGGCAGACTGATGCAGTTATAATAAATTATTGAAATATGCTTTGTGCCTCTATTATATTGTGAAAAGGAAAATCTAAACAAAGGGTGCTCATCCACAAATGAGGAAAAAACCTACAACACATAACAGAAAATACTTATATTCTCACTTAATTTCAGAGGCAGAAAAGGCCTATTATAATTTTCAATCCTGCCAAGGCCAAAGATTCATAATTGGCAGTCCAGCACATATTTATCTGCCTTCTGGATTTGTCTCCAATCTGAAGAGTAAAAGATCTTGCCATTTGTTTCAATAAATGCAGTAACTGTTGACACACAGAGAAGACATTCTTTTGGTATTCATGGGACAAAAATCTGAGTTGTACAGCTTTTTTCACGTTACCCAGATCGCCGGAAAACCACCTAATGTTGCTACAGCTTGGAAACGCACAGTTTTTTCCATTGCAAGTATTTCAATAATAGCCTAATAACAGTTTGAAGAGAAGCTGGACATACTTCTAGGATTCATATTCTACATGGCTGTTTCATCACTTATATCCATTAAATATGTACAGTGCATCAGTACATAATGATTTTTCTCTACAATTTTCTGCAAGACTTAGGATCAGTGAGCATTTAGTAATCCCAACATAAGTCAGATGGAGTATTTGGATAAAAATTGTTCCAATGCTGTATCCTACTTCTGTGTATATAATGTTCTCTAATTTTTATATTCAGTTTCTCACTCTATGTAGCAAGCAAAACTGGTATTTAACAAAATTTTTTAAAAGTCTGCTTCCAAGCAATACTCCAGGTGCGGTCTAACCAGTGCTGAACATAGGGGGAGGATAACCTCCCTCTCCCTGCTGGCCACACCATTCTTGATGCAGGCCAGGATGCCATTAGCCCTCTTGGCCACCTGAGCACATTGCTGACTCATGCTAAGTTTGCTGTCCACTAGTACCCACAAGTCTTTTTCTACCCGAGTACTCTCTAAGATCTCCATTCCCAGCCAACAGTTCTGCCTGGGGTTGTTATAACCAGAATGAAGAATCCAACACTTGTTAAAACTCATCCTATTAGAGTCTGCCCATCTCTCCAGTCTGGCCAAGTCCCACTGCAGGGCCCTCCTACCCTCCAACAAATCAACACAGGCTCCAAGTTTAGTGTCATCTGCAAATTTGCTCATGATGGATTCCAACCCATCATCAATATCATCAATGAAGATGTTGAACAGGACTGGACCTAACACCAACCCTTGCGGGACACCACTACTAACCCGTCACCAAGTAGATGTGACACCGTTTACCGCCACTCTCTGGGCTCATCCATCCAACCAGTTCCTGACCCAGCATAGAATATTCCTGTCAAAGCCCTCGCTGCCATCTTCTCCAGGAATAAATCATGGGAGATGGTGTTGAATGCTTTACTGAAATCCAGGTACACTACATCCACAGCCTTCCTGTCATTGACCAGTTGAGTTACTTGATCATAAAAGGAGATCAGGTTAGTCAGGCAAGACCTACCCTGCACATGGCAGTTTTTTAATAGGTCATGGAAATATTACACAGACAATAAGAATATGGTAAAATAGCTAAGAAACAGAAGAGACGATGAAATTATTCCTATGTGATTTATCTGTAATTACACTGGAAAGGAACTATTAACCACATTATTTCTGACTGTAAATATACAATACAGAAATACTTTTCCTGAAGCAGCATTGATTAAAGTTGGAGGTAAAATATTGATATAAAATAAATAAAATAATGAAGACAAAGGAAAACACATTTACAGCACATTGAGTTTCACTGGGAAGTTTGAGTAATGACCCATTATTGTAAACAGAGATTATTTACAGTAACACACTGTGAGAAGCAATAGTCCTGACAGGATTAATACAAGTACATAGCCTTTGGTCACAGAGGAAGTTCACAGGCATTCAAATAGCACAGCTTCCAACAGGCTCCCCTCAGGGAAGGGACTGTGCCTTTTTCTGCCTGTCAAAATCTTAAAATATTAGGAAAAAAAGCCACCAAAAAGATTGAACGGGAAAGTTTTAATAATAGTCTCTGTAACACTGAGGCTTCATTGCTCCAGTCAGCTGGGCAGGCAGTTTAATGCTCACAAGGAAATTGTTCAAGGCAGGTAACATTCCTGGGGATGAAAACTTGACTCCTGTGGATACTGCTCTGCCTAGAATTTCAGTCCTTCCAGGGACTATCACAAAAGAAAGTCCACAGAAAACTGGAATCCTCAGCATCTGTGACTGGATTTGACGCAGAGAAGGTTGATGCTTTGGCTTCTACAAACTTTAGAGCAAGATGCAATTGAAGGAAGTGTAGGAAGTGTTGCCAGAACAGTTTTGCTACCACCAAGAAAAGGACAGCATATAAATCATATGTTTGTGTGCCTGGCAGGAGTCCACAAAGCCTTGTTCTTGGAAGACATTCTGAGAAAGCTAAAGAGGCATTCCACAATTCATTAAAAATAATATATGCAAAGAAATTTGTTATTACAAGAAATGTACGAGAATAGAAACACCAATTTTAGTTTTCCTTTTGTGTCTGTACTATATTTTTTGAGATAAGATCCACACTGTGAAAGACCAGTGAGTGATAACAGTCCAGTTGATAAGGAGTTAGAAATTTAAAAAGCCACTATATTATAAAGAAACATAAACTGGGTCCCCTATTCAGCCTGTCTTCTGACACATTTTACTTTAGGCAGGTAACATTGGGCAGGCACCCAAAATCCACCCGGCTGTTATTCTTAAGCCAAGACACTCTGAGGTTCAAAATATGTAAATGGTGGGTGTCAGGAGGAAGCAGCCAGGCTCTTCTCAGTATCATCCAATGATAGGACAAGGGGAAATGGGTGTAAGCTGAAACATAGGAAGTTCCACATAAGTATGAGAAAAATCTTCACGTTGAGGGTGACAGAGCACTGGAATGGGCTACCCAGGGAGGTTGCAACTTGGTCTAGGTGATCTTCTCTGGCAGGGAGATTGGACTAGATGATCTTTCAAGCTCCCTTCCAAACCCTAACATTCTGTGATTCTGTGATTAGCATCATTGTTGAAGTGTACCAGCTCCCCGTTGATCTTTTTGCATTAATTATTCTAGGTTCTTGAAAAAGCTTTCATTTGATGTAGTGGCACTGTAACAAATTCCCTAAACACAACATCCTGTATTTCTATCTGAGTATCAATCTATGAAGAGGCAAAAGGCCCAGTTTGAAAGGATTCTCCCAATCAGTATGTCCATTCCAATTACCCTGCTAAAAGGTTAAAGACTCTGAGACAACAGGTTTATATTTGGATGGTAACTAAATAAAAATGTAAAATCCTGAAATCAGAAATGTCAGTCATTAGTAGATTGCCTCATTTAGGAAAGAAAACACTGCACGGAGATATCAATGACAGCAGTCACATACCAGGCTCAACAAACTGTTTCTACCTATGGATTCATTAAAGACAGAGCCAGAGAACCATCAACACACCACTTCCAAGGTATCAGTACAAACATAACCCATTTTTGTTTCCCACAGACTGAAAATAAATTTTAACAGCTCAATTTTATTCAGTGGCTATTGTGAAAAAGATTTTTTATCTCAGTCGCTTCCCAGTGACCCCATTATAAAACACAGTTGTGAATAAGAAACTAATAAGAAGCTGGTCTCATCAGAAAGGTCAAAACAGATGAAGAGGGTGAGACATTCTCAGTGAGCATAAGGCTTCTGCATGAAGTTAGGGTGCACTGGTCATGAGCAGTGCAAATCAACAAACCAACAAGTGCACTTGTGAAGATATAAAAGGTACTGTGCTAGTAGTTCCCCAGCCCCACATTTGTAAATTAAGCTGTCATGAGGTATCACTGCAGAAGATTTGCTGAATTACTGTAATTCAGTTTCTAAATATTTGCCTAACTGTTAAAGTAGGTGTTCATAAAATATGTTCAGATAGGGCTTTGGGCTATTCTTGGGAAGTCTCAGTTTCACTGGGAAAAAAAACATACAGGCTAGCCTGAGCACTGATCAGAAGTTTATCCTGAATAAGAAAGTTCAAAATACCAGATCTATATTTTCATGTTTCTCTCCACTCACAGATTATACTATATACCTATTTGTAATGAGTGATAGAGAAGAATTAATAGAATAGCAAAGAGAGACTATAAAAGGATTAATCTAGGAGCTGACAGACTTCCTGAATGAATTATTATTATTTCTAAATTTCAAATAAAAGAAATTAAGCTATCCAAGTAATTTACAGAGACTAATTTCTTTGCTGTAGTCTCACACTGTGGGGAATTACAATTGCAAGAACTGGACACCTTTTATTTTAAATTTACCTTGCACCATTTAGAAGGCAATAATAATAATCTTCCTCTCTTCTTTGTGTGGTTATGCCACAGAAGGATGGAACTTGCCTCTAACTCTGCCTTTCCAAACCAGAAAAATTTAATGTAAAAACAGAGGAGGCGAGAAAGTGGACGGGAAATAGGTATGGTGTGACCATTCTGGACACAACTACATCAGTGGAAATACTCCCATTCTTGCAATTTCAGACAGTTGGCACTGTCGTTCTTCAGAACCAAAAGGTAGAAGTATACATATCTCTTAACTTCTCAGAGGAGGGAGAGCAACCTTTGTGGTGTGTAGGGATGAATATATTTTCCTCCTGCTGTCCCCTTAAATGCAGCCATGAAGAGAAACAACATAAAATGTTTGGGATGGAACAAAGGACCCAAAAGGCCATACCCAGCCACCTTTCCAGCATGAAGGAAACAAAGGCCCATCTACATATGCCTTCACTGTTGACGAGTGCTGGGTTGGGATGAAATGATGCTTGTAATCTGTCCTGCTGACAATATTCTATATTGCCTTCTTGGCTGCTGCTACATTTCTGAATAGGCTGCAGTTACCTCCAGCTCTGCTGGCCCCTCAGAAGCCTGGCAGCCTGTCCCAGTGGCAGCACCAGCACTGTTCTAGAGTCAGGGTACCTCTGTCTGGGTCGGGATGCCTGCAGTGCCTGGCAGAGACCTCACATAGCACTAACAATGCATCTGAACACTGAGATAGAAAAGAGGATGAGGATGGTTCTGCAGCCTCCAGACATAAAGTGAAGACCAAAGAGTTAGGTTGGAGGTATTTTCATCATTCCATATCCTATTCCTGCCTCTCTGACACAGCACAGGCACCTGCAGGGCAGCACAGACAGCTATGAACTTGAAGGAAAGACATGGAGATGCCAGACCGTCAAGCTGTCATTCCCTGCACAGATTACAGGGAGGAGAAAGACATAGAAAAACGTCTAACTTAGGATAATGTAGAACTGAAATAAGCAACAAAACAAAAAGATTCTCAAAGAAAAGTGGCTACACAATGTAATTGTCTGTCAGGAGGAACTGCAGGTCTCAGATTTACCTCTGCCTTGGTAGGATGAAAATGGACAGTATATAAGCCATTAGCACATGCTGTCAGACACTGATCTGACAAAATGGTCTCAGCTGTAGGACTTGCAGCTCTGGTAACAACAGTGGTATTGCACATACATGCTGAAAAAGAGAACTTTAGCACACCTACAGATCATGGCACAATTCACGCAAGCTCAGCTTTACGTAACTAATCCATCTTATTTCCACCACTGGACAAGTGGAAGCTTTTTCTGGCTTCTTCTTCATGTCATCTGTGTATCTTTAAGAGTATTCTTGACTAAGCAATTTGATCATGATAATGTAGCCCAATATGCCTTATTCTCAGTACATGCCCAGCCTACTGAATCAAATAAAAAGACTAGCAGTAAGTCTAGTAAACACTCAGTATTTACCACTAGTATCTAATGAAGTCTCTAGTAAATACCTGGGTGGGAATTCCAAGGAAAAAGAATGGACAGATATTCTCCCCATTTCTCAGGGCAAGTAGGGAAGGTAATTTTTTTAAATACATTTTTACATTTTCTCTTTTTAATAGCAGGGTTATTTCACTTCTTGCTAAAATGTCAGCAGTAGCTACATTAGGAAACATTTAGGAACAACAAGAAAGTTAAGGACATGTCTTTGCCAAGTATGTAGCAAGAGTTATAACTTAAACCTATCTGCTACACACTGCTAACAGTGCCAGGGCTAAAAGGACCAATGAGATTTACAGGCTTACAATGCATTCCTCTCCTCAAATCATAGTAGGGGGTTCAGTGCATTTCTATTCTGGTGAGGTTGTGAGGCTATGTAAACAGGACATAAACCTTTTAGTCAGACTACCTATCTGCAAGGTACCATGAAAACCCCTTTCCTAGGTTGCATGCTTAGAAATTAGTTTCTTTAAAGAAAATCAGTTGGACACTTCCCAGCTTTGTATTTACTCTTGTAAGATGTACTTGGTCTCCTTTGCTTGCATTATTATATTTTAAGTTTCACTTCACAGTCTGAAAGCAAATGAGACATGCTAAAAAGAAAGAAGCAATGAATATGCTATTGCTTTTTCCAAAGACAACATTTTGTTTTTCAAAGGAGCTGGTTTTTATTCCTTGAAACTCTTGTGTATGTGTTTGGATAAAATAATATTAACTAAGTAGAAAATAGTTTTAATCTAGCAATAACAATGCAGAACACGTCATAACTAACAAGTGAAATGTTAAGATATTATTCTATATAAAGAACCACTATAAATTACTGTGGCTCATATAAATCCCTGCTTATATAACCCTCATTTTCAATTAACAGAGAACCATATACAGGATTCCAAAATATCTTGGTTTTGTTTTCTTTTTACAACTAACATCTGAAGATTGAAATAATTTAAATCCTTTCTGAAGATAATGCTTCAGTATTCACTAAAAAAAACCAGTTTCAAGTAATTCACCAAAATTGGCATGAGAAAAGGAAGGGGTCAGTCACACCTGAGGACAAGAGGGCAAGTTTCAAGAGCACTTTGAACTTCAAGAATTCACACAATGGACAAAGTTCTATAAAGGTGTTGAAAACAATGATTCTCTGTTGAGCCTTAGAACATAACTAAAATGATTAAGTCATAATTTAATTCATCAATTAAGAGACCAGCTAAAGGAAAATAACATGGAATGGAAATCAGCAGTTAATTAATCCTATTTCTTAGAGCACCTAGCCAAAACATGGTCATAAATAACAACTAAAAAAGATTTGTCAACAACAATTGGAGCTAAACTTGAGCAATTTCCTTCCATGACAATGTGACAGGCTCTTTGAATGAGGGAAAGGTTGTAGTATAATAAATCTTCTAACAAAGCTGTTCCTAGCAGGTGCAAAGTGGTCTAAAAACTGCATGCAGAGAATAGTCCCCAATTATTCAATTTTTTTAAAATGGAAGGTTATACTGAACAGAGTTCTGCAAGGATGTATTCTGTTCCCAGTACTGTGCAATATTTTCATGAATGAGGACAATAGGATAGACAATCTGCACATTTATTAAATTTGTGGAAAATGTCAAGCTGGAAATGGTTTAAGAGGCCTGGAAGGACAATTAGAATCCATAAGATTCTATAAAGCTGAAAAATTGCTGTGAAAATCTCTATTAAATAAGATGCAAAGTTTCATGTATAATCAACACCTAAATGAACACAGGATAGGAAAGATGAAGAGCAGTCTGACATAAAAGATTCAGGGGATTGAAGACAGAAATGGACCAACACCACTCTGCTGATGTCAGCAAAGAAAAGGTATGCTAGGGTGCATAAATAAGAGACATTTGAGAAGATGTGGAATGACAGACCTGAAGAAAGAAGTGTTCAGAAAGGATGAATTTCTGAGACTTCTCATAGTTCTATATGAGATAATTCAAAGTGTTCCTGTTCTGTAGTGCAGAGACTTCAAAAGACATAAAAAGCTGCCGCACAAGTGGTAGTTATCTGCTCTCCATATCCTTGGAGAATAGGAGAACTAATGAACTTACACTGCTTTAAAGAAAATGTAAAACAAATAGGACAAATTTTCAAGTACCACCAGAATAGCATTAGAACTAGCCCAGATTGTGTGGGTGTGGAGCCCCTTTCTGGAAGCTTTTTAAAAACATGACTAACAATGTTCAAAAGCATAGGTAATCCTTCCTGAGAGGAGTATGGAATAAGTTGACCAGTTGAAAAGCAAGCCATTCGTATTTTTTGTGGTTCTGTAGAAATTCCACTCTATAATCTGTTATTTTTGTTCATTACCATTCTAAAAGATAACAGCTTATGACTGTTTCCCTGAGAACAGAGCTCTAATTTTTGACCAGCCTTCTGAGTTCTTGCTATGAGATTTTGTTTACTTAACATGGACTGACAGAACACCAACACTTGCACATGCGGATCAAGAAAGAAGAAATCCATAACTGAATATTACAGCTTCATTGTAGCACATAGATATATTTTCCATAAATGTATTTTCTATATTTCTAGAGATACTTGTGTTCTGGTTGAGATTATTTAGTGCCAGTTTGGATTTCTCAGTGTTGCCAAAACGCAAGAGAAAACCAGGGACAATGTTATAGTAAAGAAAAAAAACCAAGTTTTATTAGCAGAGAGTAAAGAAAGGATTAAAAGACAAACTGCAGCTGCCTGTCCAGTGGCTTCAGGGCTTTTCCCCCATTCTCTCCCTTGACATGGAAACCAGTCACACTGCTAGCACCATGAAAATGCCACGAAGATACTGATCTTCCAAAAGAGATACAAAGGGGAGAGAGAAAATTATCTTTCACTAGGTCTGCATAGCAGAAAAAGCATTTTCCACAGCAGCCACTCCTTCAGCAATTCCAGAGCCCAAGAAAAGGAATATCTTATGCATTCCAAGAATTCTTCAGGGTAAATATAGGACTATAGGAAGGGATATCCATCTGTCACATGCAGAAAGAGTCAGAGATCATTCCACAGTGCTCCACCCCTATATCATAGAATCGCAGAATGACTAGGGTTGGAAGCGACCTTAAACATCATCTGGTTCCAACCCCCACTGCCATGGGCAGGGACGCTTCTCACTAGACCAGGTTGCTCTAGGCTCCATCCAACTGGCACTGAGCATTTCCAGGGAGGAGATGTCCACAACTTTCTTGGGCAACCTGTTCCAGTGCCTTACCACCCTCACTGTAAAGAACTTCCTCCTAATATGTAATTTAAATCTACCCTCTTCTAGCTTAAAGCCATTTCCCCACTCTTTTATAATTGCTAGTTCAGGTAGATCAGACAGAATATGCCACTGGGAAATACTCAGGTGAGATAAACATTTAAGTAAAATATTTCTCAAGCCCCATATTAGCTGGATGATTAGCTAGTGAAATTATGCTGGACATGTGCTGACTGAAGGGGAACAATGCTGAGCAGCTTCCTTCCAATTTTAGCTCTATCACTGCATAGATTGTAACTCTTCACTTGCCTTCACCCATGAACAATGTAAAAATCCTGCAGGCAATTTGTTATCCACAAGCTATGGGCAGAGGACCACCAAGATACTGCTTAGACACAATGGTAAATAACAAAGACATGAAGTTGGTAATGTTTGCTTTTATAATTTTCATACTGTCCTATGTTTTCCTTCCAAACGTTGGTTGGAACAGCTAACAGACAAACTAGTGGAATGCCTGAAGTATGGGAATTTTTAATGTATTCAAGCTGAATAAAAATGTACACTTACTGGTCATCAGTAACCATTTTGGTGAGAAAAAAAACAGCAAGTAAGGCAAGAAATATTTAGAAATACTGTAAGTACTATACATAGATATATAACTACAGGCACATTCCCATTAATTACAAATACATTAATTGTCAGAACAAAAGTCATTTCACTGAAAGACAGACAAAACAAAGAACGTGAACCAGCTGATACATCTTAGCAGACTCTTATTATTGCTGTGAAAAGGTATAGAAGTGTTTGATTTATAAAACAATCAATACCTCATGGGAAAGTGTAACGAACAGTCTTCTGGGCAATACAAAAAATCCGTTGTGTATGTAAAATTTGCTGAATTTATCTTTTCTTAATTTGCATTGCTAAGGATATTTGCAATGCTCAAAGTGTGTATAACTGGTTGGTTTAATTAATTTCTCAACTCTGCTACTTGAGGCAAAAGAAGATGAAGAACCAGAAACGTGGGTGGGAGTGAGAACACAGAACTGCTCCCTCCCTTCCCACTACTCAGGCACTGAAAATTGATATGGAAGGGGTCTAGGATATCTCAAGAGTTCATCTGCTTATTGCCTTCTTAAAGGTTATAATCCTCTGATTGTGAAGCCACAACAGGCTCGTCTAGAGAAGATTACAATGTCACAAATCCTATGAGAAGATTATAAGTCTGTCAGGTTGTGAGTAATTATGAAGGAAAAGCAAACCTTTCAGAGGACACAAAAATAACCTTCATAAAAGGAGATATGATGTCACATAATACAAGTCTATATGGAAAGCCAACCTCAGACTGAAGAAAATATTACAAGAATGTGAGTGCAATGGTACAGCACTAAGTTGGGAAAGGAAACAAGAGGCCCAAACCTCAAACATGATGAATGCCCCTATTCCTAAATCACTGTGACCACAGGGACTTCAGCACCTAACAACATCAGAGACTTCAGATACAAGACTGTGGGAAGCTTCAGTCACCAGCTCTTGTGTTAGCTGATACACAAAGATGCACAAAGATGCAGTTGTCTCTTTCCCCACTTGTAACCTGTCACACAGAATTCAGAAGGATTCACAGATAGAGATTCTTATATATTCAAGTAATTCCCAGAGATTTAAACATAAAGTGGTGGCAGCACATTCAGTAAGAAAAAGGCCCTTTTACAGGAATATTGTGTGCACTTCCCTGAATGGACTCAGACACAGAGTCTCACATCTCTTTGGACACCTTACTACCAATTTCCCTTCTTTTGAGTTTCATACTTCCCTTAAAGCCATTATTCTGATAAATGCAATCTCTGACTTTCACACAGGTAAGTGCCTGAAGGATGTACATAGAAAATTAGAAGGGTGATGAGGAGAGGATTTTATATGTAAAGCGTTCATCTGATTATCAACTTCATTGATATCAACTTCAGATACAAGTTTTGAGAATGTAGCACCTGTTTTTATGAGTCTGTAGAAGCCAATGCAGCACCGAATTCTACTGTTCTGGAGGAAAACTTGGGAATTTAGACATTTAAAAGCAGGCATGGGACACTGTCTGAGCAACAAAAGCACTGTGATTCCAATGTTCACTGCATTTAACCTCTTTTTCCAGAGGAAATGTCAGTTCCTCTGAAATCATGCACCAACGATTTTGTGACCTGGCTCCTTGACCTCTTTTCCCCATGTCTAGATAAATGATATTGTCTATGAACATCAGCTCCTGAATGTCCCTACCATAATTCTTTCTCGTATCAACTGCATTCACATTAATCTTCATGAGTATCTCAAACTAGAGGCTATGAGCTATTGTGACATCCTACCTCTTGCCAAATTTCAACTTGAACCAACATGAATTTGTTGTCAGCAGTGCAAACACACCACATAGATTCATAAATGCTTGCAGCAGGGGTTATGCTTCACTTGCCTATGCTCCACGCTGTCAGCACAGCCCACAACAACATTGTGTCATAAGTAGTCTAATACCTTTTTGAATCTGGCAGTGAAATTTAGGATGTTCTTGTGTCTATCATGTTTCTATTTTGGGGAACAAAGATTCTCAGAAATCCACTGAGGATATCCATATGTGGAAGATCATGCAACCCTACCAAGGAAGACAGCAATAGACCAAGAGGTTAATCACGTAGGAAGTGAATAGAAAACACAGAGCACTAAATGTCGATATGCTGAGAGACACTCATAGTCAGTGGCACCATGGAGAGTCAGGAGTACAGTGTGTAGCATGGGACTAACTCCTACAATTGCTTGATAGGACAGGGAAAGGCACAAGACAGGATGTTTGACGACAGGCATTTACACTGTAGACTGTCACTTCCATTAAACAGAAACATTTTTTTGCTCGATGAAATGCCATCCCACTCTTCTCAGATGCTTTTTGTGATGATGATTAGATGGGTAGGTTGCCTGTGTTACAAGAATGCTTTTGTGATACAGAACAGAAACAGAGAAATAACTGGCTAGCACAAACTGCCATGAAAAATATTACTGTCTCAGAGCTATGACATTTAGGAGAAAATTCAACTACTCACATGATTTGTACATCACTGGTGAGCTGAATATATTTTATGTATATGTAGAGAACAAGATCATGCAGATTTGTAACACAATGCAAACCAAAGTGTTTAAGAACGTTGCTGTTTTGGGGCATAACCTGTGTTGCTTTTACTGGGCATAAGCTCTAGTGTGAAGGATAAGCACAAACCCTTCAGAGACAATATTGTATACAAATACCATGTGGGTTCTTGTGCCCTCCTGTCACACATCTAGTACTGCACAGACTGTCCTTTTGAAACTGGATGGACCACTCACACAACGTATGTCCCTATGTGTACCCTTGTATGCTCCTACATGCAACAATGCTTTGGATGTGAACAAGAACATCCTTTACAGTCAAAGCATTTAATGCAAATCTGAAGGAAATACCAAAGAATCTAAATAAGAAGACATTGACAATGAGAATACAATGACAGTGAGAAAACATTCTAACCACACAGATGTAGGAGAGTCAATTCAACTGCATTGGGACAACCTACAAGAGCAAGTATACAGGCCAAGGATTTGAATTTCACCACAACACAAAGTTCAGTGTTATGAATGGAGAGCTGTCTTACTATCCAGGATGGAACTTGTCTGAAAGGACTTAGTTTATACACATGATCAATTGTTAAAATCCCACATCTTTCATCATACCTGTGATTTTTCAGAAACAGGACCTGCAGTTTCTGTTAGTGGGCCTGGCAGGAATGTGAGTATGGATTTGCAATCTGGATGAGCTACTCTCATTAAGCATAATTCACTCAAGAATGAAAAGGCAAACATGCATGATTGAAGCAAATGCAGTTATGGATAGGAGTGGAACAATTTTATACTGGTAGCCTCTCATCACTTATATCTAGTTTTCATAGCTATTCTTTTAAATTGTAGTTAGTTCAGGGTGTCTTTTCCTCTTGAGTATCTAAAAATGCTCTGCTATTATTATATTTTGCTTAGAATTTCCCCTTTCCCCCTCCACTGACTTCCCAGTCTTCTTTTATCTGTCTTCTCAGTTCTTTTGTACATGTGTCTGCAGGTGGGTCTTACAACAAAATGTCATTCTGCTTTCCTGCCCTTACCCCATCCTCTCCTGTTTTGTTACTGCATTGTCTGTCTCTTATGTTCTTTTCCTTATGCCTGTAACTGCTTGTTTACTAATAGCTACCATTTCCTGCCTTTGGAGTCATTTCATTTTCTGTCTTCAAACACTGAATCATTGACTTCATTGCCACAGAAAGGAATGGATCCACAGGCCACTCTACAGAACAGGTTTCACTCTCCTGTGGCTGAAGAGGATGACAGGGACTGAGCTTAGTGAATGCTCACCAGGAGTTGTTGGGTTTCAAGTAGTGAACAAGCTTATTATTTTTATTATTATTATTATTATTATTATTATTATTATTATTATTATTATACTACCATCCCTTCCCCTAACCCTGCATATTTCCCATAACCCTGGCAGCTTCTTGACAAGAAAAAACAAAGTACACTATAACAAGGCACCATATTCTATAAAAAAAGCAAATACCATACCAACTAAATAACATTTGGGGGTTTTTACCTAGTCTTATCACCATCATGTATGTGAACATTATGTGCCAGATGTTTCCACACCGGGCTTTCATTTGAATTTAGTAATTGCTGATATGACGATTCTTCAATTTCTGAATGCAGTGCATAAATTAGATGTGACATCTTCTTAAGTGGATAAAGTGCAGCATAACTACAGTGACCAACTACATTATCGTTGTCACTATGATGTGCACCCTGCTACAAAATTCCATTATCAGGGAAGGGTGGAACACTCTGAAAGAAAGCACTTTCACTTGAAGAACAGAGTAAACCTCAAGTACTGGGTTCAGTTTTGGAACAGGTGTAGGGAAAGGCAACAAAGCTGGTGAAGGGTCTAGACAACAAGGCTTATGAGGAGCAGCTGAGGGAGCTGGAGTTGTCCAGTCTGAGGAAGAAGAGAATGAGGGAAGACTTTATGCCCTCTACAGCCACCTGAAGTGTCATTGTAGAGAGGTGGGTGCTGGTCTCTTCTCACAGGTAATTAGTGATAGACCAAGGGCAGGTCCAGGCCAGATATTAGGAAAAAATATTTCACTGAAAGAGTAGTCAGACATTGGAACAGGTTTCCCAGGGAAGACGTTGAGTCTCAATCCCTGGATATGTTTACAGGCTGTTTAGATGAGGTGCTCAGCAATATGGTTTAGTGGTGAATGTGATAGAGTGAGGATTATTGGTTGGATTTGATGATCTCAAGGATCTTTTCCAACTGGAATGATTCTGTGATTCTATAAAACTGTTAACTATGACATCTGGATTCAAGTTTCAATTGCACAGACTGAGATACAGGTCAAGATAATAAACAGAGAATATAGTAAACAACTGCTGGGACTGGGCTCAGAAGGTGATGTTTTAGCCATTTCCAAAAGCTTATTGCTGGGGCTGTGATGCAAACCCCACTATAATCTGATTTTGTTGTATCTTCCCTCCAGTTGTTATTTTCTGCTTCATTTGCCTCCCACAAGCTTTTCTATACCTAGACTTCTTAAGGTGGTAACAGGCAAAACCATTCTTTAGCATCTGAAGGCCTTTTAGGATTTTTTTCCCCCTGTATGTCTCATTTTGTGCCCAACAGACATCTAGTTTTTGTGGTGAGCTCCAGCATACTCTTCCAAGTTTGTCCTTTTTCTGGAATATTTTCTGTGAGTACTGCAGGTTCTTTTACAGTATCCCCATTGCTAATAAGATGTGGCTATTCCTGCAGGAAGCTGTGGCACAGTTTTTTGATTCTTTGTTATGATCATATTCTCGTCCTTTGAAAACAAATACATAAATTGGCAGTTGCACAGTACATCTGGTTATATGGAATATCGTGTTGGACCATGTACTAGTGTCAGGTTGCCAGAAGTAACATATCAGCACAGCCACAGCCTTCAGGTTAAGGTTGTCCCCAATCAGTGAAGCCAGCTGTTTGCAAATACCAGTCACAGAGTATCTGGTTTATAAGTATAAAGGACATAACTTGGTACCAGAGGTCAGGAGTAAAGATTGTAGGGATTTTTCTGGTTAAACCTTCTTCCAGCTGAAACCAATCCCCTGTATCCCCGAATATTCTGAATAATAGATTATTATTTCTACCTATGATTTTTTTCCAATGTCAGGAAAGACTAAAGTCAAAATCTGAACTGAAAAACCTCACATTTTACACTGAGATCCTGCAAAGTAGCTGTGAACAAATATTTGCTGGGAGAATCCCTATTCAGTGTTGCTGAGACTGAAGCAGTACTTACAAATTTCAGACAGCACTGCTAAGGCCAGAACACTTTTTGATTATAAATGTGGATAGCCCCAGAGTCATCATGACAAATCCCATTTACAGCTCCTGGCTGCTCAAGGCTAAGTCCAGCCCTCCCACAGTGGTTAGACTTGTATCACTCACTGTCCTGCAAATTCCTGCAGAATTTGTATTATGCCCTTGTTACTTCAGTTATGAATGTTTCTGGAATGAAAGCAATGCCAATGCCCTCTTTCCTCACTTCTTTCTAGAAACCCAAATATAAGGAATCAGGTCATACACAGTCTAGTGAGTGAGCTTGCAGACAAACCAGTTATCACCAGTTAGACGAAAATTTAGTAAGATTCTGATGCAGACAGATGCATATATTGAGCTAGCTTTTCCTTTTAGGCCCTAGACTCCATTCCAACTGGAGTCTCTTTATAAATAGGAATTATTCTTAAATACAGTTCAATGCACTTTGTAAGAGTTTGGCCTTTTGCTTCATTTACTTTGTGCACATGGGCAACTGAACAAGTCATTTGAACTGTACCTTCCAAGAGATGACTTAGTCTTGTGTAAGCACTGGAGATGAGTGAGGGATGAGTGACAGTGAAGCAACAACTACTATTAATTTGCTTGAAATTCATAATTCATGAGAATTCTGGGCTTCTAGTCAAATAAAAGAGAAATCAAAGATGATCTGAAAGCAGCAAAGGTATTGCTTTACATTTTCATAAACACTGAAAGAAACAGCAACATTAGTAACACAACAGCACAGTCTGCTGTTGAAGACCCAGACAAAGAACAAACCCACCCAATTCGTTTTCCTCAGTACATTTCCGGCATAACTTTCTTCACTACATTTAAAGACAAAACTGAGTAAAAATGATAAGTCTAAGTAAGAAACACAGCTGGAGAAAGAGTACTTGTTAACTACATCCTATTTGTATTGTTTCTGCATGTCCCACAGATTCGGGTAATCTTGGCAGTGAATTCAGAAATGGTGGTCCTTATAATACTGTCATCATGGTGAAATCATGATGTTTTAAGAGACTGAATAATAATCACCACAAGGAAACTCTAGTGGTAGCATCTACAAAAACCTGATATAGCTCTACTCAGAAAAGAAAATAAATGAATGTAGTGGTAAAAGGCTGACACCTTCCTTATTCTACAGGTCGTCCTGTCGTCGTCGTCACCAGTCGTCAAACATCCCCCCACCCCACCCCACCCCCGCTGGTATCCTTACAGTCAACACATTATCAAAGTATGTCTGTGCGCTAGGGTTCCTCCTTATAAGTGAGTTTGTAGATGCAATCATACAAAGGAAACATTGGAAGAGATGAATGATTTGAAAACAGTGGTCAGCTATTACCATTAGAGCAAAAGACTCTCTCAGTTGTACCCTGGAGATAAAATGGGAATTGAACAGGATATCATGA
Organism: Upupa epops; assembly: GCA_013397515.1. Taxonomy (NCBI): domain Eukaryota; kingdom Metazoa; phylum Chordata; class Aves; order Bucerotiformes; family Upupidae; genus Upupa; species Upupa epops. The sequence goes on from VZRI01009656.1 coordinate 127,633, forward strand.
ATTAATTGCTCTAAGAGAAGAGTCATTCCACTGAAATAGGTCAAACATGCCAGTGCTATATCTCAAAAAAAAATTACCAAGAGATTTTGTTTATTACAAAATAGTGACTCATAAAAATAGCAACTGTTTCTGTGGAAGTGTTGACTTAGCAACCTTACCCTTTCAAGCTAAACCTACCAAAAACGATCTTTACAGTGTTGCAATACTTTTTTCTGGAATTCTGGTTGTCAATCCAAAATAACAGCTCTCTTTTTAAAGGTAAGCTGTACATATATATATATATACACACACACATACACACACATGTATATACATAATTCTGAAAATGTTTCTTCTGATCTGATACAGTATTTGCAAAAAGAGTAGAACTTCAGATGTCTTGTGTTTGGTAAAAGAAAAGAAAATACTGAAAAAAACTTCTGTTATGGTAAAATCACTTCTATATTAGCTACTGTCGACAACCAGCTTGTTCTTTATTAACAACCAATAACCACAAGAAGAATCAGCGTTGTTAGTGCTTCTACTATTTTTCTTGAATTACCTTGAGATACCCTCACAACTTGTTTCTATACACATGTGGTAGGAGGATGGGATGACGCTGCTCTGCAGAGGCAGCGTTGGCCTCAACTGCACCAGGCAGCACAACAGAGAAGAAGGAAGTTACAAATTACTTTAGCTTTCCTATTCTCTCCCTGTAGTAAATGTTACCTGGCTTCAGAGCTCCTACTCATGTACTCAGCTTAATTAATGAGCTGTGGGAAGCCAAGTGGCTCAATTCCCTTAAAATCCTGGCAAACTTCAGGGATCTTTGCCTCCTGACAGATTATGTTAGCACTCGAGAGGTGGTCCACTCACTCCATCCTAATAAGCCTTCTTTCCCTTAACCTGCCCAGCTCTCTTCCTACGTGATCATAAGCCTGTGCTTGATGCTTAGGAGTTACTTGATACAGTTAGGTTAATGGTTGGACTCAGTGATCTTAAACATCTTTTCAAACCAAAATGATTCTATGACTGTCACAAATTCAGCACAGTGGTTTCATTGCAGGTAAAAGATGCACTCATCTGTGATGTCAGATTACATAGTGAGGTTCTAGGAGTGACAGTCAGCTCCAAATCCCTCAAAATGCACTGCCTGGAAAGAAGATACAGCAGAAAAGATATGCTGACCATGCTGAAACCTATTGAAATTCAGGTTTGCAAATTGAGTGTAGAGTACAGTCCTGACCACACTTTTAAATGGCTGGAACAAACATTGAAAACACCAAATAAACAATGGTATAGCTTAGAAAGAAAGGTATCCAGGTTTTATTGCCTACTAAAAAGAAATAAATCAACTGCAGAACGGATAGGGAGTAAGCTCTCGTGTAAAGCTACAGAAGCATAATCAGCTCCTGCTTTTTAGCTATGTCTGCTACAGAAAGTGCTCCCTTGGTATGGTATTGTGATGCCTACTGTCAGAAAAAAGAAGAAAGGACTAAGGGCAAAGTGTGAGCATTGACAAATTACCTAATGATAGTAATGAGCCAAAAAAGGCACATTCTGCGCTGTGGGGCATGTCTACAGGACACAACACAACGCTGTGCAAATAACCAAGCTGGCTCTGGTATTTAAAACAGTGTAAGTGCATAAATGCAGCAGCCTGCCTGAGCCAATTTAGATAGGGCTGGTTATTCAACTGTAGAGTGACACTAGAGCCCTGTATTCAATTTACCTTAGAATAAACATCAAGTTTTGGGTTGTATCCTAATGCTGCAACAAATGAAGTCTGTAGTGTTCAATTGTTTTGGACCACCACATCCTCCCCTACCTTTTTTTTTTGTTTGAAGTTTTTTCATACACAAAAATTAGCATGTACTGCTACAATCTTTCATCAGCCTTTAATCATGACATTAACTGTCTAAAGTACAAGTTGGCTGTACCCAAACTGCCATTTCATAGTAAATAATGTTTCTTTCCATTAAATTTCATGACATGTCTTGTCTAATCTGCACTAGATTATGATGTTAAAACCTTAAGAATGATTTACTTATTTCCTAATGCAGCTCAAATTTTTTTAAATACAGATGCAACACAGATGAATAATGTCATGCCAACGTCTCCCCTCCTTCCTCAGATGGCACATCAACATTCATATCCCAGCCTGGGACAGATCACAAACCCGTATGAACAACAGCCCCCAGGCAAAGAGCTTAACAAGTATGCCTCTCTAAAGGCAGTTGGTAAGTAAGAAACAGGATGCATGACTTCTCCTTTAGATCAATGTGTTGAATTTGCTGTTGTCAACTGACGTTCTGCTTCAAAGTTAAAAACAAAGCCTTGCTTATCTGGGCTGCTTCATGACAGAATTTCATGTAGCATAGCATGTTAGCTGGATATGTATTAAAAAGTATCGCGGGTACTACAATTACTGGTAAGAAAAATTACATGTATTTATACATGAATTACATATTTATAAAACTTCATATAAAATTATGTGTTTATACATACAAACAAAACCACACCATAGCTACTGTACAGATTTTTTCACCAAATTTCAAATATGCTGAATGCACAGTGTTCACCTGTAGTTCTTTATAGCCTGAATATGCCTGTCTATGCATTTTGTTATGTCTTTTCCATAACTATCTTGACAAATGAGAGAAAAACATCAGATACACTGCAATTTAAAGCACATAACTTAGACACCTGCTAAATTCTTCACAGAAAAGTAGGTAGCTGTATACTTCCATGGCAGGAGCTTTCACATTTTCTTCAGGATGTGCATTAGTGAGTCACAAAAGGAATATTCTGAGGCCTTACAGCGTCAAACACTTAGTGCATTATAAAGGTAGCACAAACTGTCATTACTTCATCCAAACCTCAGAATAGCAAAATGTGCATTGAAGTTCCATCACAAATATTTTAGTTTTGCTGTAATTTTTTTTTTTGTTTCATTCTAGTGGCATTTTAAAATCTGTTTATGTAAGTCAAGGGTTAATAGCTTTCTGCTGAACTTCCAGTACAGAGCAGCTTAGTAATTCCTTCTTCAAAAGGTGATAGCGTGTAATGATGTGATGATTATCACAAGATTTCAGACTTCTTTTTCAGATGTCAATTTAGGTCAAGTCAATCATCAAAGCTAAAAGGTACTTAAGCATAATAAAATGCGAGATGAAAGCCTTAGAAGAAACCCCTCTCATCTGCCCAAGAGCCACTGAATGTACTTGTTTTCTTAAAATTATTAACCTAGAACTCAGATATTTCTTGAGTGTCTGAGTAAAAGTTTTTAGAGCAACTAGATTATAACCACACAGTTAAATCAACCTTGAAAGATTGTGGACTTCAGCTCCAGAAGTTGCATAACGCCTCTAGGAATCTTAAACTAAATTAAATGGTAACTTTCAGGGACATTTTTTTCTAGGAGAATTGAAAAACCTTTCCGTGCTTTTCCCCTATCAGTCCTGTTCCCTCTTTCTTTTCCTCCCCATAGATCTACTAATCTCAGACCACATTAGGTCAGTTTAGATTCAGGTGAATTTTCAGGGGAAAAAATAAAGTGCTTTACTTTTATGCAAAGTTTTCAGCAGAAAGCAACAGAGATTTTGAAACTATTCTATGTTCACACCTTCTTTATGGACATATGGAGCAATAGTTAAATATGCTCAATTTTTAACCACTTTCAGATTTTCAAGGCTGTGATTCTTACTAAAAGCTACCTCTTGAGTATATCCTAAGATGACAGAGTCTATTCTATGATTCCAGCCAGGTCATGTAAACATCAAGCTACCCAGACCACACATTGCCTAGTTCATACCGGCTCTATGAGAGCTCTAAGAGGAAACAGCAATCTAACTGCACATCAGGTTCACCAATATACATTTGAATTGACAACACTTTCTGAACACATAGAGGCAGACTGAATTCACCCTAACCTGGTATTCGTTTCACAGAGCAAGGCACTTTTCACATGCCAACATTTACAGTCATACTCACTGGTTCCCATAAGAGGCTAATGCATGCATGTAGTCCATTTCCTTTTGCATTCATTGACAGTGGCTTGATGGTGGATTAATTTGCCAGAAATGGAATGTAATAAGGGATGTGTTCTATATTTCTCCACGTAATTAAGCCAAATCATGTCCAATTACCTCTTACCATGCATGATCCCATTTTTTTAGTGTAGCCCACTGTGCTTAATTCTTTTATTTATGGGAGGTGGGGGGAGTGACTGTAGCTATAGTCCATTTATATCACTCATGATAATGTGGCTGCAAGTGGTAAGAAGTCTAGGCAATTGCAAAAGTGATACTTTACCAGAGGCAGTATTAATTTCCACACAGCTGCTTTCTTCTGAACTACCAATGTCCTAAACATTTGTCTGCCTAACTTTAGAATTGAGCTACTTATCCCTCAATGTCTGCTGTGAAAATTCAGTTCACCAAAAAAGTAAAAAAATCACAGTAATCTCTCTCCTTGATCATGTCCAGACCTGCATTAAATTCAGTACCTAAGACTGTGAAGAGTTTCAGAAAGACTCATGAAGAGATAACAGTGCCATTGCCACTAATTTGTGTTGTGTTACTGAAGGAGAATGTGCAAGACCTTAATAGTGAGGCCAATTTGATTGCTAGAAAGTTATTTTAAAGCTACATCCTAGATTTCAAACCATAGAGTTTAGGAGAGTGAAGCTGGACTGTTCCAACATGTGTGCAAGCCAACAGTATGCCCTGGTGGCCAAGGTGGCCAGCAGGATCCTGACTCGTATCACAGCCAGCAGGAGCAGGGAAGTTACCATGCCCTTGTACTTGGCACTGACGAGACCTCACCTCAAGTGAACTGAACTCAAGTGTTCAGTTCTGGGCCCCTTGCTATAAGAACGTTGAGGTGCTGGAACATGTCCAGAGGAGAGCTACCAAGCTTGTGAGTGGTTTAGAGAACAACTTACGTGACAAGTAATTTAGGGAACTGGGAATGCTTGGTTTGGAGAAGAGAAGGCTGAGGGCAGCCCTGATTGCCCTCCACAACTATCTGAAAGGAGGTTGTAGAGAGGTGCGTGTTGGCCTCTTCTCCCAAGCAAATAATACCAGTACCAGAAGAAATGGTCTGAAGTTGTGGCAGGGTAGGTTAAGATTATTAGGAAGAAATCATTTACTAAGAGAGTGGTCAGGCACTAGAACCGCCTGCCCAGGGAGATGGTTGAGTCACCATCCCTGGAGGTGTTTAAGAAACCTGTAGACATGGCACTTCAGGCCCTGCTCTAGTGGTAGAGATTGTAGGGGGTTTATTTTCTGGTTTTTCTTTTTTAATGTGTTTGGTGCTGGTGTCTGACCAAAGTTTGGGTTTTGTTGAGTGTACAGTTGAACTCAGTGATTGTGGAGGTCTTTTCCAAGCAGGAATATTTGCAATTCCACAATGTGATTCAGCATAACAGGAGGGGAGAGTTGAAAAGGACAATGCGGATGTATTTATTAAAAAAGCAAAATATTTTTATGCGTTCAAATTGCACCCTTACACACAAATTTCTTGTTAGGAATTTATTGCTTGTAACCTCTAGAATTCCTTAAGTGCTGACCAGTGGCTACCTTTTCCTCTTACTCTCTTTGGCATTTTCATCCCTGAATAATGCAAGGACAGTCTGTGCCTATTTTATATTCTTAGATGAGTGCTTTCTATACTTGAGGTAATAATACTTAAAGCAATAGTGAATTGAGATTTACTTACTGTTTTCCTTACTGCCCCAGAATTTTATTCTCCTCATACCTTAACAAATGCACCGCCAGAACATCATCATCAGAGAGTAGAGGACCCCTTGGAAATGAAATAAAGCAACATGCACTTCTTGAAAGAACAGACATGTCTAGCTACCAGACTGACTGATAGGTGCACTCTATTTATTCATTATCTACTTTTGAACCAGAAAAATCTTTTTTCAACAGTGCCAAATTTGTTTTTGTTCTTTACCAATAAATGTTTGAGGCTGTATCTGAGGGCATTGGGTCAACAAGCTCTAAGATCAGTCCCACCAAAAGTGGTCACTGAATGTTGTGTGTCAATAAACCACCTAGTGCTTAAATATTTCAAGATTTGTAGTCACTTTCCTTTGGTAGTGTTGCAGTACTTGATTATTTATGTGAAAAGTGCAGAAAGAGGTTTTTCTGCATAAATTATTCTTCTTTCCAGTTCATCAACCATGTTTTTCTCCATGCTTAAGTGGTTATTGCTCACTTAAGTAATCCTGACATGCCCAAAGCTTCAAGTAGATGGAGAACCTGTATCCAAATACATTAATGAAAGTCAAGTCCCAGGACATACAGAAGTAGAGCATCACAAATTTTTATGCACGTTGTTCGGATGCTCATTCAGAAGGCTTGAACAGTCTAACTTCAAATTCTACTCTGCTAAGCTGTGAGAGTTAGAGTCTGTGTTGCTTAATAAGAGTTCTGGAGAACTCAAATTCACCTCAGCTTCCTGAGGTACTAGTTGTATTTATTCAGTCATATTCTGCACTTTGACTCAGTAACACTTAATTTTCTTTCCTGAGTTTCAGGGACTGGAAAATTACTAACTTTATTTGGAGCTGCATGCAAAAAATAATGATTACTTCATAATCAACACCCTAAAGTCCAGCAGGACTAGGACAAGGATCACTCAGCTGCTGGAGAGGTGCATGGATATACATGTAAAACACTCAGAAGTATTTCTGCAGTCTAACATTATTTTATTTGTCTTTCATAAACTTTCTTATTCCTCTCTCTCACACACACACACATATAGAGACAAACTTTTGAAGAACTGATTTGGTGTGAGTTAGGAAGAGAAACCTCCATCAATTTAAATTTTTGCCAAAAAATTAAGGGAAAAAAATAATGGACATAATTCCTTCCTGAAATCCAGACCCAGAGGGCCTTCAGTGATGCTGCAAGCAGTAGACTCCTGTGGGATGAAATCAGAACTAATTAATTTGATATAATGAAGCCAGAAGGAGCGTATAATTGAGAGCACACTCACCATCACATCTGAGTCTACAGCTCCCAGCATTTCTTGAAGCTTCACAATTTTTTGATCCCAAAGGAAACATTGTACAGTGATCTGCTTGCAACTGCAAATCTCCAAAGTGAGATTCTGCAAATATGACACTCAAAGAATAAATACCTCCTGTTCAAGTCACTGTTACTATGCAGAACATACAGTGGCAATGCACAGGGCAACATCTCCCTGAAAAAGGTGAAGCAGATGAGAAAACTGTCCGGTTTGTTCCTTCTTTACATCTAGACATAGAGAAGTATCCAAAGGGAAAGAGGTAGCCTTAGGGTTAGCCTAAGGTTTTGCCTTTGAACCATCTTCCTGTCTTATTTGCTCTTAAGCTTCCAATATTGAGCTGCCACAGAAATGGTTGTATCACTTATGCTGTTACAAAACCTGCCTTACAAGACTAGAAGTTACTTCAGAACTGCTTACTAAGAATCTAGTTGATATCCCTACTATTCAATGTGCTCTGGGCTGGAAAGAAATACATTAATGGGAAAAATGGAAATATATACTAGGGAAAAAGTCCTGCCCATGTGGGTAGGGGTGATAGCATCAGTCTTTAGAAATCAAAACTACAGAGTTATTAGAATGGCTCAGGTTGAAAGGGATCTTAGAGATCATCTACTCCAACCTCCCTGATATGGACAGGGACACCTTTCAACCAGACTTTGTTACTCAAGGCTTTGAACACCTCCAGGTAGGGGGCATCCACAGCCTCTCTAAGCAATCGATTCCACAGTCTTGCCACTCTTGTACTAAAAAACTGCTTTCTAGCATCCAGTCTAAACATACTCTTCTTGCATTTCAAATATTCTCCCCTTGTTCTATCACTAGATCCCCTTGTGAACAGCCGCTCTCCAGCCTTCCTGTAGATTCCCTTCATGTACTGGAAGGCAGTTATAAGGTCTACCCAGAGCCTTCTATTCCCTAGGCTGAACAACCCCAAATCCCTCAGCCTAGACTCAGAGCAAAGGTGCTGCAGCCCTTGGGTCATCTTTATGCCCTCCTCTGGACTCACTCCAATGGTCCTATATCCTCCTTCTGTTGGGAACACCACAACTAGATGCAGTATTTGAGGTAGACTCTCACAATAGTGTAAAAAGGGAGAATCACCTCTTGCTCTGATAGCCACTCGTCTCTTGGTACATCCTAGGAGGCATGAGCTCACTGCCAGCTAATGTTGAGCTTCTTGTCAATCAATGCCCCAAAGACTTTCTTTTTGGGGCTACTCTCAATGCACTCTCCATCCAGCTTGTAATTGTGCTGACCCAGATGTAAGACCTTGCACTTCGACTTGTTGAACCTTACACAGTTTGCGCAGGCCCACTTCTCAAATCCATCAGGGTCCCTCTGGATGACCTCCCTTGTCTCTGTGTTAATTTATTTTCCTGCATCACCTACACTGTTACACTACCAGGTAAACTCTCATGTCTCTTTGGCTTAAAAAGGAATTGCACTGTCATTTCAAAAAGGACAGAAATTTTCAGTTTCTACTTCCATAAGCAGTTGTACAAGACAGGTTAAAAACCTCTGGGACATGGGAGCATCTCACTGGATTTAACACCACAAAACCAGACAAAGTAGTACAAATTAATGCACCATTGCTCATATCCAAAGGGTGATTCAGTAAATGATTGCATATATCCAGAGGTATGTTCAGTGTCATGGATAATGCCAGACTAGCAATCTGCCTAATTCAATACTGGAACTATAGAACTATGTCTCAAGGAACTATGACTTAAAAGCTTGGTATCTTTTTAATATTGCTTACTTGGCCAAGTGTAACTGAATAACTAGAATACCTTTGAGTGTTCATTTGTTAAAGAAGTCTTTCATATTTTAATCTTTGCTTCTCCAAGCACAGGAGGAAAGCCAGAAAGCACTCAGTAGCAAGCTTTGCTTTACCAGCCCCTCGACTAGCACTGTTCTCTCAGCCTTCCTATTTTTGTTGCCTGCCAAAATCCCCCAAATTTCACATCCTTCCCAGTGCATGGAAACTTTCAAGCCATTTTCTTCTTTCCACTAAATACATAACTGGCTTCTGATACCCACAGGTACTCTGTCACAGGAAAATAAAACAGGCCTAGGAAGTCTTGATCAAAATATTTTCCTATTTTATCATCCAGCACACTAATTTATTCTTCCAGTGAGAAAGCCATATTGTTGTTTCTGTAAATTCTTGGTATTTTGAGCAAGCTCAGCTGTATTGCTCACATTCTTATACAGCCTGTTAAAGAAAGGCCATTTTGCTATAAAATCTACAGGCTGAGGTTCTTTCTGAGGTTGGGAAATCCATCTGTAAGTAATCAGACATCCCAGCACTGGTGCCCATTCTGAGCTTTAGCAAATAAACAGAGTTGTGAAAAGGGAACTCTTCAGGGATACACTGGTCTTAGCAGACACATCTAGGCTGCTGTGAGCAAACTGCAAATGGACCTTTTTCAAGAAACAGTTTTAACAGCAAAATAAGATGTTCTTAAACACTTGCATCTATGTTGCCTCATTTTAAGACTTTAACAATTCACTGAGCTCGTGAAAGAAAGAAAATCTGACCTCCAGATCCATTCAGTTTAGGTTTATATCAAGATCTTTTTTTTGGGTTGGATTTGCACCTAGTGAATTTGGACCACTACCTGGTTTTATGGTGAATAAAAAATATTTGTAAAGTTTTATTAAATTCTTAACCTACTTTCCATGCCAAAATGGAAAATTAAATCTTAGTTCTTATCTTCTGAACTGACATTCTTTGCATCCATGTTCTCTGCAGTGGAGACCCCTTTTTTTCTTGTATCCAGCAAGTATTTTTAAGCAGTGAAAATGAAAACACTACTAAGAAAGTCATAAAAGTTCAGATTATAAATATCAGTCCATAAACCAGCAGTTATATAACAAATAATTTATACCCTTTCACTAAAAAATAGGTTGGCTCTCTGGAAAGCAGCTGATTTTTTAAATGCTTATTATGTCATAAAGAATCAAAATGAAACAAAATATCATATTCTCTGTTTTATAACATGAAACAGGCATAGCTGAAATAAGTTATGTTACTCCAGCCAACCACTGGAGAATGCCAGGCTTTCAGTCTTTTGTCTGTGAAGCTGCAGGTTTCAGCAGTAACAAAAATACAGTAACTATCTATTTGGATCAGTGCTAGTCACAGGAAGTGAGCTAGTAAATATAAATCAAGCTTGGGTTATTAAAACTTATTTCTATGCAATGTTAATGAATTATGCATAAGGGCTTTTTACACATTAAGTGATGTGAAGATGTAAGCGAGCAGAAAGTTTATTCATAGTAAACATGAACCAACAAAAACCAAAGCTCAGCCTACACAAAGCCTAACAATGTTAAGCAATTTCACTTGCAAGACTTTTTAAACATCTTTTTCTGTAAGTGGTTTATTATGCACTATAAACATATTTCATATTTTTTTTCATATGAACTTCATATTACAGGCTGCTTTTTCTTTTTTCCACTATGTAAGAGTAGATGTTGGTCCTAAAAACATGACAATTGTGAATACTTTCAGATGGCAACACTGTGGGATCCCAGCTTAAGTTCAGATTTCATCTGAAGTGTGACTTTTTCAGTTCCAATCATGGAGACCTAATACATCAGGTGCACTCATGCTGAACATACTCTACCCATGTTTTCCTCCTGGACTATTAGCAGCATTTACAGCAACATTTTTTCAATCAATATATTTAACTCAGGAATAACTGCAGAAGTGATAGTTCTGGGAAGCAAATCAGTGAGAAACAAGCTTCAATTTTTACATGTTATTTCCCATAGTTCTACTGACTCACATTGGGATTTTTTATTTCTTCAAATACATCAGAATCTGTCTCCATGCAGATGACAGAGCTGCAAATGACTTCATTTATGTCAGTTGCATTTATGGTGTTTGTGACGTGAACACTCAGGTTTGGTTTGATAATTTTAAGTGGTTATGAAGTTTACTGTCTTGCAAGATAATTAAAGTAAACAAATAGGGGGGTTTGTTATAACCAAATCTAAAAACTCAAAAATTTTAATAGCCTTCAGTTTTATACATGGATATATGTCAACAGCAGTAGCGTGATATTCTTCAAAACTACCCATGAATAGCAATGAAGACTAGTATGACAACTGATAGAAATTAATCCCTTATTAATGAAACAATATAAATAGCAGCAGTTATCTGTCTGCTATTTTGGTTCTGCAAAGGATGTAAAAAAGACAGTAAATGTGTTTAAGAGAGAAATTACACAGACAAAAGCCTCGGAGATTATTGCTTTACTCCTACACAGTCATAATATAATAACAAAGGGCTTAAGGTATAGAAGGAAGAAGAGCAATAACATTGTAACACACACAGTTCATTTGTCCAAAAGCCCTGACCCTAACAGCTTATTTGAAGAAGAATAATAGGAAGGGAGAAGTTTAGAAAACTATGATGTGATATGTAGTAGCTATATTAGTGCTTAAAGAAAAATCACTGTGAACATATAAGTGTATCCCATCCTGATGAAGATATCAAGTACAATAGGTAATTTTTATAGTAAGAAAGTTTGCAATGCTTTCTAGACTATAGAAGGACCTCCTGTGAGAAGTTCATCTTTCCTTGCAAAGCAGCTGCACTACAGTGCAGGAGGTAGATTGCTTTTTGTTCTCATTTTCACAAGCTATGGTTATGATTGCAATTCCCAGGGGAAAAAAAAAAAGGTACAGGTGGGAGCTGAACACTCTGATGCAGCACACATCTTGTGTGTGTGCACATTATTAAATATTCATTGAAATGAGCTTCATTACTGATTCTTCCTTGACTGACTGCCAGTCACAAATGCTTAGCTTTACGTGAAGGCTACTCAAAGGGTTCTGTTCAGAGCAGATATTAGTTCTGCTTTACCTATAGGTTTGCTCTGTCTGTATGAAACCCTTATGAATCTGATTTTCTTCTGACAGTGTAAGCTTGGCAATTGTCAGGGAACATTTTTTCTTTTCAGTTTGACACAGAACTCTGGTTTGGAAACCTCTGACAATTATGCACATGACTTCAATAATAATAGGAGTGAGACAGACACAAATGGAAAGGAGAAGGAAACAACAGAACTAAATGTATGCAAGTGCTGCTATGGAATTACTTCCTACTTTTTTATCTCTTGCTTCATAACTTTCTCTTAACAATGAATCATTTTGGTGAGAAGAATTGGAAGGGATAACTTTCTAATAGAAACAACTCATGCCATAGGAAAAAAAAATATCAATCTAGAATGACTGCTAAAAATTCTTCAAAATGATAGCAGCTAAGAAACAAATCAAATAAAAATAACTCCTGCAAAAAATAGTTATGACATCACTGTGATTGTTTCATTTTACCAGTATATTTCAGAAGGACTTTAGGCCTCGTTCTGTATTCAGAAATAACAGCATAAATCTAGTACAATGCCGGTTGAAAGACAGAAAGACACAGGTTTATTTCAGCACTGAAAACATTCCTTGATTATGTATTCAGAGACCTGAACTGGGTCTTCTGTGTTCTTACACAGCTTTCTACATCATAATGCTAAGAACAGTAACACTACTGTGGTCAAGAATATAACAGGCAACATTATATAAGACATATTGACACTTGAAGGAAAAACGCACATTTTTAGATTCTCCAAAATTCTTTCTGACGTGACACCTGCTGGCATTCCTCTCAGTGCAGGAGCAAGGCCTGTTATTGCCCATGACTGCACAGTTCTTCTGCAAAGGTACAGTGAAGCAGTGCATCTGAAATAATTAGAAAGCTCTGCCCTTAAACAAACTGAAGGGCTTCATTGACAAAAACAGTTACAAACACTTTCATCTTATTTGTGATGTATGAAAGTACTGCTGCAAACTTTTGACGCAGTCTGATTTGTCCTGATTTGCTCAAGATGTATTAAAAACTCCCTAGTGAAAAAGCTAGCAAGATTACAGAAAGACAAGGTGAAGGCTTCTAAGTAAATCTCCTAAACGTTAACCTCTCTGGCTTTGGACAGCAATTTTGGAAGGCAAGGCAAACCTTCATTTCCTATAATCAGTTTATGCTGCAGTCATGGTTTATTCAGAAGTTAAGCATGAGAGTATGACTCCTTAGATTTTTATTCCAAAGGCAAGTTTTCTTACCATATATATAAGGTTTCCAGCAAAACTCAAACTGGTAAATACACCTAAATGAGACAAAATGAATTAATTATCTCACAATATAACTCTACATATTTCTTTGTGTCTGAGATGCAGCTGCTGCTGTAGATGCTATGGGAGGACATAAGTTTTGAGGACTTTAAAAAACAATAATGAAAAAAACAGATGTACAGTTTCAGGACAGGCACTGGCTGCATTTTCAAAGAAAATTCAGAGTTATGAATACATAGTTCTCGTAGACTTTTCACAATTTCATTTATTTGTTCCAATAATCAAACTGGCAATCCTATTTCCTTCTCAAGTTTAAAATTCACTTCAAAAAATTCGTCCAACTATTTAACATCCTGATGCTTGAATGACTTCAGGATATAACATAGTAGCTTAATCACTGTCTATCTGCATGCAACAGATTTCAGGACTCCTGAAAATACTTACAATTTGACCGTTCATTCCACATGATGCACCCATTAGTTTCCAGGTTGGCAAAACCTATCAATTTTTGTAAATCAGGAAAGCTCCATTTTTCTTTCACTGGTGTCCTAGGTTATAATGAAGGTTTAGATGGGTTCTGCGTTTGTGCCTACAATCCAAGCACACGAACCACCTCTCACCAAGAATTCAACAGGCAATGAAGCAACTTTGCTAAAAAGAATTTACTGAACCCACAATCAAAAAACAAAGGAAAAATCCCCAAATAAGTAAAAGAACCAGTAGAACAAACTGTATCACAATGCCATTACACACACTCCGAGAGAAATGGGAGACAGCTAACACATTGGTTTTCAGCTTCAGATGAGAGCTCTGGGAAAAAAATATACTCTAATCAAACGGGGAAATTCAGCCATTCTCTCCATCCATAGAACTCAGTAGGGCTCCTGAGGCCCTCTTACATCATGATGCTTGTGGAAAAGTCCCTTTTCACATCCTCTTGCAAACACCAGCTTCCCTTACATGTCTCAGACTTGCTTCTAACTCCTCTCAGAGGAGTCCTTCACAATATGACTATGGTAAGTGGATCCGATCAGGAGATCTTCAAGGCCCCAGCAGCATCTCAGATGCAGGAACAGACACTCTAGAACCCCAGTCTCTTTCTGCTTGTCAAAGGTTTAAGAGATCAGTCCTATCTACTCTTTTAGCTCAAAAGTTCTGGCCAAGCAGCAGGAATCTTCAGAAGCCTCTTCTGTTCTCTCAGTGGCAAAGCTGAGACACAGTTGCCCCCCTGCCCTAGGAGAACCACAGCGGCCAACTTTATAGCCAGGCCCTGACACCGACCAAGGGGGCTGCAGTTTCACCACCCCAGTAGGGTAGCCAGGCCAAGAGCCCTTGACCCCTTTCCCAAGGAGGAGGAAGGCTCTTGATCCGGCAGAGCTCTCTCTCTGCCAGGAGACAGAACCAGAAGAGAAGAAATTTGAAAGTCCACCCCTTTTTATAGGCTCTGTCCACCAATCACCTCTGGGGTCAGGACACTGTCCCAGGGATCTGATAGGACAACTATCTCTAGTTTCAAAATAAAAGGCACTTTCAGCATGAAAGCACAGAATCAAACACCTGAAAAATTAGCAAATTTTCAAACTACGACAACTGGCTAGATAAAAGCATTCTTCATGTTCCTGGTCTCTATACCAGATGAAACATGTCTGGAGTATTTTGATATCCCTACAGCACTTTGCAAAATGATATCACAAATATTGCAGCTTAATATGATGTAAATCAATACTGTCAAGCACAACCCCACAAATGCCTGCCTAAACTTAGTAAACAGACGTTCAAAAGAAGATAAAGAGACTTCATAGTGCTGCTCTTTTTTGTAACAGACATGTGGCTCTTCCAGTGGTCTGGGGAAGTGTTGCCCTGTACCTTAGTTATCACACATGATGCCTGAGGAGTTAATGAAATCCTGTCTCAGCATTCTCAGTCAAGCAAGCAGTATGCAATGTGTAGAAAGAACATCGCTGAGACTGGAAGCATTACTTACCAAGTCTAATTACATTCCTATTCTAAACTAATCCTAATGCATTTCAAAGCACAGACATATTCTGTCCTCTTTGGTCTTTCAGAAACTTTTCAAAACTGTCACCAAAGTAATTGATAGAAAAAATATTTGGACCTACACATTTATCTTCCATCATGTCTCATATCTTGCAAGTATAAATTTATTTCTCTGAGAAAACAAAATGCAGTCTTGTGTCTGGAAGTGGACAAAATCTGCAGAAAAAAAGAAAGTCTTTTCATGTTTGATCTCTCCACAGACCACTATAAGAAAAGAGTAACTAAAAAAAGAATAACTAGTGTTGTAAATGGGACCAGAAGAGGGATAACACAGAACCACAAAAAGTATTAATTTATGAGTAGTTTAATGCATTGTGTATATTTCTTTACCTATATCAGTAACAGAGAACAGAAATCCACAGACATATAATATATTGTAATAAATATAGAAATAAAATATCTTCATTTTCATAATGTATTAAATAAAGGCAACTGGTATTGGAACTTTTGGAGGAAGAAAGGCAAACGTTTAGGACAGGAATCAGTACACTGCAGGTCACAGGCTGAGTTCTGCATTCTTGGAATGCAGTACAAGAAAGGAGAAGAAGGGATGGGAAAATTATTGTAAATGGCTAGTGACCAGCCATGAAGTAACTACCTTCCTTCCTCTGGCTACTTAAAGATCTATCACATCATCTTACCCACTGCTGGCATTATAGGAACAGATTAGTGTCTACCTGCAACATCCAACTGTATCCTCCTTTTCAACAAACTTCATGTTATGCAAAACAAACTCTTCCATTCTCTATGATGAACTACATTCATTCAAAAGACAGGTCATCAAAAGACAGGTTATTTGCTTTACTGGATAAAACTTATCAATTAATTTTTGGATCAAATTCATTCCTGGGGACAGCTAGTGAAAAGCCAGTTCTAACCTTGCCCACAAAATGCTTGTGCTGGTTTAGAAATGACACTTCTTTGCTTTTTCAGGTGAACTCATGCAAAAACTCTCACACAGAGTTGGTTTGTATCTTGGAAGCCACTGAATACATTGTCTTAGATGCCAGCTTAGAAAAGCAAATGAATAAGCAATCACACATTGACAGAATTGACATCTGTACCACCAAAAGCAGCAGCCTTGAGCAAAACTCTCATGCTCTCTTTGAGGAACTCTCATGCTCTCTTTGAGGCAGTATTCATTATCCTTTTGTCTTTCCTTGAGCTTTCACTTTCAATATACAAAGAGAGAAATGTAAGGCTCCCATAGCTTCAGGTAAGTACACTAACATCTCCGCAAAATCATGGTTGTAGAAACAAAGCCTTGTTATAACTCTTAAATATTACATAGGGATAGCTTTGTTGTTACACACAAGACATCTACAAATGGACAATTAGTGAATTTTAGCTGTTATCTGGTGCATCAGTGTGGTAATTTCTATCTTGTCTCACAGCACTTTTCATTGGGTTGCAGCCCACGTCTCTAGCCCTAAATGTGAAATAGTTTATTTGTAGCTGGGATAAAGCTTCACTTCTCACAATGTTCAGATAGCAAACTATTCTGTGAAATATCTACTAAAAGAGTTCCCTATATATTTTTGTATCTTCCAAATGTGATTGCAAGGTCCCACTCATTTTTTTAATGTCTTTAGAGCTTTCAGAACTACTCCTGTCTTGATTCTCCTCTCACAGTTCAGAGATATCTTCCCACTCCTAGATAGCTACTTTCACAAAAGCTGTAGGACACAACTGTCTTCCAGGACTCTACACTTCTCCCATAGTTGTAAGAAGCAGTATAGTAATTCAGAGCCATTTTTTGGCTCACAAAGATAAAAGGATTGTTAATAAGGAAAAGAGTTAAAAACACTGCTTCAGAGTAATCCAACATCTGCTCATGTAGCTGTATTTTCTACAGATAAGTGCTTGCAACTTCAGTATCATACAAGAAAACAAAAGCAAAACACAAGGGTAATGCATGTTCACATAACTCTTTATACTGAGAGTCAGCCTGCTTAATTTAGGGAACAAAACAATACCACATAGCCTTAGGGCCACCTCTATGCACTGATAACACACACACAGAAGAAGTACACTGAGAAATTCTGGCTGGTTTACAGCCTTAAGTATTTTTGCCACTGATACTCAAGAAAAAAGGCTTTCATCCACGTTATTTACTCTGTAAGTGACTCACTGTTTTACATACTTATGTTGTATAACAATGGATTATGAGGAAATAAGTGAAACTTCCAAGTTTGGTCACGGCCAATTACCAATCAGTGAAAGCTTATCTCTGTTAGTGACTGGTTGAGTCAGAACAGTGAAACTTGAATCAAAATATATGATAAAAAGCCTTCCTTGCCATGTCATTTAAATGAGTCTAAGATCACTGTTTTCTTAGGCATTCCCATGACCATAGCAGCTTGGTAGCCACTACCTTTAAAAACGAAAATTCAAGGAAAAAGGCAAAGTCCCAGCGTGAAACATTTGACACCAATAGTGGCAAAGACAAGATCAAAATAAAACAGACAGTTGCAGGCACTTTCTTTAAGGCATCTCTGGGTTCAGGTAGGAATTTGGAGTGATTGAGTTTTTAGATCATATGCTCCATGATTGTATAACAGCTCTAACCAAGTGGAATTTAAATCTACATTCCCTACCTAACAACGTGAATTCCAGCTTCTGCTGGGATGGTTCCCACCCAGATTCACATCCTGGGTGTAACAGAGCAGAAGAAAATCCAAGATTTCTTAGTCTAGAAGGACAAAGGAACAAAAAGCATCTCTCTAGCTTAATAGTTAAGGTACTCAGCTGGAGGGAGAAGTCCTGCTTTTGATCCTTTTTCTACACTTTTTCAGTTACTCATTTCATGCACAGCAGGAACAAAAGCCCAAGTTCACCTCCCTCTCAGGCTTATACCTTAAGGTTGGAAAAAATTCTTATTTCAACATTTTTTCCAGATGAACAGCTGCAATAGTAACTAAATTTGTGGGTGCATTACCTCAAAGGATTTAGAACCTTACAAATATACTGAAACTACGAAACTTTTAAAATTAGCTGCCAAGACTGGAGGGAGGCAACACAAAGAATAACACTCAGAATTAAAGCCCTTCTTTTACTATTGTTCCTTTGGCAATTCTACTCTTCTAATTCTTTACTCCTTTTGCAAACATGACAATGATATCTTTAAATCCTATTTTACTGATTTAAATACAGAAGCCAATGCAAAGAGGCAGTTCTATACCACCTTTCAACTGAAAGCTCAGTATCCTCTACAAATTGCAATTACACTTCATATACTTAACTGCCTCCCCTCCAATGTATTAACATCTCATTTTACAGCTGATGAAACCAAGGCAGTCGGAAGTCACATAATGTAACTCTAAAATGTTTATTTGCCAGTTTAAATTCTACAAAATATCTCTAGGGCCTGGGTAATAAAAATTAACTTCCTGAGATTTAGATGCACAGCAGATTTTTAAAGCAGCTGTCATCAAGATACTATAAATATACTTTTCCTTATGAAATATTTGTTACCAAACCATGCTCAGTATTAGTCTTCTTAACCTTTTCTTTTAAAAGCATGTTAAATACTGTTTCTCCACTGTACCAGCACCACAGTAACTCACATCTGGGCATAGCACACTGGTGTTATAAAATCCATAGTCCACACAGTATGCCACAAAGCTTCAAGACCTGCCAAAAGCCATTTTGAACAGGTGAAAATTTGGTTTCATCCATTATTTTTTCTGCTATTTGCTACAATGGTATTTGCCCCACCCAGTTTTGGTGCACATGTCTACCCGTAAGCTTGCAGGTGCATGATGAAAAAAAACTGCTTTAAAACAAGGTTAAAATAAGAGATAAAGAGGCTGGATTTCACTGTTAGGACTTAACTCCTAAGCATATTTAAGAAATTTTGAGGCAAAATCCCACAAACTATTATTTAATCAGAAGAAATACAACCAACAGCTCTCCCACACTGTTGCAGCCACACAAAACGCATGCAATCAGGCATTGGTTCTGTGTTTGCCAGTGGGTTGCCTGACTTGTCTGATGAGCATTTAGAGATAAAAGCCTGGTCGGTTCTCTTCAAGTACTGCTTCTAGACAACAGTTGAAAAGTCCTTAAAAAGTGACTTTGGACAAAATTAGTTAAAGCAACTTCAATGTAACTGTATTGATAGAACTGATCATTTCCCTTACTTTCTTATGGAAGTTCCTATAGAAATAATTGAAAATTTGACATATAACATGTCATAAAGAAAATCAAAACCAATCTCACTGATGTGTCAATTGCTCCGATGTGTCATAGGCACAGTCTTTGTGAGGCTGGTTTCTTCCTTGCATGTTTTTTAGAGGGGGGGTGTTGTTTATATGAAACACTAATACAATTTACTCTTCTGGGAGATCAATCTCGATGCGTTTGGAGATTTGTGTAACAGATCTAATGTCCGACAAAATGCAGAGAACCAGGACCATTGCTGGCAGTAGAAAAAAGTACAAGCAAGAAAAATTAAACTCAGGAAGTAACATGAGGTTGTTTCAGCTTTTTTCACTTAGCCATGTGAAAGAGAATAGCACAAAAGATCAGGCAATGCAAGTATCCGAAATTTTTGGTCATTCTTTACGTAACTGCATCACCACAGTAATTTTTCTAAACAGAAGGCATAATTTACCTTGTAATTGATCATCAGACATCTTGGTTACGTAAGACATTGCTGCAGCTTCACTAAGATAAAACTAAAAGTACAACCTACAATTTCAGTCTACCTATACAGGAGATTTGCATATCTAAAACAAAAAAATAAGCTAATTAAACCAATCTCAATATAAAATAGGAGACAAATGTATCTCTATAAGAAGCTGGACATAATTACACTGAATTTAAATTACATAAGCTAGTGTGACTTCTCATACACAGACAAGGTATAAGAAGATCTCTCCCTTAACAAGCTGACTTGCACTGCCATTGATGTAAACATTTACACAAATAAATACTGGTGTGGATATTCACATGGTCTCTTCTACAATAGTTACTGATAACAGACAAGAAATTAGCAATACACACTGCATTTCCCTCTTGATTGCATTTGATTTTTATATAGAACTGGTTTGTGGCATTCAGTAAATATCAACAATTGAAGGACAAGCCACATTTAGAACTGGAAAAAGCTATTCTGAGAAGAAATAGGTGCAACTTCTTATTTATTCAGATTACATAACTCTATAAAACATCTCACCCCAGAAATCAAAGCAGCAGGCGCTCTTTGAAACACATTACGCATCTGTCAGCAACTGCACATCCTGGACTGAAATAAGCCATTATCTACATATGTGATTTGTTTGAAGTAGAAGACACCCATACACTATAGACGAGGTTTCACTCATTGATTAAAAAAGAAAGAGCCAGAGATAGATAAAATATTCAAAGCCTAATTATTACAGCACAGACAAGAGCAATTTCAGGTCACTGAAGAGGAAACACATCTTTAATGACAAAGTTAAGGCTTTAAGAGCTAAGTCACATCACACAGTCATTATCCAAAACACATTATGAAGTGGTAAACAGCAACTGTTTTTGGTAATATTCCTGTGCATTGTGAGGAGCCAGGACAAGAGGGATGCAGGACTAAAGACTGAGCTTTAAGATTAATGTGGTGCCTATGGGAATTTTACCATCTTGCATAAAGACCCAGATCAGAACTACAGAGAAGAAAAGTCCGTATGCAACAAAAGCTTCATAGCAGTACTGGAAAGACAGAAAAAGAATGAAAATAAATAAGAACAGTGCAGGGACTTACAAACTTTTTCATCACAAAGGCAAGAGAAGCTGAGCTGTACAGACAGTTACTACTGTAAGACTGCTGCAGAGAAGCCTTACATATGATACCTTCATGGAAAAAGCTTAGGTCTGTCCAGAGCACATCACTGCTGATTAACACACCACCACATTAGCTGATCCACATATTTGCCACTATCTTATATACAAATGTGTATTTCTGACAGGGATGAATAAACCTTCTTAAAATACAAGGAAAGATCTAGAAAAACAAGATTCAATTAAGCTCCCCTCAAATCCCTGATACTCAAGTGTAAAAATTGGAATGAGTTTTTGAACTGCTGCAGGAATGCCTTTAGCTTCCTGAATATGGTTCGTGCTTTTTACCAAAGCCATATAAACAACAACAGTTGAACTTGAGAAAAAGCACGGACTGGAAGACAATCATCTGGGAAATCACAAAGGGCAAAATCCTAATTTGAGAACTGCAATGCAGTATTTCTTGGAAGGGCTATCGCTGCGTTTCTTAGTGGCACAAGCAGCAGAAAAATTATGTAAGAACATGGAACTTCAGAATTTCATTGTCTGCAAAATCATGGGGTAAATACCTAAACCTTCAGAAAGTCAAAGTATTTTCAGCCCCAAAAAGCATTAGTGACCTTACAACCATTTTGAAAAGCAGATACCATTCTTCATTTAGCTGAATGCATTTAAAAGAAAAAGCCCACCTTGTACACCATTGGATCTCACAATGGGCTTGGTTTAACATCTACACAACACTAAATGGAATATGCTGTCATACAACAGCGTATCCCAAGATGCCTCTATTTCCAAGGAAGCCCACATACGTCCGAGCAATTCCTAACTTCCTATGCTCCATGAGATGAACATCAGTAGTATTCATAGGATCTGTCCTATAACAATTATCAGCACAATTGGAGTGATTAGGGGCAGGGATGGCCTGTTGTTAGAGGGCAACAGGTTTTTGTGTGCATATATGAAAAGCTTAGCGTAATGGCATCCATAAACACACCACGGGGAGAAAATAAGGGGTGGGAGGAAGCATGGTTTTCTCCTCTTGATATATCTGTATCTGATCCACAGATGTGCATAACATGTGAACTGTGTAATAATTTTCTTGTACCTAACTAATTTTTTTGTCCCCAATTGATTTGTTTTGTCCCCTCTCCCTTTTAAATCCCAATAGCTGACAAAGTCAATGATGACTTCTACACTAAACGCCGGCACCTTGCAGAACTGGCTGCCAAGGGTAGTCTGCCACTCCACCCGGTGCGCCTAGATGACGACAGAGCTTACACAATCGACAGCGGCCTAACCAGACAGAATGGGCAGAAATCCAAAACTGCAAAGTTACATGCACACACTTTAGGCTACAATTCCCACTACAAGACCTGGGATCCTAACGACCAGTCTCTGAGACGGCAAGCATATGCAAACAAAGGGAAGCATGGTATCGCAGACCCGACATTAAGCGACCCACTGACAACCCGGAGCCAGCATTATTTGGGCCCACAGCCGTACTTCATAACTAACAGCAAGACAGAAGTAACTGTTTGAGTTTGGGGTTTTTTATTTTTTTTGGGTTTTATTTTTAATGAAATCCTTTACAAACTACACACAATTACACACACAACACACTCAACTGAAAAGCAAAAAATTAATTAAAAAACCTAAAATAATTTCAGCAAAGGAAATGGAAGGAAGGAAGGAACTACCACCTGCACGGTCTTGGATTCCCAGCCAGCTGTAGGCCGAAGAGTGGGTTAATACCATTGAGCAATACACACTGAAGGCTGAATTCTAAACTCCACTTTTATTTCACAAAGGAATATATACCCTTGTGACTAAATTTTTTTACTTGAAATTAAAATCATTATGACAAGTAGCACAATCTAGAAAATCTTTGTCTGCTTAAACATTTACACTATGTTCCTGCCTTGAGACAGAAGAAAGAGAAAATAACACACTGTAATATATTGAATTTCAGACAGAAATTTTGTATAAAACCTATTAATAATAGACCTGTGAAAAGCCAAGAGCAAATATCTGGATACAGCTCCTAACATCTGTTATTATACTTTTACACCATCCTATAGAACATGCAAAAAATATGTATACAAGGGATAAAGACTCTTTCACAAGGAATTTATGAAGACTGACTGTTACAATTAAGAGTATATGGGACCTTTCTAGCTGGTAGAGAATTCTGCAGGATGATAAAAGCAGCAGATTTTATTTCAGTTTATTCAATTCTACAGTTTTGGGAACCTCCAGAAGAAGAGACATATCACATGACACAAAGCTGCTGGGAGAATAAGGGCATCAGGATATTCCCTCAGCCATCCTGTTTTCAGGCAGATGGTAAAAATTCTCACTTTGCAGACTGTCAGGACTTTTTCTTTACCTAAATGTTTTGCCTATTTTCAATTGCTTCAGACTGAAGTTAAGCGTGGGTGGTGCCTTTACTGTATTACTATTGTTCTATGACAGTCTCCTTTCTCAAAGTGACCCCTCTGCTCCTTTAAGCTATTTCCTCATGTTTTGCTAAGGATGACAAGGGTTCTGCCCTGCTCAGCCTCCTGTTGGTCCAGAAGGGAAGCTGGACAACATCTCCATGCAGTGGTTGCACACTCAAGACTAATTAGTTAACCCCTCCATTCTATCAATTCAAGCTTTTTCCCCTCTAGTCTTTCATTTTGTACTTGCTTTTAGCCATGGTAGTTCTTTGTAGTTCAACTAACTGTTCTATGGTATATTGTCTCTATCGTTTAGCTTTCTATAGTGGCGTTCCTTCTGGGTGGACTATTTGACAGAAAAGCCTAAGGGGCTAACCTCAAACATCAAAGAGATCTGGGTTGAAACTAAAACAATCGGGCTCATGGTCTTGACTATGGTTCCAGATGAACTCTATGCCTTTTTAGTATGAGTAAAACCACTCTTTAATTGGGCACTGGCAGTAGACTTGCAGTTCTGAGCTTGTGAAGGCTTTGGCACATCCACAGAGATAAACAGAGTTGGGATGGAATTGCAGTGCTGCAACAGCATGACAACAGGCAATGCGCTCAGTCTTTCACTTAAACTCCCATCTTTCCCTCAAAACAAGTCATTTGGCTAAATACTAACTAGCTAACTTACTACAGTTGCATTCTTACCAGCTGTCAGTTCTTCTGGAGATAGTTTTGGAAGAGTGTGCAGGGAAGAGTGAGAACTGTTATGTTGTAAGAAGAATTGGAAGTGGCATTACTGTACTCAAACGTTTCTCTTCAGTAAAGAATGCAAGGGCTATGAATTTGAAATGCTGTTCAAAGGAGGGACCATTTTTCTAGCTGCATTAAGATTGATTTACATCCTGAGAACATGGGCATCCCTCCATAAGCGTGTTGCTAAACTATATGACCATATCTTTTAAGACTAGAAGTGGACAAAGCCCATGGGACAAATAATTTGCACACAGCCCAGATTCTCCATTATGTTACTTTTAATCCTTTAATCTTTATTGCCTTCACAACTGGCTGACTTAATTTGACCCTTTATGGAATGTTGCTGTTAATCCATATGCTTTAGATACACATTACAGCTGCACTCTAATTCACACAGGTTTCGTGTAACTTGAGCATATTTTATGTGGAAATATTTTAGTAAATGTACGTTCTCTAAGTAAACCGTGTTAATACTTGTTAACTACAGAGTTTATGATACCAATAATACTTCCTACAATAAAATGTTTGTTTTCTAAAGATGTTTATTTGTAAACATATGTATTCACTATATTAATATGAATTTCTTACCTGGCAATAAAACTGATTCTATGTGAATCCAACCTCCTGTCTCATTTCTAAACTTGTATCATTAGGCCAATTTTTGAGTAGTAACTGAGCTTCTGGAGCCTCTCACTGCAGCCTGCAGGATTCATCACACCACAAAGTATGACTTGAGTCTGCCATTGGTAGTGTTATGAACAAGATATTTTCTTGAAAGCTGCTTCATGTTGCATGCATTGCATATGGGCAATGCCTGTTACAGACAACATAACATAATCCACAAAAGGTACACAAGCCTTGCAAAGCTCCATGTGCCTTGTAAACATTTAAGCATTTATGTGTCTTGTGTCAACCAGTTCATTACAGTTTGGAATAAAGGAAAAAAAAAAAAAGACTATGCATGGGGCTGGACCTTGGTCCTCTTGAAAGCATGGGAGTTCTGGAATAAGCTTCCAGACTTGGCACTAGCCTGTGAGCACAGATGAAACACTGATTTGAATCGCTTCCAAATTTGTACATGTGGTACACAATATCGGTGTATCAACTGTCCTTCAAAGGCTTTCAGGTTCTGCTAGCAGCTCATAAACCTCATAGGCCTGATGTTTGTTACAGCAAATTCCTGACTAGAATAATGAATGGGAAAAAGGAGAACTGCTTCAGCGTAAGATTTTGTTCTTCTAGATCTGTGGGAAAAAAAAAAAAAGACCAACTTCCCCCCGAAATTCCCCTGTATCTGATTTTGTGTCTCTCATGATTTTTATTCTTGTTAGTCTGAACCTTTGTCACCACTAACTAGAACTATACTGACTTCTCAGAAGCATTTTTCTTCCACAAGGTGATCATCTTGCTGCCAAGAAATTAAGGTGTTCAGTATACAAAGTTGTGGAGTCTGAAAGTCTACAGGCTATCTCTTTTAGATCCCTTTACCCTGGAAATGTCTGTTCATATGACAGACATTTTGAACAGGATCCTCCATTTACGCAAACTGAAAACATATACAGCATCAAGTTTCTTGACATTCCACACCACATCTACAAAATGTCTCCAGGACTCAGACTTCAGCTTTTAATAGACCTGGAGATACGTTCATGCTATGTTCTATTCTTATGGAATGGTTATTGAATTTTGGGTATTACATAAATAACCCTAGTCCACAAATCCCTTTTGCATACAATCCTGCACACTTTATTTAATCCTGGTGCGTATACTTAAATACGTGAAGGACTTCTGGTAATAAATATATCCTTTACTGTAATTATATAATCTTTCTATTCAGCAGGGATAATTTTTTTACCTAAACCAGCTATAACAGAAAGAACTATTGTATTAGATTATATCATCTCATCTATTACCCAGTGCTGCCAATGCAGAAAGAGTACCACCACATTATTAAAAAATTAGCATTCTCAGTTTTTTGGAGTGGGAAACTCAGATTGTGTCTACAGGCTTTATATGACCCTAGACAATCACTGTCATTTATTTCAGCATTAATATAATACATACATAGCATTATTACAAAAGTGACTTGAAGGCATGACACCATCCTGGTTTACAAGGTGCGCACTACATTTAAATTACATCACTGCCAAGTTCTTCTCACTCTGCCCAGCTGCCACCCACCTGAAGAGATTTACAAGACAATGACATATTCAGCAGTTTACACCGGCCTGCCTACAGAAGGGCAGAATTCTAACCTGATGGCTTAAGATTTGAATTCAAGCTTTTCTCTCGTTTGTCCATGACATGAGCATATTTTTCTCAACAACAGGCTTAATGTCAAAGGGTGACAATAGAGATGAAGAGAGAGACTCTGCAATGTGAATCTGTCTTTGCCAGCTTGGGTTATTACTCACAGAACATGCCTCTTGTAGCACTCTGGCTCTGCTCTAGCAAACTGCACAATCAGGCCAGCTGGCTCTCCTGGTATACACTGTATAGGACCATGTTTAGGAGAGCAATGGCAGATGAGCATGACTAATGAGGGAAGATAAACTTCAATGTTTTATGCTAAACCATTAAATCAATTCATTTGAAAAATGTGACATAATGGCACATTAATCTCAGCCTACAGATGGGAAAAAAGAGAGCCGGCAAATGGTATTACAGTTAAAACCCCAGGGGAAAACTTTCAATGTAAACATCAACATACAGCTCTAATTTAAAAAGTGTCTGTACAAAACCAATTCTTGGAATTCATGCTTTAGAGATTTCCAACTCTAATTTGCTCAGCCTGCAAGTAAGACATGTCCTCATACCTGCCAACTCAATCTGGAACATGAGCATTAAACCAAGCTTTTCCTCCCCATCCAGCAGCATTAATGAAAGCCAGGACCAAATCAGGATTCTGGTAATATCCTGTATCTGCACAAAACCCACTGTCAAACAAATGGAGTTCATTGGACTTAGTAAACACTTCTGCAAAAGCCACGAAAAATTTGACACACCTCACTCAGCTATGCTAGCCCTAGTACGTCTGGAATCTAAGGCAGAAGTATTCGCCACCAGTGACAAAAAATTACACTTTTGATGCTGGAAGAAAATCAATCCTGACTCTAGCTCTTCCAGAGTCAGAATCTAATAAGTAATGCCTGAACAGGGTAGGGCTCCCTGGATAAGCCCTCCCTATCCCTTCCAATCCTTAATGATTCTGTGATTCACTCACTCCTCTTCCACCAGTCTAATAATGTTGCTTAAAGAGTAAGTTTTCAGTTTCATTTAATTTTTCATCTTCAGTTTAGGGTCCCTTTCTGGGAAGCAGCAACTATGGTTTCAAGCTGATCTGAGGTTGATGTAGGTCTAGAACTCTATTCTAGCACCGCTGCTCCAGTTTCACATGGGAGAAAAGAATGAGATGCTACTTGTGCCTATGTGAAGCAATATTACAGCAAATCTGGTCCTTTGCAGATGGATGCATGAAGAGGATCTTTGCACCCATCTTTTTCTGCAGGCAATTTGAGGGCAATTTAGCAATCCAAAACAGACAAGTCAGAAGTACTGTTTGTTTGTCTAACGATTCACTCATACACACAGCAACACCTTGTCTAAGTCAACAGTAGTTTACTTCACTTAGCAACTTCTCACACATTTAAACTCTAAGAAACATTGCTACTTCTTAACAGGGGTTGATGCTGCACTGACAGAGTTTCATCCTGTAAACCTGCATACCAAGTATTGTGTGTATCCCTCACATTAAGTAGTAAGTACACACTCCCCACCACCACCCCGTTGACCTACTTTTCACTCTCCAGTACTGGGACCCACCATAACACTTTGACCACACTAGTAACCAGCAGTTACTACTTGACACTTCTGCCAGTGTTTGTGCATGTAATTCCCTGAAGTAATTGTACCCAAGAGAAAGAGCACTTTTCTTGCTGTTTCTTTAAGCAACAGAAAGATTGCAAAAATATCTTAAGTGTACTCTTTTTCTCTGCCACATGTAAAGAGAAACCAGGTTTGTCCTTAAAGGAGTAAGAAGATAGCTCAAGGATACCTTGTTCTGTCTCTTTTCAAAGCAGGATTTTTCATGCATACTCTGCGTGAGACACAAGTGACTACAGAGTGCAGAGACAACCTCTTGACTGCCTCACATGCTAGGAATGAAAAAAATCATGCAATCGAGAACAACTGGTTTTGCCATAGGCAATGGTTTGTTGTCTACTTTCAACAACTCACTGGAAGAGGCCAGGAGAACTATGTGTTATTTTCAAAACTGATGTTCTCCAGTGAACTCCTGTCATCTTCCTGAGCATACCTTCACAGTCAGCACCTTGCATGTGCTCTCAGCTTCCATACTGCTGTTACAGCCTCAGAAAAAATAATACCATCTCTGTGTACACATGTGGAAGCACACATATTTCACAAGATTTTCAACCTCTATCACTTGACCTTTGGAACCCGATTCCCTTAAAACAGCTGTGTTTGCAATACCAATCAAGTATAATACTAACCTGGAAAATCTGCCTCAGTATGTTTTATTTTTTACATTGTGGTTTGAAGATGGGATCTATAGCCCTCATTTACTTCAGTGCTTTTGAAAATTAAATACTAAAGAATGTGACATTCTGAAGAGGAGTCACTT
Organism: Upupa epops; assembly: GCA_013397515.1. Taxonomy (NCBI): domain Eukaryota; kingdom Metazoa; phylum Chordata; class Aves; order Bucerotiformes; family Upupidae; genus Upupa; species Upupa epops. The sequence continues at coordinate 156,421 of VZRI01009656.1, forward strand.
TGAACTTTTGGGATGAAAAGTGTCCTTTAAGCCTGTGGCCTTACCATTAATTCTTGGGAGTGATTATCCTAAGAATGATAGAGAGCAACTTGACAGGATCCATTAAGACAGAGGCAGCTTGCATATGCTATTATGCACAATACTCTGTGTAAGACTGCCCATGCAGAGCAAAATGTTCTGGTTTTTACTAAGTGATTTGTGAGTTGTGTTAGGGTTTTTTTCATGTTCTAAGAGGTACTTCTAAAAAGGACAAGGCTAAGAGTACTCAAAGGTGCCCTGCTGAACACAGCAAGAGACACAATTTTATATAAATGTGACTAACAGCAAACACCCTGACCCTGTACTGCCGAGTTACAGGCAGGCTTGTCAACGTATGGAAGACCAAAACCTACAGACAAAACGCATCTGTTCTTTGATATGTAAAATTTTTAGGTTCCATTACAAGTTATATTTTCTAAATGAACACCAGCTAAATGGTATGGGCAAGTAAACATACCAGATACATAACAGAATTGCAGAGATCTCCTCAACTCAGTCACTGCTGAGACTACACTTCAACAAAGGCTTTATCAAATGGCTCCAACCTCGCCTTGTAGCAAACTGCAGTTATCCTGCCAGGATCTCACCTACCTGGCTGTCTTTTAACTTTAACACAGCTCATAATGACTAGGGAAGTCCCCACACTCAAGTCAGTTGCTTGCCTTCAATGTGCACATTCAAAATCCTTGAGAAAGACAGCTTCTACAACCAATAGAATACTGAAATCAGTGTAAAGTCAAAGTGTTGGTATAAAATTTACTACTTTCTACAAAATGTGTCAAAATAAACTGAATTTTGCAGGCCAATAAAAATTTCCTTGTGATTTGCTTCTGTGTCTCTTAGACACACTTTAGCTTGTTTGACTTTTAGTTTGTATTTGACTGCTCACTTACTAAGATATTTTCATGTTTCAACACAATGAATGCCACACTAAATACTGTGCTCTTCATGCTGTTACTTCTTGATGTACAATTAATTTTATTATTAATTGATGATTTTATTGGACATTTTCCAAAGACAACAGTATTAGGTGCACACTCAGCAAGGAATGTCTCTTATAAACTCCAAATTTACTAATAATCACAGTTATTTTGGGGGGGTTACATTTCCCTGGCAGGTTAGTAACAGAAAAAAATATTTTTTAAAAGCTTCTGTATACACAACAAAAACTACTCTGCCATTTTAAACATGTTTCTTTACAAAAAGAAGTAGGGAATTCACATGTTTTGTTTGAAACAAAGACTGCATATGCATGGAGTGAATACACAGGTGGAAAAGAAAGGATGCGACAATTAAAATAGGGATAATATTGAGTCTTTTATTGGCTCAAATCCCATTCCTTGTATCTATTAGAGCTGCAGCTGCTGTATAATACTACTTTCTCTCAGAAAAGTTCTACAGAGGTTGAAGTGTAGCTTATGTGTTTAATCCATTTCAGTGAAAGATAAAGTTGACTTTCCAATAATGACTCTCTGATACATTCTATTTCTTCACTCCTGAACAGTGAGCTTTTAGGAGGAGTAACAGTTTGAGAAAAAGGCAAAATACAAAACTGTGTAAGTATTACTTGCAAAATACTAATCAGTAGCTTCAAAACTCTTTGTTGTTACTCATCTGAAAATAGGAAGAACATTAATTACATCTTATATACATATATATGAGAGGAGAAGCAAAAAAGAGATAGATGTAAGAGCACCGTATGCAACACCTCCCTTAACCATTGCTAGAGTTAAAAAACACTAACCAAAAAGCATATTACCAACGTTTAGAGAAGCAAGCACACATTACTATGTTTAAGCAGTCAAAACCTTATAACACCATATTATTTTCATCTCTCCTCTGCAATGGTTTTGATGTTTGATGGGTCATTTCTGTTTGGATGGTTTGGTTAGCAAATGTCACTCCAATCTTCAAAAAGGGTAAGTAAGAAGGAGGACCCAGGTAACTATAGACCGGTCAGCCTCACCTCCATCCCAGGAAACGTGATGGAACAATTTGTCCTAGATGCTGTCTCTAGGCACATCAGGGAAAAGAAGGTCATTGGGGATCGTCAGTATGGCTTCACTAAGGGGAAGTCTTGCTAGACCAACCTGATGGCCTTTTGTGATGGCATAACCAGGTGGATTGATGATGATAGAGCAGTGGATGGCAACAGCATCCTGGGAGGGGATCGGAAGGTCGGAAGGGGGGTGGTTAGCAGATTCAGGGAGGTTCTTCCTCTCTACTCTGCACTAGTGAGACCACATCTGGAGTATTGTGTCCAGCACCAGGCCCCTCCCTTCAAGAAGGACACAGAGCTGCTGGAG
>VZRI01009657.1:2149-18444 GCA_013397515.1 Upupa epops
TTCCTGTGCCACTGGGTCTGGGTGATCCTGCTGTGGCAGGGGGATTGGAGTGGATGATTTTTCCAGGTCCCTTCTGATCCCTAAGGATTCTCTGATCATGTGGAGTGACAGGTAAATTTTGCTGTCAAAAAAGAAGGAGTGGGGGAGGGAAATTCCATTTCCTCCCTCCAAGATTTCTTTCCATGATTTCAAACATCACGTATCTGAAGAAGAACCGTTCCCAGCCACCGGGATTAACATGCAAAGCTGTTTCTTAACACTATTCCCCCTCCTTTTATAAACGACACTGAGAGCTTAGGGGCCCTTGTTCTTAATTTTTAAAGCCGCTAATGTCATTGTGTCTGACACAAAGCAGAACAGCTCTGCCATAATTACTGTACGAGTTCTTTTTTCTTCTTTCCCCCCACAAAGTTGTAATTTTCCTAAAATAAGCCGGACTGCTTCAATTATGGAAATCAAATATCTAGAGACTGTAATGACTGCACTGGCGAAACACAATAGACCTGAACAGGAAGCCGGCTGAGAGAGGGAGAGAGTGATGGGGAAGGCAAAAGCCCAAATGAGGATGTTTTTTTCAATTAGAATCATAACAAATTCTCTGCCCTGCTGGTAAACTGGCTCCGGCAGCTCCTCTCGCTGCCAGATTTGCTCTTCCCTTGGTGCTAGAGTGTGACCGTTAAGACTGGCTGGAAGTCGAGGTTAAACTGGAAGCTGGTGTGCGGAGACCTGGAGTGGTGGAGAACATTTATTGCCAGAGTTGAAAGCCAGCCGAGGGACAGGTCCAGGGGAGACTTCACTGAGAGCAAAAGCACACGGAGGGGAAAAACTCTGACCTGAGAGAGTTGTGAAGGACACAACGGAGAGGCTTTTGGCTGGGCTCCTGCTGCAGAACAGCTACGGCGTAAGAGAGTTATTACTTGCAGAAGCCTGGGAGAAGATATTCTCATCTTCCAACCTGTTTAAACTCTATCAAAACCAAGGCTGAGCTAAGCAGACCCATAATTACTTCATTTACCACACACAGTTTCATCTGATTTGCTCTCAACATCTGTAGGGGGACCTTCAATTACCACCCAGATAACAAGGTTCTCTGTATTGTTGCTGGATCTAAGTACCAAAGGACATAATAAAACACTGCCTGGTGATTTATTTCCCCCGATACATCCTGTCTCTGCTGCATCGCGTTGCCAGCCGGGCTCCAGCTAATTAAAAACGTGAGAAAACAAGATCTAGAAGACTCCAGCTTCTTCAATTTCAGAAAGGTAAAAGGGTCTTTTGCTAACTCACCGTCCTCAAAGCCCTGCGAGGGAACGAGTCAACCCTGAGAAACCCTCACGCAGAACTCGAGGGGCTACTGCTCGCTGCAAGGAGGCCCCTGGATCAAATAAGGGAAAGCTATTTCAGCTGAGAGAGAGCAGGGGAAAAGATAACTCACGTTTATTGAGCCAGGCGTGACGACGAAACGAGGGGTGAAGCTGTGGCTTCATTTGCAGTTTCGCTGGTGATCGCTTGAGAAGCTGTAAAACCCAAGAGTTTATGGGGTGAAGTGAGCCCCGAGCAGCAGCCCTTCTTGTGAGGAATCCAGCGAGACCCTGCGGTGCTGGCTGGTGGCACGGGACGGAGTTCTATGCTCTGCTAAACAGAGAGAGAGGAAGCTCTTTAGAAAGGGAGGGGGGGGAAGTCATTTATCATCATTAGTGCTGCATAAACCCAGCGGAGGAGAGCTGCAGGGGGCTGCTCACGAACCCTGAACAATGAGGGACTGGAGCACTGGGAGACTTGGAAGTCTGCTGGTGCTGGAGTGGGTGCAGAGGAGCAGGGAGGCTGGGGAAGGCACTGGAGGGAAAGGCTGGTGAGGAGAGGCTGAGGGAGCTGGGGGGGTTCAGCCTGGAGAAGAGAAGACTCAGGGAGGACCTTCTCCCTCTCTACAACTCTCTGAAAGGAGGGTGCAGTGAGGTGGGGGTCATGCTCTTCTCCCAGGCATCTAGCACCAAGATGACAGGACATCCTGAAGCTGCCAGGGGAGGGTTGGGTTGGATGTTAGGAAGCCCTTCCTCAGGGAAAGGGTGCTCAGAGCCTGGACTGGACTGCCCAGGGCAGTGGGGGAGTCTCTGTGTCTGGAGGTGTTGAAGGACAGCCTGGCCGTGGCTCTTGTTCTCTTGTTGTGCTTTTTAGGTGTCCATAATCAACAGAATTGAAGGGGACTGTGCTTTGGGTTTCTCTCACTGCTGATACTTCAGCAAATTTGTGTTTACCATCGCAGCCTCAGGAGAGGTGCAGTTTGTTTTCCAAAAGCTTCCTGCAGGACAACCATCACATAATCCTGCTCAAGTGTCCTCCAGTGCAGAGTAAACAGCACAGAGCCGGAGATTCATTACAGAACAGCAACGTGGAGCTGTAGTGGGTTTGGTCTATTTAACCATCTCGAGGCTTTTTAGGGTCACACATCAATGTTTTATCCTGCTGCCTATAAAATGTGAGTCCTGGCACTGCCCGAGCCACAGTATGCTCTGAATAGAAAGAATCCAGCCCCTTCGCATGGATGTGGCTTCAAATGATCATGGAATCACAGACTGGTTTAGGTTGGAAGGGAGCTCAGTGCTCATCCAGCTCCAACCCCCTGCCAAGGGCAGCAACACCTATCTATCACCAGACCAGGTTGTTCCATGCAGCACTTCCAGGGATGAAGCAGACACAACCTCCCTGGGCAACCCGTTCCAGGGTGTCAGCACCCTCATAGGGAGGAGTTTCTGCCTCAGATCTCATCTAAATCATCCTGGTTTTAGCTTGAAACCATCCTCCTCTGCAATGCGATGGCCATGGCCAAGACACGGAGGTGTTTCATTGGCAGAGCAGGTGCAGCATGCTCTAGCATCTACCCTGCCTTGTGTACTGGTGTCACCCAGAGTCTGGTGTCCAGTTCTGGGCCCCTCAGTTCCAGAAGGACACAGAGCTGCTGGAGGGTGTCCAGCGTAGAGCAACGAAGATGATGAAGGAAGGAGAGCAGCTCCCTGATGAGGAAAGGCTGAGGGAGCTGGGGCTCTGGAGCTGGGAGAAGAGGAGGCTGAGAGGGGACCTCATTCCTGTCTATAAATCTGTGAGGGGTGGGTGTCAGGAGGATGGAGCCAGGCTCTGCTCAAGGGCATCTGGTGCTAGGACAAGGGGCACTGAGTGCCAGCTGGAACAGAGGAGGTTCCCTATCAATCTCAGCAGGACCTTCTTCCCAGGGAGGGTCCCGGAGCACTGGAAGGGGCTGCCCAGGGGGGTTGTGGAGTCTCCTTCTCTGCAGATGTTCCAGCCCTGCCTGGCTGTGTTCCTGCCCCCCCAGATTAGGGGGGAAGTCAGCATGAAAACGTGCCCTTCCACCTTCCCTTCCCATCAGCCATGGAATCACATCTCGGAGTGCAGTGGGACCCCATGGAGCTATCAGGTGTTAATGAAGAGGAGTAGTGGTGGCAGCCTCTGTTCCTCTTCAGTCAACATCAGTGAAGCTCCCTGTGATCCTGTGACACAGATTCACCCTGAAGGAAGCTAAATGAACGGCCCTTTATTCACTCCAGCTCTCTGTAGATGCCTTTAATTAGCACGTTCCCCCCACGGCTCCTCTCTTCCTTGACACTTCTCACCGCGTTCTTGACGGAACAATTGGGTTTGATGAATGGGTGACAGCTCAGAGCTGCAGCCAGCTGGTGGCCAGATGTTTGAACCCTGGTGAACTGCTCTTCCCTTCTCAGACTGGCAAACAAAGCAGTGAACAAACGCGATGCCATTCCGCTTCCTTCCTGAGCTGCCGGAGCAGCTTCAAGTGGCGGAGCCAAAGGATCAGCTGGGAAGGAATGAGGTGTGTTCCCGATGAGACCCCTGAGCCATGGCTTTTCTAGAAAGGCAGCCTGGGGGTTTTATTGCTGCTCCTGCACGTGTGACAGAGTCACGGGCTGAACAGCCAGAGGGATCCATGCAACAGGGAGCAAGAGCCTTCGGACGAGGCTTGCTCAAATCTTAGAATCATAGGATCATAGGATCATTCAGGATCAGGAGGGACCTCGAAAGACCATCCAGTCCAACCCCCCTGCCACAGCAGGATCACCCAGACCAAGTCATAGAATCCTAGGATCATTAGGGATGGGAAGGGACCTTGAAAGACCATCCAGTCCAACCCCCTTGCCACAGCAGGATCACCCAGACCGAGTCATAGAATCACAGAATCTTTAGGGATGGGAAGGGACCTCGAAAGATCATCCAGTCCAATCCCCCTGCCACAGCAGCATCACCCAGACCGAGTCACAGAGGAACACATCCAGTATCGCTGAGGATGTGAAGGTCTTCTATCGCATTCCTAAGGTGATTCTATTCAAACACCCCAACAATTCTTTGCGATGCTGCAGACAGAGCGATGCTCCGCGCGCAGCTCTCGGAGCATCAAGAAATGTCTTTGGAAAAGTGGCGACGCGAGTTAATATTTAAGACGTAAAAATGACTCTAATAAAGAACCGGGAAAAGCAGGGAAGTGAGAAGGCAGAATTTACTGTCTGGCATAAATAAGTGAGCTAACAGAGCATCTTCGAAGAAATCCGTCCTGTGGAGGCAGCCTCATCATTTTATGATGAAATTACTCATATTGCCACTCTCGAGACTTAATTCCGCCGAACGCTTTCAGGTTCTATTATCCATCGTGAATTATTTTAATGCAGGACCTCACGCTATAAATCAGGGAGAGGGGAAAAAAAATGAGCTCAAACATTATGGCCGGTGCTCTACGGCGTTATTCTGAGAGCTCTAAGTGAAACATGGGAAGCTCTTAGGAACCACTCGTAAATGTCACGGATCACGGCAGTTCTGAAGATGTCAGGCTTGGGAGAGTGAGTGCTTCCACTGGAGATTGAGAGAGTGGTTCAGGTTGGAAGGGATCGTCAAGATCACCCAGTTCCAACCCCTCTGCCATGAGCAGGGACAACCCCCACCAGACCAGGCTGCTCAAGGCCCCAGCCAATCTGCCCTTGAACACTGCCAGGGAGCTGGGGGGCAGCCACAACCTCCCTGGGCAACCTGGTCCAGGGTCTCAGCACCCTCCTGGTGAAGAACTTCCTCCTGACTTCCAGTCTCAACCTCCCCTCTTCCAGCTGGAAACCATTCCCCCTGCTCCTACCACTCCAAGCCCTTGCAAACAGCCCCTCCCCAGCTTTCCTGTAGCCTCCTTCATGTACTAGACGACTGGTCTCGAAGTCTCCTCTTCTCCAGGCTGAACAGCCCCAGCTCTCTCAGCCTGTCCCTGTAGGAGAGATGCTCCAGCCCTCCCCTCATCCTCATGGCCATCTTGGAAACCCAAAGGATCCCAACACTATTTCCACAGGATTTACAGTTTGGGGATGGATGACTATTTTCTTCAAGCTTTCCACTGTCCAACCCTGTGCTGGTCGGATCCATCACTCAAAAACACCTCTGCAGATTCAAGGAGAACAGAGAAGCGCTGTTAACGTTTGCATTCAGGGTGTCAGATCTTCATCCGGCCGATCCCGGGTGATTTCAGAGCAGGACTTCTCGAGAGCAGCAGCAGCATTGAGAATTCAAAGGTTAAAACGTCGACTGCTCTTGGAATTTCAGTTGCTCTCCTTCTAATTGCTGGCCGTTTCCTCCGGCAGTAGGGAAATACTGATAATAACTAGGCTAAACCCACTTGGCTCTTCAGGCTCAGCGAAGGGAAGCTGATAAGGGATTTCTGGATGTTTCCAAATCAAAGGTATCTCAGAGCACATCAGGTGAAAAAGAAAGCGGGAAATGAAGCAGCGATAAGGGACTCAAAACAATTTTAGATCTACCCACTAATATTACCTCCTCGATCTGGTGAGATTAACCCTGGTGATAACAAGTAAATGGGAAATAGATTTGGAGAGGCAAATCCGAGATGGAATAGGGATGGTTATTTTTTAGGAAGTAGTGTGTGGGTACAAGCACCCCCCCCTCCCTTGCTCACAACATCTCTGACAGGTCTGCCATGAGGCCTGGAATGTTGCCTATGGAAATCAGTGCAGGTTTACTGCTTAAACTATAAACCAATTAATTTACCCTGTCATTATTGTCTCAGGGATTCCTCACCTCTTCTCCCTTCATTTCCTTCCCTGGGCTCAAACACCAGCTGTCTGCGTTGTGTACAGCACAGCCTCACGACCCCTCCCGAGTCCCCAGTCGCCAGGAACTGCTGCCAGTGGGATGAAGATCCCACAGGCACCCACAGTGATGCCTCTCCCTGCTTGCTGAAGGAGGGTTGGACTGATGAGCACTGAAGATCCCTTGCACTCAAACCATTCCATGATTCTATGAGCAATCAGGTTGTGTAGCCATCATTTTGGGGAGTCCTTGCAGAATGCTTCCCTTCGTGAGATGAGGTGGCACTTGGCTCTGAGCAAGGAGCAAGTAACAGAGGGGTTAGAACCTGCATCAAGAACGAGGAATCACAGAATCATTAGGGGTCAGAAGGGACCTTGAAAGATCATCCAGTCCAGTCCCCCTGCCACAGCAGGGTCCCCCAGACCCAGTGGCACAGGAACACAGCCAGGCGGGGCTGGAACGTCTGCAGAGAAGGAGACTCCACAACCCCCCTGGGCAGCCCCTGCCAGTGCTCCGGGACCCTCCCTGGGAAGACAACAGGTTATAAAGTTGAATGTAGAAGGTTTCACCTCAACACAAGGAGAAACTTCTTTACTGAGAGGGTGACAGCTGGACTTGATGATCTTGAAGGTCTTTTCGAGCCTTGATGATTCTGTGAGTCTGTAACAGAGCCCTGGAACGGGCTGCTCAGAGAGCTTGTGGAGTCTCCTGCTCTGGAGACCTTCAAAACCTTGCTGGGTGAAGCAGGATCTAGGGGATTCTGCTTTGGCAAGAGCGTTGGACTAGATGATCTAACGAGGTCTCTTCCAACCCCCAACAGTCTATGACTCTATGATGATCACCCCTGGGGGAAGATCTGCAGCTCCTACTGTGTCTCTTCGCTATGGCTCCAACTGGATAGCTCGGTGACCGCTAGTGTTCTCTACCACACCTTGATACAAGGGATCTTAAGCACTGGAAGGTCACTCAGTGCAATAAAACCAGCACCAGATGCAGAGGTCCTTCTCTCAGAGAGTAAAAAATGACATATTTTCAACTACACAGCCAACACCACAAACAGAAACCATTAGGGGGACCCCCTGTGATACAGAAGCCGTCACAAGCAGAGATGCTGCGGTGTTTCTGTGTTACTCGTGCTGGAACTATAACCACAGCAGTATATCTTACATTTTTAATCAATTTTCCATTTTACTGCCTCCTTTTTCGGAAGCAGAGCAGGAGTTCTGCAGAGCCATCACTCCTGAGCTGTTGAACGACCTCTTGGCTTTTCTTTGCTGTAACAGAAGTCATAACCAGGAAAGACGTCGTCCTGATTTGCCGCTGATTGATATGTAGCTGTTGAGCGTGGTTTTATAGAGATGGAAATCCTGACATCATGATAAAGTGCAGGCAGGCAGCGAAAAGCTCCCCGTGCTTGAGCTGCACGTTTGGAGGAGCTCAGCACGATGAGCTCCTCACTCAAAGGGTCTGCTCAGCCCAGTGAAGGCTCTCAGGGATGCAGCCGGGTCAGGGATTAGTGAGGCTGAAGGATAAATTCTCTCCATGCTGGGATAAGGGAACTTGGATCAAAGAAGCTTTAAACTCATAGAAGGCAAAACTAGGCTGATGCTTGGAGGAAGGTCTCTCACTGAAGGACATAAATGAGCTCAGGGACAGGGTTTAGCAGCGGGCTTGGTACAGCTGGGTGAATGGTTGGACTTGCTGATCTTAAAGGGCTTTTCCAACCTCAACGGTTCTGTAGTTCCATCATCCTGTGCTGTCTGCCTTTCTCTGGCTGCTCTCTTCTCTCTCAGTGAGAGCACAACTGCTATTGTGTATTTGCAGGTGTGGACCTCGCTACCACCAGGCATGTTCTGGCTGGGATGCCAAGGTCCATCCTACAGAACATCTCCATAGAATCACTAGGGATCGGAAGGGATAAATCTTGGAGAAGAGAGAAGTCTGCCACAGAGCTCCTGGTGCTGTCTGTTTATGAAGACACCGCTGCTTTGAAGACACAGCAGCATCCTCATGATGCCTCAGAGGGACACAGGTCCTTCAGGCTTTGGGTTCTTTCCACACATAAATTCTGTTTCCCAACAGGCCTGGAGTAACTGCGGCTCCATCTCAGCCCATCGTTCAACTCAGATGCCTTCAGCAGCTCACGTGCTTCTGCACGGATCTGTCTGGAAAGCAGGTTCTAACACCGACACCCTCTGGAATTCATAATGCAGAGTGTTCACAGGATCACTAGGGATCGGAAGGGACCTCAAAGATCCCCCAGTCCAATCCCCCTGCCACAGGAGGATCACCCAGACCAGGAGTAAGTAACAGAGGGGTTAGAACCTGCATCAAGAACGAGGAATCACAGAATCATTAGGGGTCAGAAGGGACTTAGAAAGATCATCCAGTCCAACCCCCCTGCCACAGGAGGATCACCCAGACCAGCTCGCACAGGAACACAGCCAGGCGGGTCTAAGAAGCTCCTAAAGACTACAGACTTCAGGATGTACAGACCTCAGATGGCTGTCTACACCACGTCAGCTCAGCAGTGTGACTGCAGGATCAGTCCGTGATTAATTAATACATGATTATATAAAAAGAGATATAAAAGCTGCCTTCAGACAACCCTGAACACAGAGCGGCTTTCCATCTCATGCTTCAGCAACGAAGAACCCTCTATCACAGCCCAATTTACTCCAAACCACGAATCTTCCCAGTGGAAGGAAAACTCTTCTACAAAGGGAAAGATGCAAAGAAGCAGCTTTCTTTCAGGGGAAGTGTTGCACCAACCAAGCAATTATTCCATTGAGATCCTGCACAAAGCCATCAATTAGGATTTCATGAGCCCTTCTGCGTAAGGCGAGCGCTCCTTCAGCTGCAAATTCGAGGGGAATTACTTCACGTTGTTCAAAAGGAAGGCAATTCGACTTGATTAATTGGTGTTTGTTACTGATCGCAGAATCACACAATGATTGGGGCTGGAGAAGCCCTCTGAGCTCCTCCAGCCCAGCCCAGCACCTGACATCACCCCATCAGCCAGACCAGGGCACTCAGGGCCACAGCCAGGCTGTCCTTCAACACCTCCAGACACGGGGACTCCCCCACTGCCCTGGGCAGTCCAGTCCAGGCTCTGAGCACCCTTTCCCTGAGGAGGGGCTTCCTGACAGCCAACCTAACCCTCCCCTGGCAGCTNTTCCTGTGCTGGGGGCTCCAGAACTGGACACAGGACTGCAGATGGGGTCTCAGGAGAGCAGAATAGAGGGGGAGGATCATCTTTCTAAGAACAGTCAGAGAAGAGGTCAGGATCTGCCTGAATTCTCTACAGAGCACACAAAGAACCACCCCCCAAACACCAGCAGAGACACCACTGCAATAGCCCGCTGGGTACGTGGGGGCAAGGAGAAAGCAGCAGAGGAATCGGAGTGAAGAGAGAAGGGACAAAGGAAGCAGAGGTCAGCAGCACAAGCCTCTCCATGAGACACGAGCCTGACAAGACCACGCTGACCCCCCTTCTCTGATTAAGGAGTTAATGCAAGTAGTAACTGGCTCAAGTTTAATCTGTCCCTAAACCAAGGAGAACAGCCTGAGACTTAACCCCTTCTTCTAGTTGTCTTAAAGCTGTAAGCTCATAATCCTCTTTAGATGATGGGGTTTGTAAGGCTGCAGAGAGTAATTTCTAATGGCATTTTCCAGGCCATTAAGCGTGTGCATCCCTCCTCTCATCCCTCCGGAGAGAACGCCACATGGCACAGCCTTTCCCAGCCTCCGAAGGACTTGGGATTACTGTTGGCTTGGCCGTCTCGTACCTCTTATCTCCGTGTCCTACGGTGTAATCTGTTTCTGATCTTCCCTCCGTGATGTTCTGGCTTTTGGACTGAAATGTCACATTAGGGGGCAGAAGAGACTGGTCGGGTCTGGTCTGCTGGGCTGCTCTGAGCTCTCACAGCTTGATTAACGAGCTCTCCCAACGACTCTGGTGGGAGCTGAGCTGGGCTCTCCCTCATTACGGAGCCAGACCAGCAAATCCACTGGGAACATGCTAAGTGTTCCCGACTCCTTCATGCTCCAAGACACCAGATCCAGAGAGATGAGAGCAGAAAGAAGAGAAATACTGAGAGCTACTGGAGATTTTCCAGAAAGTTCCATCACTTCTCCTTCCCCCGAAGGTGAGGACAACCATCATCACACAGTCACAGAATCAGAGGACCATTCGGGTTGGAAGAGGTCTACAAGAGCACCCAGTCCAACCATCAACCCAGTCTGCTGCCTTCTACCTTTTAGATGCTGATGCTCTTCGTGTCACAGGAGATCTCGGCAGCCTCTTGCTTACAGGAGGCCATGAAGGCTTCAGTCCTTCAGCAGCCTAAACCTGAGTGCCCCGTGAACAGAGCAGCCCATTCTTCTGCCTCGTGAAATCTTAGCAACTCCCCCAAGCTCATCTTCCCCCCAATGGAAGAGCCGAGAGTCACTCAGAAATCTGCAGGGAAATTCAATCCTCTTTCAATAACTTTTGTGGGGAAGATTTTCTTCTTGTTCAGAGCTTTTGGGTTTTGACTTAAAAGAAACGGGGGTTTAGGCTCTTTGACATGTGGGAAATGGGATATTTACTGCTTGGAAACCGATGGGATGGGGGGCACTGGGTGCCAGCTGGAACAGAGGAGGTTCCCTATCAATCTCAGCAGGACCTTCTTCCCAGGGAGGGTCCTAGAGCACTGGACCAGGCTGCCCAGGGGGGCTGTGGAGTCTCCTTCTCTGCAGCCGTTCCAGCCCCGCCTGGCTGTGTTCCTGTGCCACTGGGTCTGGGTAATCCAGCTGTGGCAGGGGGGTTGGACTGGGTGATCTTTCGAGGTCCCTTCCCATCCCTAAGGATTCTATGATTCTATGACTTGGTCTGGTTGATCCTGCTGTGGCAGGGGGCTTGGACTGGATGATCTTTCGAGGTCCCTTCCCATCCCTAAGGATTCTATGTTGTCCTCAGTCATTTATTTCTGGCCCTTCTGCCTGCGATCCCCTGACAACAGCGTTGAGATGCTGGACTCTTTCCCTACCAGCGACTGCCTCTCTAATGGCTTTTTTTGGGGGGGAGGGATTCTTTTTTATATCTTGCTTTTCTCCAACTTGAAAACATCCTCCCATACCCTGAGGACAGTGAAAACAAATAGTCCTTGGTGGTTTTTTCTCCCCTCCACCCCCCCTGTCCTTACTGGCGTTTGAAATAATGACGGTTGTTTTCCTACTGCTCTACAGATAACAGAGCGCGCTCGGCTGAAATGCAGGCTCTGAGAGCTGAATCCAGCTCCGAACGGCCTCTGTTTTCTTTACTGGTATCATTTCCTCCTTGATGCTTTTTCATTTACTTAATACTCAACTCGCCAGAGTAATCAAAAGGCATTTATCTGCAGACAAACAAAGGGGCAATCGTGCAGCCGTCAGTGGGATGAGGCTCTCCAAACTATCCACCTCCGAATGAAAGAGCTGAGGGATGAGGGGGGGAGCAGAACTCTTGTGGCTTGTGTGTCCCTAAATGCATCTGCAGCCGACTGCTCCCAGCAGGAGACCTTCCCGTTCTGATTGAGTTTGTTTTGTCAGAATGAGGATGCAGACTGGAAATGGATTGATGGAGTAGGTGCCACTTGGTTCAGGTGGCTTCACTGCTGAGAAGCTGTGTTGGGTACAGTGGAAGTAGGGGAAGGAGGGAAGGGAGGCCATCCAGAGGGACCTGGACAGCCTGGAGAGCTGGGCCAGCGCCAACCTCATGGGGTTCAACAAGGCCAAGGGCAAGGTCCTGCCCCTGGGTTGAGGCAGGAAGACAGAAACCCACGCCACCAAGAGCACACACTATTACAGCTTCACAAACCAGACTAGTAATAAAAATAAACTCTGCTGCTCCAAGAAAATAATTCTACGTGATGGGCAGAAATGCCAGAGGGTTGAATACGTTTTCTGAGCGAGCAAGGAGCCAGCAAAGAAGCCGCAGCATTACAAGAGTGAGTGGGAACTGAAGTCACAGAGGATGGGAAGGAGCTGAGGCATTAAATGAACACTCTACAAGCAAGAACACTACGAGTCGTGCCAGCTGAAGCTGGCTGCTGTGTCTCCTATCACGGCTGACTTCATTGCTAGTGAGGCACAGATATTGAATAAGTTAAGAGAAGTTGAAATCAACAAATCATCCGTGCTGTGTGCAACCTTGAGGCGCTGAAAGGAGACTGGAGCGGAGCTCAGCAGCTACCAGTGCCAAAGTCACAAATAAGAAGGAGAAGGAGAAGGAAAACTGCTGCAGCCCCAACACCGTGAGGTATTAACTACAATCACAGAACCATTCTGCTTGGACATCAAGTCCAACCATCACCCTAACAGTGCCAACTCCACCACTCAACTGTGTCCCTAGGTGCCACATCTACGTGGCTTTTAAATCTCGCCAGGGATGGTGACTGCACCACTGCTACTGCTCAATAACCTGTTCTGGGAAGGAATTCTATCCTTATTCCCTGCCCTGCTGTAACTCCAGGCCTTTTCCTCTTATCCTGTTACCTGGGAGAAGAGACTGACCCCCACCTCCATCCAACCTCCTTTCAGGGAGCTCTAAAGAGCCAAGAGGTCTCTCCTCAGACTCCTTGTCTCTCGTTAACCCCCTCACCCCAGTTCCTTCAGCTACTCCCCAGAGTACTGGTACCCCAGACCCTTCACCAGGTCTTGTCCTTCTCTGGACACATTCCAGCACCTCAATGTCCATGTGTGAGAGGTCCAGACCTGGAGACGTTATTCGAGGTGCAGCCTCACCAGTGCTCACCACCTCCATCAGATGCTGGTGTAGCTGGCTGCGGTTGCCTGGCCGACCCCTCTCTTCTACCTCTTTCCCTTTCATCCTCCTTGATGCAGTAACAAACCAGATCATCCTTCACTCAGATTCCCAAAGGCCACTCAGATGTCTGCTGAGGGGGCTGTAGTTTCCTTCCTCTCAAAAGATCACTTCCCCTGTGGATGTTAGGAAGCCCTTCCTCAGGGAAAGGGTGCTCAGAGCCTGGACTGGACTGCCCAGGGCAGTGGGGGAGTCCCTGTGTCTGGAGGTGTTGAAGGACAGCCTGGCTGTGGCCCTGAGTGCCCTGGTCTGGCTGATGGGGTGATGTCAGGTGCTGGGCTGGGCTGGCTGAGCTCAGAGGGCTTTGCCAGCCTCAGTCATTCTGATTCTGTGATCTATTTGATTTCCAGTGCACAGTTCCTTTCAGGACGAGCATTAATGATCCAGTCCAAGAACAGTTGGTGGCAGACCCAGCTACACCAGAAGCAGAGCTAGGGGTTAACAATCCCACGGAGCACTTGCTGTAGAAATATTTACTGCTTCATGCATTCTTCACCGACTCTCCCATTCAACCCCCCCTGTTTAGTGAAATCAACGCAGGTTTTCAGTCCAAATGGCAAGCTGGACAGGAGATGTGGTTCTGCTTTAATAAATTCACTTCTTCACCTAAAATATCTCAGCTGATGAATTTTCAGTGCCCTACTAATGGAAAACAATTGAGTGCTGCTCGGAAGCAGTGCTGACTGGTTTCCTCTGCAGATCTGGAGGAGGAGAACCTCAAACCTAAGGGCAGATAGGAGTTCGTGTAGACAGTTCCATACAGCAGCACTTTCTCCCTCTGATTATACTGACTTGTCCTTGGTGAATCATCCCTGCTGTTCTCTGGGGGGAAATAGGATGAAAGATGCAGGATTGGTAATAAAAAATAAGGGATGTTTCAGTCTGTTGTCTGCTCCTCTCCTGCCCTTTGCCCAAATCACAGTCAATGTTTTAGTGAGACAGATGAAATTAAGGAGGAACCAAAGGGATGCTCATGTGTCTAGAGATAACATTATATATATTTCATTAATAGAATATAAATATAAATAAAGATATAAAATAAAAAATATAATATATAAATATATAGNCTCTCCAGGCTAACAGCCCCAGCTCCATCAGCCTCTCCTCGTTCCCTCTGCTCTGGGAAGCTGAGGATGGGTAGAGTCCACCCAGCAAGCAAAGAGGCCGGTAATTGCTCCGTGGCCGAGCTCTTGATCCGCGTGGCCGGGCAAGGGTCTCCCTGCTGGAAGTCCACCGGTGTCTTCGTCAGCAGAGGGGAATTTTTCATCTGCCATCCGCAGTGATAATCACAGATGGTGGAATTTGTGTTACTAATAAAGGAATTAGGAGAGGGCTCGATGCCATTTATTACCGATGTCATTTCAAAAGGCGGCCGATATTACGGCAATACATCATTCCCTGACCCCGAAGTCTATTACTGGGAATGCTAAGAGAAGACATTTCTATTCCTCCAGGCTTCTCCGAGCCCCGTGCCATTGATTTTAACATTAAATGTGATTAGTTAGCATTTTGCTTCTTTCCTGTGGCCGGCTGCCTCCAGAGTTTTGCTTTTCATTTAGCCCATAAAGAGGAGCGAGGCAAACTCCCTCCGCACCTTCTCAAAGCTCAGCTCAGCTTCTTGCCACGGGCTCTCAAAGCTCAGCTCAACTTCCTAACCCGCGGCTTAAGGAATCCCTTTGTCCTTACTTCCCACGGGAGTTGATTCTAGAATTTAAGAATTCAGCACGATGATAAAGTTGTGTTTGAAGAGGACAACTGCATTCTCTTCTCTCTTTCCTCAGAAAAAGGTTGAGTCATGAGGTCTAGAGACACAGCCCGAGCCTTTCCAGAGCTAAGCCTGGCAAATGCTCCTGCAGGTGCTGCTGCTGCCAGGTTTGGCGTCCCCAGCTCAGGCTGGAGGAAGGGTAGAGCAGGTGTCCTTCATCTGCCTCACAGCCAAAGCCCCCATCAGCATCCTGCTCTTTGACAGAGGGTCATTGAACTTCATCCGTTCAATTCTGCAGCTCCAAGCTCAAGAGACACCGCTCCCTCAGCCTCAGGAGCTCCCTCAGGAGGATCAGAAGGGGGGTGGTTAGCAGATCAAGAGAGGTTCTTCCCCCTCTCTACTCTGCACTGGTGAGACTGTAGCTGGAGTACTGTGTCCAGTGCTGGGCCCCTCAGTTCCAGAAGGACACAGAGCTGCTGGAGGGTGTCCAGCGTAGAGCAACAAAGAGGATGAAGGAAGGAGAGCAGCTCCCTGATGAGGAAAGGCTGAGGGAGCTGGGGCTCTGGAGCTGAGAGAAGAGGAGGCTGAGGGGGGACCTCATTCCTGTCTCTAAATCTGTGAGGGGTGGGTGTCAGGAGGATGGAGCCAGGCTCTGCTCAAGGGCATCTGGGGATAGGACAAGGGGCACTGGGTGCCAGCTGGAACAGAGGAGGCTCCCTATCAGTATCAGCAGGACCTTCTTCCCAGGGAGGGACCCGGAGCACTGGACCAGGCTGCCCAGGGGGGTTGTGGAGCCTCCTTCTCCGGAGACATTCCAGACCCGCCTGGATGTGCTCCTGTGTGACTTGGTCTGGGTGATCCTGCTGTGGCAGGGGGATCGGACTGGATGATCTTTCGAGGTCCCTTCCCATCCCTAAGGATTCTGTGATTCTATGACATGAACAGCATCAGCATCAAAAAGGCAGAAGGCAACACCCTGGATTGATGGATGGACCGGATGATCCTGTAGACCTCTTCCAACCTTAATGGTCCCGTGACTGTACGATCACGGTCCCAAGCTAGATATGAATTCTAAAGGACAGGACATTCATGTTTGTCATTTTACGAGCGTGATCACATTCCGGATCCACAAATCTACACAAAGACATCTGTGTATTTTAGGAGGGATCATGATTCTACCACACACGCGTGCACGTGCCTTTGCAGAAACAAATACAAGAAGAATTATTACCCCATTCCCTGCTGGAATCCCATCTGGCACCACTAATCGACCAATTACCTTCAGCAGCTAATGGATGAGATGATAAAAAACCTGTACCAAAGGATTATGGTTTTGGTTACTAATCTGGAACAGAGGAAATGTCAACTTGTTTCTGGGTGAGAAAACAAACTGGGTTCTGGATAAACTGTAATCACTTTTCTGGCTGTAAGGAAATAGTCTCTGGAGGAAATGTTCGTGTCTACTGGGCTGAGTCAGCTTCTGTTTGGATTCTGATTCATAAATTACTAGACTGCTTCAGGTTGGAAGGGACCTTCAAGATCATCCAGTTCCAACCACCCTGCTATGAGCAGGGACACCCCCCCACCAGACCAGGGTGCTCAAGGCCCCAGCCAGTCTGGCCTTGAACACTGCCAGGGAGC